>CM050168.1:40473555-40531055 GCA_027410445.1 Discoglossus pictus
TTTCCCCAAGCCTGCAAATGTTTTCACACCCATAAATGGCAAAAGAAGGAGAAAACCCCACGAGTGCTAGAGAGGACCCGCAAGGGGATTATATGCCTATTTGTAGCACTGTAAATGCAAATAAAAAATCAATACTGCACTGTAAATAACGGGGAAAGCGATGATAGAATTAATTGCACAACAGTCTCAAGCCCGCAAATTTGCATTATATAAGATTTCTTTTTATGCGTATTAGGGTTAAATCGATCTTGGGTATCAATGAGTTAATACATATAAGGCCACCCATATGGACTAGAACAGTATTGGCATTCTTTTTCATAATTTTTTATTTTGCGGTTTTGAGAGTCTGATCACATATCGGACCCCGAACCTAATTGATTGACATGTAACCTCCATGTTTTACTGCCGTAATAATGACAGTGTCATTTTCTATTGGCTTATTAGAAAAGGGAGGTTACGGGCTTGCTTAATTGATCATGTTTCCGCTGCTACGAACCAGTGCATGGATTACGGTTTTGGCTTTGGGCCAGTAACTTGCGGGCTGGAGCAGTTGAATAACATCTTAATAGGAGACGAATGGATGCCCGCAACACACTCGCAGACATAGGGCCTACAACGATCAAGTTGCGGGCTTGCAATTAAATCTGGCCCATAGATAGTAAGCAATATGTATGTTGATATATTGGCTTTTAAAATCTGGGTTTAAATTCATAAGTATTAAGTATTCTTAATTAAATAAAATTATGCATGTTGACAGTCATTAAGAGCAGTGGCTAGGCAATTGAAGGACCCGGTGAAAAAAAGAAGAAGAATATATATATATATATATATATATATATATATATATATATATATAAATAAATGATATATATATATATATATATATATATATATATCTATATATATACTTTGTATTACATTTATCATCAAAGTATCATGGATGCCTCCAGGGCCCTGAAGAGGCATCAACTTTCACTTCTATACTTCAAGAGTGAGGGAACAGTAAACTGAATGTGGTGATAGACTCTAATTAGGGCATGTTTTGTGTAACCTTTGTAACCTTTGGTGTGGAGGGCAAGAAAACAATGTTGGATATAAATGTCTGAAAAAACTGAGACAGACTAACTGCATAATTAGGCATAGAAAATGTCATAAAGCTAGATTTTGCAAATACATTTTTTTAATAACTCTGCTAATCTCTGGAGGCATCCATAATGCATTGTTGAAGTTTGTATGTATGCATATTTACATCTCTGCAGGAGCAGGGCTTGGAGTTACTGCATGCTATCTGTTCCAATGATATTAAAGTCTGTTCTATTCTCCCTCCACTGATCAGATACTTTCATCTCCTCAACTGCTTCAAACCAGGCAAGATGAAACTTTCTAGTCACAAAAAAATTGTATTTTGTCTAAAAAAAATTTTTTGCTCATGGCTTACACACCTGCTAATTTTGTAAGTTTGTTACATACTTCACAAACTGTGGCGTAGTCCTTTAATAACACCTCTTGCATTTACTAATAGCACTCCTCCCTCCTAAATGGCCACATTTCACATAACCTGTATACTAATATTTCCAGTTTATTCATACATTTTTTTAACACAAATTCAGTTCTCAAAAGTATTTTTAATAGCTGTCACATAATAATATTAATATGTAAAGCGCATTTCTACACTTGAAGGGAATGAAGACCGTGATATGTTTTATTAATCACAGTGTATTTGTACCATGGCACCTTTATCATTCTACTGGAGTACCTTGATGTAAATTTGATGATTGGGTACAGAGGCACAAGGATGCCCAACATGAACAAAAACATCTCCTCGTATTTCTAGACATTTCATATACGTGTGTAAATGTGATGAGTTAGAAAAGGCTTTATTCTCTGTCTGTTCTGCTCTTTATGTTTCTGTAGACTGATCACCCCAGTGTATACGAGATGCGATGTGCTGCGCTGAATCGTGTCTGTGCAGGGCGGCTGTGGCTCAACATCTGGAGCGTACAATTTTACCCTAACAAGGCAGATAATAAATCCAATTGTTCTTTAATCCAGTTGCTCTGGGATGTGCGTTAGGAGCTGGATATGATATTCTAAGATCTAGGGCTTCTCTTACTGAAATCATTAATGCAACTCACAGAGCGTATAGATTGTGAAATGGTAACAACTCTGGGGCATGGCAACATTTTATTCATAACACTTTTACAGATGAACAAACAATATTCTCTTGTCTGTTGTTAAAATAACATTGGATGTATTCACCCCCTGGATATATACAACTCCAAATATACTCGCCCCATAGATACACTTACCACGCACGTCTTGGATACACACAATACCCAATATATTCATCCCTGGATATCATTATTATTACTCTATATTTGCAAGGGACCACAATTTTCTCTAGCTCTGTTTACAAAGGTAAACATACTATAACATATTCAGGAATACAAATATAATACAACTAGCGACTTGCCTGTCAAAAATGACGGCAATAAAATTTGAAGGCGGACAATGCTGTTTGCCACACATTGCAAGGCTCTCCCCCCTCTAACTTGCGGGCCTCATGATGAGCGCCTTTGGCACTCATTGCAAAGCCTTTTCCACCGTCTACTTTATGGTCCTCTCGATGAGCTCCTTCGGCACCCATCGCAAGCCCCGCAGTGAGTGGCTTTGCCGCTCATCGCAGGCCTCGTTCAACCCGCCAGTTTCATGCCTCACAATGAGCACCTTTGGAGCTCATTGTGAGCCTCTCCCACCATCTACTTTATGGTCCTCTCGATGAGCTCCTTCGGCACTCATCGCAAGCCCCGCAGTGAGTGGCTTTGCCGCTCATCGCAGGCCCCGTCCAACCGCCAGTTTCATGCCTCACAATGAGCACCTTTGGAGCTCATTGTGAGCCTCTCCCACTGTCTACTTTACGGGACTCGCGATGAGCGCCCTAATTGCAGGCCTCGGCCAACCGGCCACTTTCATGCCTCGCAATGAGCACCTTTGGCGCTCATCTCGAGCCCTGCAATGAGTAATCATTGCAGATGTTGTTCAACCCACCACTTTCGTGCCTCGCAATAAGTGCCTTCGGTTCTCATCACAAGTCCTGCAATGAACGCTCATTGCAGACGTTGTCCAACCCACCACTTTCATGCCTTGCGCTCATTACGAACCTCTCTCCATTCTTTGACCCTAGTGTCTGTTCCCCCCTCTCCCTTCCATGTGTCTGTTTACCTCTCTCTCCCTCCCCGCCTCTCCCTGCCCTGCGTTTTTTCCCCCTTATTTCCCTCCCCTGTGTCTCTTCCCCCACCCATCTCCCCCTCTTTCTCTTTCCACCCTCTCCCCCTCTCGCTCCACTGTGTCTTTCTCCTCTCTGTCTCTGTTCAAGTCTTGCGTGCCACACAATGAGCGCGGCTGCTTGTATTTTCAAAGTCTTGCTGGGCTTGCGTTGATGAGCTAAGTGTTATGGGCTTCAGCCTCGTTTTGAGCCTTTTTGAAAACATTTCCATCTTTATGTCCACCATTTTTTTCCTCGCTTAGCCAGTTTTCAATATTTGAAAAAATGCCAATTAAGCCTCAAATTAGCTTGCAACCTCACTTACAGTCTCACTGCCTCTCCCCCTGTGTTTGGGGGGGATTGCAAGTTCATTTTTTTTTATTAATTGGCGTCTTTTGGTGGTCTTGAAAAAAATATTGGCTGTTAAAGTCATAGTTCTGCCTGCCCCACGGCCTTTGGGGCTCATTGCAGCAAAGCCGGGCAGCCCTCGCGTTGAGCGCCACTGCGCATGCGCAAGCCCGTAACATTTAACAGTGCATGGCCAACATTCGGAACTTACCACCACTATTATATGTGATACGGCAACAGGCAAATTGATGCAAAAGAGTTGAAGTCCCTTCTTTAACCGCTATACAGTCACACCTTCCATGCGCACCCATACTCATACCCTCTTCTCATAATGACCCAATGGATACAGAACACCTAATATACTATTCCCATGAATAAGCAATATACCAAATACACCTGGATACACACAATACTCTACATACAGCTATACCTCGTTTAATGCTGTGGATGCCAAGCAATAGGAATGTTAAGTGAAACAGCTCTAAATGGAGCAAATAGGGATAGTAGCACTCATGAAAAAAAATACACAATTGCAATTGAAATGTTAACTTTTTTTGTTTATATGAACTTCAAAAAACAGCATAATCAGGCATGTGTCAGGCAAAAACTATGTTATTACCAATGGGGGATGTGTCAAGCAAAAACAGCTTTATTGTGAATTAGTGTTAAACGTGGTATTGCTAAGTGGGGTCTGCCTGTACTCACTTATACAGAAAATGCTCAATATGTTCTTTACTGGATGCAAACAGTGTGTATACTTACCTAGTGGATACACATCACATTCTATGTACTAACCCAATGGATAAACCAATGGATACACACAATATCCCTTTAATACACATAACACCTAATATAATCAAACACTGAATATTCCAAGATATTCAGTTCCTGGAAACATAGAACACCAAAAACCTCAGATCCTGAAAGTCCTGAGGGCCACACCAGGCCTCCTGGTGATGGCAGGAGGGACCACTTGATCTGGCAGGATCGGCTAGGTAGGAGTGGCTAGCTGGGAAGGGGTGTAGCCATTTATAGGCTGTTTGCCTCCATTTCTGACATTAGGCTCCCAGCTAGCCATGAGGTGAGGATACAGCTGCTGGTCACAGCTTCTTCTCATGGGTGCTGTGGGTTCTAGGGTGCTGATTTCGGCTCACCCAGGAAGGAATGAAATTCTGGGGAAGACTGGGAGTCCTGTGGAAAAAGTAGCAGACAACTCTCTCCCCAGTGCAGGTCTATAGGGGCTGCCCTCAGGCAACCAGTGTAGGTCCTGTGTCGGGAAGGGCGGCAAAGACGCTGAGAGCTGGCGGGGCAGGTTCCTGCGCAGTTAAAGTAGGTGGCCATCCCAGGGCAGCTAACCCCTATGTAGTGAGGGAATATGGTATGAGGAGCGCTTGGGGGAGCACTGAGGAAGAAGGTATGCCTGTCTACCAGCACAGCTCATGTATCTGTGCAGCGGGGTACCAAAAGGGCTGCCCTCGTGCACGCAGTGGAGGGCCTAAGTGTAAGAGTGCAGATGCTGGGGAGCTGGCGGCGGGGTACCTGCCTCAGAGCAGTGGGTCATAACCCCATAATAGTGTAATAGGTATAGGAGAGCCTTTGTGGCTCGGGGTGTTTATGCTCCAGACTCTAATGTCTGGAAGCTGCTGGTTCAAGCCCTGCCTCAGGCAGTTAATTCTGTCTGCTAGCTATTTAGTTTGATTATGTGTCTATGTTATTCTGCAATATTTATTATTTCCACAATACTGAAAATTGTATTTTAACGTCCCCGCTGCACTGTGCTGGGAGATGAGTTCCCCTTTTATTGCTGCAGCTGTGCAATGCATGTGGACGTGGGTGCTGTTGGTTAGCAATGCTGTGTGATGACGTGTGTGGCTCAGTAGGGTTATGTGTATCTCTCTGGGCATAATTTGTTCCTCTATTCAGTAATCTAACATCACCCCCCCTCAAATAGAGACCCGCCCCCGTGATGGAAGTTGTCTCCTACCACCGGTATTGCAGTGTGGGGGCTTCGGCTGGGGTAAGGGGTATGCACACGGTGGGTTGTTGTGTGGGGCCTTGGTTGAGCTGGAGCCTTCTCTTCTTGTGTGCCGCCTGGATGGCTGTCACGGGTTAGGATAGGGATTCGTTTTGGTCCAGTTGTCCAGCCTGGCTGCACAGTTTTCATTATAGTTTTCCAGATGGGTTCGTAGGTCTGGTTATTAGTAAGGTATGCAGAGTTCATTATTATCATGGTACTATATCAAGTATTTCCCATCTGCCACTTATACCCCAAAAATGGCGGGTATCGGAACAATAATGTAGATTAAAAGTTCCATGGTATAACATTTTGCGGAAAACAGCTAGCTTCCAGGTAGCGGTTAGGGCTAGGATCGGTATATGTTATGCTAAGGTTCTTATAAATTTATAAGTATTTCACATCAAGCCCTGGTTATGGGTTAAAATGTATCATAGTCCTGTTTACCTTTTCATAAGAAGTATATCATTCTATGTATAGCATTCTAAATAGAGTTTGGGTTTTTATCCAATTTATGTGGATAGGTGTAGGTTTCTACCACTTGCTGTTGCCCTTATTTTCGTTAGTCCCTCAACTCTGTGTTAGGCACAAAAATGTCTAGCTCGGGTATATACATTTTAGCGGTCATTGTATCTCTCAGTCTGGATATTCCTTAGTATTCCTTGTTTTCCCCGTTGTATAGGGCTCTTAATTTATATGTTCCTGGGTTTGTAGTTGTCCTTAGGGAGGTGTTTTTTCTGTCTTGGGGCCCTTAATTCTTATTCGTAGTCTTGCGTAGTTGGTCTTATGCTCTGGGTATCCTGTGTATTGGGATCTCTGTTTGTATATGTGTGTGCATGTATGTATGTATGTATGCATATTTATTTTGTATATAGGTAGATATGTATTTATATGTGTGTGTGTGTGTATATATATATATATATATATATATATATATATGTTTATGTGTGTGGGTGTGCGTTGTGTATTTATTTATTTATATGTGTGTATGTATATGTGTGTATTTTAATATGTGTGTATGTGTGTATTTTTATATATATATATAGGTTTATTTATGTGTTTGCATGCGTATGTGTGTTTCTGTATATGTGGATATATATATGTGTGTATATATAAATATATATATATATATATATATATATATATATGTATAGATGTATAGATGTGTATATGTTTATATATATGTATTTATATGAGTATTTCCGTTATGTACATGGTTTTAGTATTCCTAAATTGTACTTCTAGTCTCTCTCCATTGCGCTTTTCTTGGTGCATCAGTGCACAGGTTAGGTTTAGTGGGCTAATTTTATTATAGCTAATATATATATCTCCTTCCAGTATGTTTTTATTCTTTCATTTAGACTTCTGACTGTGCCTGTTTGTGCCTATATTATGGTATATGCGCTCTTTAATTTTATAGGCGTAGTTGTAGGAGTTTCTATGGCCATGGTTATGATTATGGTTTTCATAATTTTGTTTAGAGACCCATGGAATTGTTCTCTCTCTACGTAAGGGATTTATGTATGTCATTATGGTTGTGTTTAGTATTCAATTGAAGTTTGGTATTTCCTTCAATATGTTGGGAGGCTTAGTTAGGTTATCTCTTGTGGCAGTATTTCCAAGTATTCTGGTGGTATTGGGTGCGTCCCAGATTGGGGAGGACTAGTTGGTTGAGTGTTGTCTTATGTGGGATCTCTCCTTTAACCTTTTCGGTGGTATCACTTGTCAACAGTCAGGGAAGTGGTATAAGCTATGGTAATGGAGTCCAGTACTACAGGGTACTCGGCTTCGGATCTCATTCTGGAGTTACGCACTGCTTGGCAGCGAAGGATCAAAGTAGCAGTAAAACGTCCGTTCGGATAAAACTACGGTGCAGTGTGACATGTCACTCGGTTATGCATCATCCCACTTGGAGAGAAGATGCCGGATAAGCCGGTTTCAGTATCGTTTCTAGATGTACCTCAGACGGATGAACTTAGTGTAGCGATGGGCAGTCTGTATGCGCTGAGTTCGCGTGTAGATACGCGAGTGATGTATTGGCATGGTGGAGAGTTCTCAAAAAACCGAGGCTAAGAAGGAGTGTCAGGTAGCAGCCGCGGCCACTCTGAAGCGGGTTGGATTAATGGTTCCTAGTGAAGAGAGGAAGGAACCAGAAAGCAGGAAGAGGTGAACAGAAGGTATGGCAAAGGGACGGCAAGCAAATGGTAGCCTTTTCCCAAGGGCCTGGGATACCACTGTTCGGGAAGGAGCTGTGTGTCAAGTGAAAAAGCCGTGGGGTCTGTGCAGCCAGCTTTCCTTCCCGCGGGTTTGCCGGTAGCGAGAGGGTGGTTTGTATACAGACAAGGCGTGGTGGCCTCAGGTGCCTGGTATTGGGATCCAAAGGGGATCATGTGACCATATGTCTGGTTTGGAGATCCCGTGTGAACATATGCCCGGTCTTGGTATAAAAAGGTTGATCAAGTGGCCATGTGGCGGTATACCACGGTGATGGAATGAGGTCTGTGATAAGTATGAAGCCTTGAGGTTCGGTACAGCCGACTCTTCCGGCCGGTAGGGAGAGGGTGGTTGGTAAGACGGACAAGGCGGGTTGATCTCGGAGGACCGGTCCTGGGATTCAGGGTGATCATGTGACCATGTGAGGTGAGGGCCAAGATTGACCAAGAAACATGAAAGGGAGGTAGTTTACAGTGCGACAGGCACACTGTATGCTCCCCCTTTGTGAGGATTTTCTTGGGCCAAGGAAGTACGCAGTTTGTATATCACTGTCAGGGAGGAGTATGATAGTTGGGGAGCCCTGCAGTTCCGCGCAGCCATCTCTTTCCCACTGGTCGAATGGTAGCAGGAGGTTGGTTGGAAAACGGACGAGGTATGTCGACCGCAGGTGATCGATTGGGTGATCAAAGGTAATCAGGCAACCATTTGACCGGGGCAGCCCAGGACGGAGCAGGTGAGCAAAGGCTGGAAGTTACAAGGTGAAAGGCACACTGATCGCTTCCCCTCCGTTGGATTTGGCTCTCTTGGTCCTTTCCTCCTTGTGCTAGGGTTGGTTCCCTATGATTATGATGCTACTGCGTTAGAGACGGGAGGCAGCGTTTGGGAATATACGACATTGGAACTTGGTAACCACTCACTTGGTGAAAGCAGCCACCGTACAGCCCTACGGGTTTGGAAAGCATGGTTGAGAGAATCGGAAGGTTATATGCGTTGCTGTCAGTGGCTATTGGTAAATATGTCCTTAAAAAGTGTTCTGCCGCGGTGGCTATGATGCTCCAGGGCCAGTGGGGCCCCTGGGACAGATAAGAGTTTAATCTGTTGTTCCTGGAATGGATAGTGATATCAGTTGGAGGAGCAGGTAGCGAGTGGAACTGGCTGCTTCCTATCTTGGTATCGATCCAGGTGGTGGTTAGGATCCTAGTAAAATGCACCCATTGCCGGATGGGTATAATGAGCTAAAAAGGTTCAGGCATGGTCGTGATTGCCTCAGATGCCAATTACATGAGTGACCTGGATCAGGATAACCGGTAAGAAGGCAGTCGGATGTGAGTGCAGGTCCGCTCGGGCTCAACTTTATGAGTAGAGGTGGAGCTCGGACTGCTGGTGTTTTAGGAATGTATGCGGCTGGCCATGGCGTTTTTTGGTGGGGGGTCGAGACCGCAGAAGGGATTCTGTGGTCCTCTCCGTGGTGGGTGGTGAGGGGAGTTGCCGGGACAGTGGTAAAATGGATAAGATCCTGCCCTACGGTGGTACGGATGTTACAACACGGTAGGCCCTGGACGAGGCTTCAGGGCGTAGGGTGTACTGTCTCGGGCTAGGCTCCTCCCCTCACGTGGTCTTGTTCATTTATTGGTTTTATGGTTATGTATATATATATATATATATATATATATATATACACACCTATTTGTGTTTACCAATAAACTCTATGGCCAGTTTTACTCCCAAGAAGTGGTCTGTGTCTAATTATTATATTTAATAGGTAATTATGTATAACCTTTATTGGCTCATACTAACTGGGCCTTGCTTAGGTCATGGATATTTCACCCAATCGACTCATCATACTTCACCCAATTGATACATACAGCACCCAATGGACACAAAACTCTGTGTACTCACCTAAGGGATACACACAACATAATGCACATATCACCTGACTTACTCAAGCCCTGGACACATAAAATGTCAATCATACTCTCAACTGGTTAAATGCAAACCTCAATGCACTATTGTCTTGGATAAACATACAATCTGATATACATACCTAGCCTCTAGAGAGCATTCAAGGTAATCATCCCCTAGATATACACATCCTACCACGTTGTCATCCCATGGATACATATAACACTTGGCCGACTCCTCCCATGGACAAACAATACCAAATGTACTCTCTTCATGAATGTACTTTTTCAACCTGCATATTCATACTGTGGGAAGAACCAATGTTCTCCTCTCTAGATACACACAACATCCAACATGACTGCCACAGTCTGAACTTTATTATCTATTATGTTTCTTGTTGGAGGACTTCAACAGTTATACAAAACTAAAATTGAAAAAAAAAAGTAAATTCTTGATCATTTTAAAATATATAAAGCTTTCCCTCATTATTTCCATGCCTCTATATGATGGTGCATAGTAGTTTTGGGGAATTCTATGTCACTTTAATATCTGCGCATTTGTGCAAAAGCATCAGAAACTTGCAGCAATTTAAGAAACAAACAAACATATTTTATACATAAATTTGATGGTCGCCAAAAGTTAATTGCTTAATCTATCACTGTAGTTTGGGTGTTGAGTTGCAATTAACACCTATTTGTTAATTAAGAAATGTAATTTCAGGAAGTCTCTTAGCTTTTAAATGAAGCTCAATGACAGGTAATGCCTGTCTCAGGAGAGTTCTGCAGGAGAAAGAAGACTCAATTTGGACCCTTTGAAAAACATTTTTTTTTACTAATACAAAAGTACGGAATTTCTACGTTGATGGAAAATCCCTAAAAATGCAAATTATATCTATTTTTACACTGAAAAATTGGTAAATAATTTTTTTTTAGGTAAAATTTAGTTTACATTTTATGCATAAGACAAAAAGGCTTCATGAGTGTGAATATGCTACACCCAGAAGAAGCTTTAAGTGAAAACATACTTTTTAGACATTTTTATGTTTCATATGAATGTTTTGAATAGATTAACTAATTAACTTAATCCCGCACAATGTAGTTGTCATATAATGTATACATTTCAGTTCGAAGAAGCCCCCCGAGTAATTGTAACAGTTCTACACTTCTGGATCTTCACATTTTTTACCTGTTCTCTCACAGGCATGTTGTAATTTTGCATAGCCACGTCCAAAAGGCAGGGGCTTCACACAACCAGTGGCTTGATGCTGCATGCCAACACACAGCATGCCACTGCTTGCTAACAGTAATACACTGGTCATGTGAACCACTTCCTAAGTGATGTGAAATTAGTTCACAGCTGTTACTCTAGGAGCTTCTTAGTAGTAGGTGAAGTGTTCACTGAAAATAATAAAAATAATTAAGGAACCTATGAAAACATTCATGTACTTTTATATTTAATATATTTAAAACATTTTTTTTTGGGGGGTGGAGTAATTGCTTTTGAAATGATATTATTAATTAATGAAAAGTTCCAAGCTTTGCAATATTTGCAAACCCCACAGGGAATTTCATAACAATAACAGCAAACTATAATACAACCTTTTCAACAGAGAAACATGGAGAGGATCATATGTGTATAACTGCTCAAATATGTCTAAAACACTATATCAATGTAAATTATTTATTTCTTTAAATTATGCATTTTTTTAAATACAAATAAAAGTAGTGTTTTATTACCAGTACCAATAACATATGTTCTTCTTTGTCTCTTTAAATGGTCTATTTAATTAACCAATGTTGTTTTATATAACTGTTTTAACAGGTTAATTACTCCTCAAAGTAATTGTCATACAAAATGTACAATTCACTTACTATTAAGAATCTTCCCACCCTCTTCCTCAGCCTCTTCATATATTTCTCATTACTGATAATGCCAACATCACTCGCACCTCCCAAGCCCATGTCATATACAATCAACCACAAAATCTTGTAATTTTCACCTAAAAACAATCTAAAACGACATCACTAATTATATATAAGACACTTAAATTCTAATTCACTCTTGCATCATCTCTCCTCAACTACTGCAACTCAACCCTTGTTGGTCTCCCCATCACCCATCTGTCGCCTCTTCAATCTATATTGAACACATCCTCTAGACCTACCATACTCAACAATTAGTGTCTGCAGAGCTAATTGTCCAAGGAGAGGCAAGAGGGGAAACAAGCACAGTTAGATGGATTCCATCCCAATGGTACTGAACAAGTACTGGGTGGATCCTCTGCCTGATCTTGACAGCAGACAAATTGCTGCTAATGTGAGGGGTATCAGGATGCCAAATTACATTACTGAGTGGAAGACGCATGCATTTGGGGGTACCAAGGTGTCTTACAGAAAAATACATTGATGTCTATCCTGGAGCAGAGGGAGAGTCTTCCCATGTATAAGCTAAAAAAAAGTTGTGCAGGAGCTGTGGCACAATGGCCAACAGGAGGAGCGAGATCTCCTCACTAATCTTTTGTCTTAGAGTGAAGCAGAGATCAATATCCCCTCCTTGTTCAGGAGAAAACCTCTGCCAAGAGTGCTCTAGCCCAAAGCTTCACAGAGAGTCACACAGAGATAAGTGACTTGGTCTCCCCAAAAATTATAAGGATAATTCCTCTATTGAGAATGGATACTTAGCAAAGTTACAGAACATGTTACAGATGGTCCCTTAGGAGAACTGTAAGATTATGGCTCTGTCTGAGCACACTGCTGACAACAAGACCCCTTCCATCAGTAAAAGCTGGACATCTCACCCAAACAGAAGCTGAATCTACAAGATGCCATTCAGTCACTGTGAAATGCCTTAATGCAGATGAGACAGAGGAAGAAGAAGAATGCACATGATAATGTAGAGCTGTTACACAGTGTGCAGAGGTTACTGAAAATTGAATGGCAGTACCTACACCTGGAACAAAAGTCATACCTCTGCCAGAGTGGTTTTGAAGACCAGAGCTGCCTTCTGAAAAGAATGGAGAAAGTAGTGTAAAAATAGGAAGAACAGAAGCTTTAGCAGCTACACAAGAGTCTCACCAGGGCAGAGGAGAAAGGAAATATTCACAGAGATGGTAGTCAACATGGTGCTGCAATTGCGCTGTCCTGAATACACTGCCTCACAGCATTGGTCTCTCAACCCCATAGTGTTGAGCTGAGGAGGGGGATGTGTGACAGAGTGATACTAGGGGATTGAGCGATCAACAGTCTTTACAAAGCTCCCTTTTCCCAGGAGGTCTGAAAGAGTTAACTTCCCTGAGCAGTTGATTAGATGCATCTGATGAGACATGACTAAAGACTGCACCTGTAATTTAGATGGGGCTGGGTTTATGGACTGAAGTTGCAGTCTGTGTGAGGCTGTTTTGGACTGCAGCTAGTAGCCTATGTGAGGCTGTGAAAGCAGAGTTTAGCAGTGGTTAATATAGTAACATTTGGAAAAGCTTTAATGCTTCTGGTATAGTGCTTCCCCTTTAAAGTGACGGAAACATGGGCACAAAGTCATTAGAGACTGGTGACTTTTCACTATATATATATATATATATATATATATATATCCAATATAATAGTTGTCAAACTGCAAGTCGTCATCATGCTTTGCGAACTCGTGAAGCGAGCTCTCAAGAACTGCGTCCCTTGCAATTTGCAGAGGTGGAGGCTTCAACGTTGGATGCAATGAGCCGAAGGCTCATTGCAGGCTGCAAATGCGGCCCCGCGAGGTGGAGGCTCTACGCCGCCTCACTCCCGGTAAACCCCCTCCCAGAAAAGCAAGACTTTGAGAAAAAAACATGCCGCGGGACCTAGAAAAATAAAATATGACCCGCGGGACTTAGAAAATAAATACTAACCCGTAAAGACGAAATACGAACTTACACAAAAAAATACGACCCGCTGGACTTAGAAGAAAAAAACATTTGAGGTCCCAAAAATACGAACTTAACGGACGAAACGCATACATCCAAAAACACAAAAAACTATTAGAAATAACAAAAAATAAATAAATAACAAAATCATCACAGACAGCACAGGGGGACGTCTGGGGGTGAGGTTGCACGCAAACTAATGTCGATTTTAAGGATTTTCGCCACTAGAAAGTTGGCTAAGCAAGAAAAAAAATGGAGGGCGAGAAAATTAAAACGAAGCTCCACGACTCCGAAGCGCAGAAAACACTGACAAGGACGCACAACTTTTAATTCCAACCCGCGAAACTTACAAAAATAATATGAGGTCGCAAAAATACGAAGTTAACGGCCGAAATGCGTACATTCAAAAACAGCGAAAAAACAATACAAAATACCCCTCCCAAAAAAACACACAGAGCGTGGGGGGACAGCCATGACATCTGCCAGTGAGGTTGCACGCTAATTAAAGTCGAATTTAACAAGTTTAGGAAATTGAAAATCGGCTAAGCGGAAAAAATTAATGGCAGCCACAAAAAATGAAATTGAGGCTACACGACCCCGAAATGCGCAAAACACCGCCAGGAACGTACAACTTTTGCCAGGGACGTACGAGCTACAAAAATACACACTTAGGAAGCACAGAAAATGCTTGCGACCCGCGTAGCACATGGACAAACAACGCCATTTTACAAGACTAACACATTACGAATCTAAAATGGCGCTTTACACAACTAAACCAATGGTTGGCCCTCGTGCACGCAGCATATTTCTAATGCACAGTTGGGACATAGATGACACTTTCTCCTCAGGCCAGCAACAGTCCAACTTTACATTGTATGCTGCAGGAAAATAAAAACAGATACTTAGCTCTTCAGGCTATTCATTGCTGGATATATCAATTACAAATAGGTAAAGTATATTAATTTATTAAGTGAATAATTAATTAATAATTATAGAAAAAAATGCACACATGTATCTGTCTTTGTCATGAAAGCCAAAGGCGCTCATTGGACCAAAAGTAAACGAGAGGAGCGGCTTGCTATGAATGCTGAAGGTCCTAGAGTAGAAAAAGCTTTACATTGTGTGTCAAACAGCATTGCCATGGCTTAAAATGTATTGCCCCGTCATTTTTGACGGGCAAGTCGCTAGTATGTATATATATTTATACAGTATATATATGTCATCTATATATACATATAAACTATTCATTTTTTAAATGCCAACATTAGATTGGGTGTTTATATATGTGACAGGAAATGAGATTTGTATTGCAAAGACCTTGTCCTTTACAAATATCTACAGTATATTGAGTCAATCCATTGTTTGTGTCCGGACAAGCAGATCTCTCAATCTCCGGCTCAACACAGAATGTCACAGCTGTGTGTAGTGTCCCACAGCTCAATGGGTCGATGTCACTCTTCTTAATTAATGTGGATTATTTTTCAAAGTACAATCTAATTTGAGCCTAGCCTGGAAGGACATAGCTGTCCTCCTGTGTGACTATATATTACTGGAATGCAATGGCTTTGCCTAGAAAGACCTTGTCATTTTTGTGACGAGTCGGTGACATGTGCCACAGCTCTGTGTAGAGGGAATGAATGACCACAGCAATACACCATACTACAAAGCATCTGTCACTTATAATTTAACAGAACAGGAGCAGGCAGTCACTGCTGCCTGCAGTTATATACAAGGTACACAGTTAAAAATAATCATTTTTATAATATGCTTTTATGAAAACAATTGATTTCATAGTAACATGGCAACATTGATTTGACAGCAGATACGAACTTAAAGGACCATCAGGTTATCTTATTCTATCTGAAACACCATGTACTTGGATGCATACTTGTTTTTTTTATTTCTAGAAGGTTGTGCCACTTTTTTACTACACTTTCTGAATTGAAGTACTTTCGCATATTATCCCTAAACTTTTCACCTTCCAGTTTCAAATCATGGCCTCTTGTTTTTGCATTTCTTTATATCCTAAAGCTACCAGTCTCTTGAACTTTATTAAATCCTTTGTTATATTTGAAGGTTTTAATCATATTATACATAATACAAAAATCACTACTGTGCAGCTACTGTGGACTTGAATTATACGAGTCTGAATTTTAAGTTGGAAAATAAAATAAACAGACTCCAGTATATTACTTTTATATCTAAATACTGTATGGTGCTGTGAGAACTACAATTGAGAAATTGTAAGTTACTGGAGCCCGTAAAGGACTAACTAATTTACTATTCAATTGGCATCTTTTTGCGAACTGCAAACGATCTATGGGTTACGGGCTGAAAATCCCTGCGGTTGTTACAACCATAACTTACACCCCGTCTAAGCCTTTGATCTAAATCGCAAATCACAATTCACTTGCTACAATTCAGCAATCCCGCAAATGTTTTCACACCCGTAAACGGCAAATGTGGAAGAAAATCCTACGGGTACAAGAGAGGACCCGCAAGGGGTTAGCACTGTAAATGCAAATAAAATAATCACTACTGCACTGTAAATGACAGGGAAAGCAATGAAACACATTAGAATTAATTGCACAATAGTCTCAAGCTCGCAAATCGTCAACAAAACATCATTTATTTTTATTTTTCCTTTCGCGGTTACATCAATCTAGGGAATCATATACGTATCAGGCCACCCACAAGGACTAGAACAGTATTGGCATTCATTTTTATTATTTTGTCTGATCGCATATCCAACTCCTAAACGCTAATTGATTGACATATAAGCTCCATCTTATACTGCCGTAATGATGATGGTCTCATATTCTTTTGGCTGTTCCTAAACGGTTAGTTACGGCCTTGCTTAATTTATCATGTTCCCGCTCTGAAATGCTACATACGATTGCAGGGTTTAAGATTTCAGCATGCGGCCTTTAACTTGCTGGCTTTTTCAATTGAATTGCTGTGTAATTGTAGCAGCGTTCAAGCCCGCAGACATATGTCCTGTATACCGCTAGTTGCGGCCTTGCAATTGAATGATGCTGAAGGTGTGGTCATTAGTACCTTTCTTTTTCTGTTGCTAATTCAGAATCCCAAAACCAAGTATCCTACTGTCTTTTCCTGTAGCTTTGATGCATTGTTTGATAATGGGTTTAGGAAATAAACAATAAACAAACACAGCCTTCAGTGTTGCTTTATTGGCAGCAGGTAATCACTTTTTTAACTAAAAGGATTAGATATTTTGGAGGAAGGAATTAATCTTTAGTACAGATAGCAGCTCCACTTAGTACTGTAGAAAGACTGTGACTGTGAAAAGTCACCTGACAATAGGACTAAAAGGAAGAGCAAATCCCAGTAGGATAAATTCCCCCCTCAGGCACAATACTAGCATTTCAAGATGGAACAACACAAGACGTAAGAAGCATTTTCAAGCAGAGCTTAACTATAAATTGTATGGAAATAAGTATTTGTATAATAGTTTTCAATAACAACAAATATCATAATTATTTGGCTGAAAAAAATACCTCCCCAAATAAGACAGTAATTTGTTTTTCTTTGCCTGCTGCTTGAAGTCTAGATCAGGGACATCTCTCAGTCCTAACATAGCAGATCTCCATGTTACTTGATACCTGCTCTCCATCACTGAGATGTCCTGGTTGAAATATTCACCATGTTTATTGCTAACTGCACCACAGTTTACATGGAAAAAGTCCAAATGAGATTGTAGAAAGAGGATCTTCAATTAACTTTATATGCAATGGTGCTAACAAAACCTTATTGGGGATCACAAGTGGGAAGTACTGTACACATGACTTCTGTATGTGCCATACTTTTCATTCATAGTGGGAAGACCATGGTTTACTATCCCAACCAGAAGGAAAAGCAGGAATATTTGATATATCCCTGTTGCATTCCGAACAAGATGGGAATTCCTTTTGGGTCCCCATAGGTCCTTCATTGGTAGTCCTTATAGTTAATAGGGACATGAAGAAGCTTCTTTCTAAAGTAAGACTCTTTCATGTGAACAGCATGTCCAAGAGAATTGATGATAGTTCATTCCCATTTTGCAGTAACACAGCTTTTAAACTTAGTTTTGACCAGTCAACGAAGAGTCTCCACTCTTTATGTTTGTGCTCAATATAAAATTATTTCATTAAACCATTAATCTCATGACAGAAGACAAGGTCATTTTCCATAGTGAACTTTTGCTTTAAGTCCTTCTGGATGTCATAGTATAGTGTAATTTTCCCATTTATCTCAGGCAGATTCCATTGTTGTCTGGAGGTCAACATTTCCACCTTATTTTCTGACCAGGTCACTCAATTGATTCTGCATAATTCTGTATGGCTCTGTAGAGGGTATATCATGTTGAGGATTCAGGTGATTTATCTCTGTCATGATCTGATTCTTCATCCTCAGATTCCAGTGGATATTCTGCTGGTGGCCCAGGAATGGGAAGTTCTTTTGCATGAGGCTGTGGACGAATTGCAGACGATAGTTGACAATCCATTTTTCTTCCCTGCTGAAGGATTGGCTACATATAAAAATATCAATCACATAATTGGATGTCTCTCTCCATATAATAGACACAGCAAACGGAATAGAGCGACCTTTACAATTCAACCTATTCAAACATTAGAAGTGCAAGTATTGTAAAAAATAAGTGGAGCCCATATTGGTCTCCAGTCTTGCACCCAAAGTAACAGTTATAAGCTTTCCTAATAACTGGAGTAACTGAACCTTTCTGTGAGTGTCACAACCTGCTCTTTGTTGGGCTTGAAAAGGTTGCTAGACAGAGTTAACCCACAGGTTCAGTATTCCCACACACAAAGGATGGCTATCAGGATTCAAAGACAAGTTGCAGATTCTTAGGACAAGTTGCAGAATTTCTCTGTAGAAATGGTCATAAAATGCCTTCCCTCTAAATGAAATATACTGTGTTTTTTTGGTTTGCATTTTTATACAGTTTTTTACATAATACAACAGTGGGTTATTTTTATAAGCAAACAAAACTTAGCATCTTTTGGCACTTTGAATTTCCTCTCATGGGCTAGAGGGTCCAATCAGGGAGCACTATTTGCTAAAGTGTCCCTCATGCCCTATGTTTTCCCACTCCCTAACTGACGTCCTCTCAGGTAAGGTACCCTTATTGAGTCGGAGAGGGGTAAGTAGGGCAGACCGGGGGGGGGGGGGGGGGGGTATTCACTTTTGGTGGCCGAACAATATTTCTAGAAATATGGGCTCTCTATTAGATTGTATGAGGGATCAGGAACAATGGTCACAGTCAAGTGTATACCGATTAGTTTTTAATAGCAAGACAATGAATTAAAGGGATATCACTTTCAAAGCTCTTGACATCTGGACAACCTAGTTAACTATACTTGATGGCCCAATCAGGTCTGTGGATCTGCCTATAGTCATCTATGGAGTCCTTTTCACCGCTATTGTGAGTTTGAATCCGCCCAAGAACCTAGCCTGGTCTTGGGACTGGGAGCGAACTGGGTATCATGGTTGGATACTGGATGTGGCCACTGCTCGCGCTTAAACTAATACTACCCTTAAAATATTTTTATTAGCCCTATGTAATGTACAAATTCTTAAACACATGATACACAAATGGCAAAGCATTTAGTTACTTTTTGGTCCAGTAATAAAGTGTCATAGTTTTGTTTTAAAGAAATGTCTTGTTGGCTGTTACAACAGCCTTAGTCCATTGAGTGAATAGCAGCTAGAATGCGTCCGGTCACCAGGTCCAAAGGCCAGATGATTCAGAGGGCATTTTGATAGAAAAAAATCACATGCAGTACTCAAAAGCTTGGCTCTAACTGATTCATAACACTGGACAATAATCACAACGACTCAGCACAAAATTATTGCAGGATTGCCACACTAACTATACCTTATATGAAAAAATATCCTATATTTAAGAAACTGACTTAAATAATTGTAACTGTGTATTCTTTTTTAGCACAATAAGATTGCTCAAAATGACTGATTTCATCACCAAACCATTTAGACTGATGATAAGTGATATCAACATTAAAGGGCCATTGAACTATAGAAATAATGGCTGTGAAGTTACATGCATAAGTACACTAGATTTATAATGTTTAAACTTTGCAATACTAGTAGTTACAGTATACTTTAAAGCTATTATTTTTATCAGTTTCTGTCAGACCTGCTTTGGCACTTAGCTCCACCTCTTTTACATAATTAGGGGTGGGACACCTGTAGAAGACTTCTAGGGCCTCATTCTATTAGCGGCCGCAGCCGTTGCGGGGCCGCAAGGACCGGCCGCAAGCTATTCTGCTATTTTATTCCCCTCCGGCCGGGGATTCCGGCAGGCTTGTTAATTTGAACTCGGGTTTGGGCTGATGTGCAAGCTTGAGAGTGGGTTACTTTTAATCCTCATGTCCCCCAATATGATCCTTAGCATTTACAGAGCTGTACAGTGCAGGCTTGAATTTATTTTTGCGTTTTTATATTTCAGAGCTTACGGCCGGTTCCAAGATATGCGGCCGGCCGTAAGGGGAGATCCTTGCGGGGCCGTATAATAGAATCGCGAGTTAACTGAACCCCCGCAAGGAATCGCAGCCTTACGGACGATTTACGGCCGATAATAGAATGAGGCCCCTAGTGTCTGACTGGTGTAGATCTGAGATCAGCACCACAGCACGTCAGGCAGAAACCTGTAAAGGTAAAATCTTGAAAATATAACTACTAACAGACATTATTTTATTAGTACAATAGTGCTTTAAATTGAGACAGAACAACTAAATTCTGCATAAACTACTTAAAAGCCATGTGTTATACAATACAAAAATTGGGTTTTGTAGGAAAAGTTAAGCAGTTAAAAATTCTAGCATGCATTTATAATATCACATTTAAAATGTTACCATTTTTATATAAAAATAATTGTTCCATAGAGCAGAAAAATGGCATTAAACTTTCCATGGGGAAAACTACTTTAATAATGTATACAACATGTTCCTTAAAACACATGATAAAGTCACACAAAGTCTCAAGCTGCTTGTGTTATGAGGACTTTCATCTTGGAGGGTTTTTCTACTCAGAATTGCTATCAAACTAAATCCTATTAGCAAGGTGACTATATGCATCAGGCTACTAATCAAAAAAAAGTTTCTATATCCCCTAAAATTGAATAAAAAGACTGCATTTTTTTTTTACTGTGTAAAAAACATTTCTCCATAATGAAGTCAAGTTCTTTGCAAGACCATACTATCAACATGCGCATCCACAAGCATTTTAACTCAGAATTTATAATGACAACCACGTGAAATTATGTTTTTTTTTTACGTTTACTTTCCTTTTCTTCAACAAATGGGACCTTTGATAACTAAAAATAATACATAAACTGCATGATAAACATATGAACCCCCAGGCAGAGGGTCTGCTCCACACTTACAGAATCCCACAGAGTTCACAGCCACGTCTCACTGCTCTCATCACCTTCTTGTGTGTCTCTTCGGCACAACCTTCTAGGTGTGAATATCAGGAAACTGCAACAGTCAAGAAGCCTCCAGTAAAGTTCTTCTGCTGTACCCCCAGCTCTTTATTCTTAAAGGGATATGTAATGCATCAGTACTGCTCTTCATCATCAAGTGGCACACTGAAAATCAAGTGACTGTTTTATCAAATCCAACTATGCCTTAATTTACCTATTTCTCTACCGCGAGTGTCTGTGAAGATTCTGCAAAGATCAGAAATCACCCTGCAAATGGCAATAGATCTCTCATTGTTGCAATGTCTTCCTTAGACATTCTAAGTAAAGTCAGTATGAGTACACACTCGGCTCTCAGTCATTTCCCATGTGGCCCAAGACTATTTTCTGGAGTGGGAGAACATGCCCCTCCATTATATTGCCATAAAACTAGCAAATGATACCCAGTTATACTCATAAATACTTCTCATTATCTATACATATATCACCAATTAATTCCTTTCCTACATTGATTTTGCCATTTTGTTTTGGGTTAAATAAATCTGTTTGAAGCTGTATATGATGCCCCTCAAGTGAAACAGGTTATCCGTCACTTATTTAGTGGGAGCTTGTAAATAATGGTCCAATACTGACCCTATGAAATCTGTTTATAAGCTCAATGTATCTTACGGTGCAAAAATGGCTGCTTAGGGACTGGTTAAACCAATAGCTTGGGTTCCATAAAAGCTAGCATTTTTAAAACAGCTATAAAATAGTGAAAACATTTTAAATTAACGTTTTTTTTACATAGTCTCTGTTTGATTATAAATGACCCATAAAATGGTACAAGCGACATTAGAGGCCTCAGTGGCCATACAATTATAAGTAAAAGTATTTGAGGCTCCTACTGAATTTTCACATACAAAATCCTGAATAACACAACACATATCATTTAGAGCTGTCAGTATATTTATATATTGTTATAAAGTACAGCTAATAGCCCATAACGATCATTGTGTTAATCTGGTGCACGCATGGAATTATTTTTGGGATTCTGAAAGGGATTAAAGGGACTTGGCATTTATCAGTTCTGCTTCACATCATCAAACTGAGCTCTGGAAACCAAGAGAAACTTTTTTAAATTGAAGCATATTTCAGTTTTATAAATATGTTTAGATACCAGCAATTCCTCCGCTGCCCTTCTTCACTACTGTCTGCAGTGCGTGTGTCTGCAAGTACTGAAAGACCAAAAATCACAAGCACAGTGCTGGTGTAGCAGGTGCAAAGCACCAGGGCCAACAACAGAGTTGAGGCTCTCTCAGTCAGCAGAGAAATGTAATAAAGTTGGATTCTTAATTTTTTTTAGGAAAGATGGGCAGATAATTTTTTAATAGAGGGGGATCGGACATCTACATATATATATCTTTTTAATTGAACCCTACAGGCACCCAGCTTTTATTGACACATCAGGCCCTCCATTTAATAGTTTGCCACTACACAAGCTGCTGAAAAATGCCTATGCACTCTATTTGCTGCAGCAATGAGGAAAGTATATAGGCAAATAGAGGCAGCTTGTAATTTATGGACCCTTCAGGACAGGACCTGAAAGCTTTTTCTTCCCATAAGCACCTGTGCAATTAAACTGGATATACCACCAAGGTAATAAGGCATTTTGAGAGTTTTAAAAAGATAGTAAAATTAAAAACAATTATAAAACAGCGAAAAGGGTAAAAAAAAAAACCCAAAGGATTTCTTTTTTTTACAGCCAAATTATATTTGACTGCTCTACACCATGGTTCAGCAGTATCTATGAAGGGAGAGCCCTACCACTTGAAAACTTCAAACTGCTTCTTTCACTATACTTACAAATAAGGATAAAGAGTTTTAAAATCTAATCACACATTTACAAAGCCATTTTGTTGGCATTTATACAATTCTTGACTCCCCTTACAGCCTCATTCAATTTGGGGCCATAACTCCATCGCAAACAGACAAATGGATGCGATTGAGTTGCGTCCTCCCGTTGCTCTACTTTTACTCTGCTATTCAATTGGCTGGGACCCAAAGTTAGGCAACGTTTGCGAGAATCGGAAACCATGCTCTCGACAGTAGCCCAAAACATCGGGACACTTTAAAAGCAAATATAAAATCAATACAGCACTGTAAATGGTGGGGAACACAATGGGTGACGTTAGAATTAAAAGCACAGCATTCTCAAGCTCGCCATGTTTGATTTTCATCCAAAGTCCTACAGGCTTAATTGACCTCCAAACCCGTAACTCGTTATTCAAGCCCGTAGGACTTCAATGAAATATGGAGGTTGGATTCCAAAGTCCTACGGTTGAAGCCCGTAGGACTTTGGATTGGAAATTAAACATGAAATAAAGTATTATATAATTGGTGATGTGCAAGCTTGAGAATGTTGTGCTTTTAATTCTAATGTCACCCATTGTGTTCCCCATCATTTACAGCGCTGGATTGCTTTTATATGTGCTTTTAAAGTGCTCCGATTTGTCAATAAGCCCTTTGCGAAACCTCCTTGGTCCCAGTAACCGGTGGTTCGATGTTTGCCATTTGCGGTCTTGACGGAGTGGTTACCGTGTGAGATTCGGAGCAATTGTATATCGATTTGCGATTTTAGCGATTGAATCTCTTGCGGCGGTGAAAGATCAAAGGCTTTGAGGGAAGTAACTTGCGATTTTACAAGTCGCCAGAAATCGCAGTTCGCAGCACGTAACTCAATCGGAGCCCGCAAACGGAAGGCAATTGAATAGCAAAGTAACTTGCGACCTCAACTTGCGAGCCCGGATCTCAAAATTGCAGCAATTGAATGAGGCTGTTAGTGATCTATTAAGCTAATCCATTTTTAAAGTGCCTAAAATAAATGTTAAGTAACTAGGTCCCAGTCACACAATAATCAAGCGCATTGTGACACTAATTAGCATACTGCTATACATTTTAAGAATTATTTAAATCAGAAAATATGGATAGTAGAATTGTTATTGTAATGCTTTTTAAAAAAGAGCGGAACTCCCTCGAAAGTGGCAGTTAAAATGGACATGTTTAAATAATTTTCTTACACTCCAATCATTAGGAGAGAAAATATTAGAAACACCATTTTATAAGATATAAAAAAAACGACTTTTCTTATCTACCAATGGGAAGTACTGAATACATCCTTTCTTGCTTTATGTCTCTCTCTTCTCCATCCTGATACTTTCTCTCGCTCAAGCTTTCTAGAACTCAAAACACTGTGTGCCTAGTCTTATCTCTTCTTCCTCTCACGCTACCTTGTTTTCCTCCATCTCTCTTTCCATCTTTCTACTCGCTGTATGTCCAGACCTGCCCCCACTTTCCATCTCTCAGCTCCGCTCTATGCCCTCATTGCTGTCCATCTGGGACTTTCTCATTAGTGACTTTATTGCCCGTGTCTTTATAATTTTCTGTCATGATGCATCTTGTCAAGGTCCATCAGCCCATTCGGACTCTGTAATGCCCTTGAGAGGGGGGAAAGGATAGAGTGCAATGGAATAAGAGGGAAGGCTACTATTTGTGATTTAACACATTTATTCAAGTCTGCCTTATGGAGTCATTCACTTATCAGCTCCTCCACATTTACCACTGCATGCCCAAATAAACTCTAACTCATATCTGTGCCCCCTCCCATTTAAGACTCTAATATTGCAAAATACCCTTGCACTGGAGACTCAGGAAAGGCTCTAATTATGGGACATATTAGAACTTTACCTATAAATGAGAACCTGTTAGATAATTGGACTAAAATGTTATTTTTAGGCAGAAATTACTTTTCAAGATTTTCCTACCTAGCTTTATTATCCAATTTTACTAACTAGCACTCGCACAGGGAGTGATTAGCAGTGAGAGCATGCCCAGTTGGTTTGACCATAAGAAATGTACAGAAGGCTCTGAGAATTCACTTATTTAACAAACTGGGCTTGCTCTCTCTGCTAATCACTCATTCTGTGAGAGTTAATTATGTGAGATAAAATATAAATTTCTGCAATAGAATCTGTAAATTGGAGTTATTCCTAAAAACATAGGAATATTAATGAATAATTACCTAACTAATTTTTTTTTTAAATAAAAGCCAGTTACAGATATCTTTATTCATAATCAGGACCATTGTTGTTTGTGTGGATGCCATGCATCCACTATTTTCCATGAGATAAGTTCTTCGTCCAATATCTTCTGAACATAGGATCATCCAGCATCATTTACTGGTTTGGTTCTGCCTATCAATGAAAGAGCTTCCTTCTTCAGTGTTATTCAATCATATATGGGGGAGCTTCCTTATTCAGTGTTATTTAATCATATATGGTATCAACTAAACCAACTGATGTTATTTTTCTCTTGAACCTTGATTGGTATTTCCAATGTGCAAACCTAAAGTCATGTGGGATCTCGCAGTCCTATTTAGGGAATGATGTTCCCATTGATTTTTGTACTCAAAGTTGTGAAATGCAGCCGCTTAGGGCTCAAGGGAACCTAAGTTCAAAGTGTAAGGGAAGCTAAAATCAATTCCCTCCCTTGATGCCTATATCTTTGTCACTACCTATAATCTAGACATGCCGTTATAGCAATGCTAGACTTAAGAGTTAAATATTTGGAACATGATCTGGAAACAGTGAAAGGCTAATAGTCATAGAAGCAGAAAAAGACAGATCCTTAGCCTGATCTGACCTAGAAACAACTTAAAGAAGGTAGACTAAAATGGTGCAAGTCCTACAAGACAAAACACGTAAGGAAATACATTATGACCTGAATATGTATAGCTTGGAGGACAGAAGTGAGAGGGATGATGTGATAGAAACATTCAAATGTATCCAAGGATGTAAACTCCAAGAAGGAAACATCCTCCAGAAAAAGAGGAATGTAAGAACAAGAGGTTGTGATTGAAAGTTGGAATATTTAGGGTGATATGCAACTACTACTTTACAGACAGTGGAACAGTCTTCCAGCAGAAGTGGTGAAGACAAAGGATTCAAGCCTGACTTGGACAAACATAAGATCATCCTAATTGATAATTTAGCCAACATGTAGACATAATTGGCTTAGAAGATGAACATTTTGGTTTTTATTTACAGTCAAAACTATGCTTGAGTTCATTTTATCCCTTTAATTGCTCATCCAATGCAAATTACTGGACTTCTTGCATCGCTGTACTACATATTCAACTAAACATTCGTTTAGCGTCTATTTTGACACTGCTTCCTCTGTCCAACTAAGGTGACACACTGCGCTGTTCTTTTATCATACAGCACTTTTTTTCACTGTGCAATTTAATCTGCTCATTTGATTTTCAATGTCACCTTCACATTAATGACACTCTCTTGACATCTCTTGAATCATCCTGTCTTGAGTGAAAACCCATCTGTCTTCCATCACCTTCCTGTCCATGTCTTAGACCAAGTGAACATACAATTAGATAGATAACACTGAGCTGGGTAGAAGTAAGATACAAAATAACTGCATCCTTTTAGTACTTTAGTATTCAAACATATAGAATCATATATTAAAATATGATTTTAGTTAGATCAATTTTTAAGCTTATCAGATGACATTAAAAATATTTTTTGTGTTTCAAAGCTGTAGTAATTCTTTAGTCCATCCGGTGGTAGCTGCAGCTCTCAGCCCCTGCTGTGCTTCTGCTGATGTTAAGGTTACCAAGGAGACTTGGTAGTAGCAATCCATGTCGCAATGTCTGTACAAGTTTCACCCACTATGGACTTCTCCCAAAGAAGCTTTTAGTGTGGGAAAAAAGCATATGGTTAGACATGTTTGAATATCCCCTAAGTTTCCATAGCAGGTGAAACATATAGACATTGTCACAGTGATTACTACTACCGCATCTCATTGGCAAAATTAGTGCTATCACATTGCAATGTCACCTCATCTGGAAGCACAGTGGGAACACGAGAACTGCAGCTACCAACTACCAATTGGATGAATGGCCTAAACAAGAGCTTAGAGACAAAACTCTATATTTTATCTTCCCTCACCTTATATTAAAATCTGATATCTATTTCTTGTCGTGACTCCCCAGGACTCATGCACTTTTGGAGCTGGCAACTGAACTTTGATGGACACTAGCCATGTGGCTACCTGATGTAAGGGCTATTACAATGGCCATGAACATATTGAGCCCTAATCTATTAGAAGCCTGCAAATGCTATTGACTCAGGCACAAAATTTTCCTCCTTAAGTGATCATATGTCTTCACTGACAATATTTAAGCAAGCCCGAAATTTACTTCTTATTTACACAGCCAATAGTAGATGAGAACATCATCATGATGTCAGTAAAACATGGAAGTTAGACGTAATCTGCAATTGGAGTCTTCAAATAAATTAGTGCCAATAAGTAATATTAGCCGATCGGGCTCTATTAGCACTCTAGCACTCTAGAAAACACATTAGATCATATGTTTTAGTCCATGTGGGTTTCATGATATGTATTAACCCTGTGAGTCCCGGGATCGATATTACTCAGAAATCACAGTTAATAATAATATTTGTTGGTTTGAGACTGTTCTGTGATTAATTCTAAAGTGTTTCCATGCCTTCCCATGCATTTAAAGTACAGTATTGTATATTTAATTGCTACTAAAGCTATAATAAGTGTTTGAAAAAGCCTGTGTCCTATTTAGTATTCATAATAGTGACAGAAACATAATACTTTTTTCAATTGTGTGTTAGACTTTATATGCGATCTAGCACTCGGGTCCAAAAGAGAATCAATTTTGTGTAACTTTAATTATTTAGAACTCTTAATATTAGAATTATGCTAAAACCAATAGAATTCTAGGGCCAAATTTGTGTCTTTGGCTGGCCCGTAGTGATTGTGGTCGGATTGTGAGTAACTAATAGAATATGTGTCAATATTAAGAGTAATTTTAAGTGTGTATACATTATGAATTGGGCAATAGAAAAGGGCCCTATGTTACTTGCTGGCCTATGTTATTAAGTGATGTTTTTCCCAACTCCCTGGTTTTATGCCTTGAGCCCTTAGGACCCCTTTTCACCAGGTCATTTGAGCCTAGAGGGCTCTGTGTCATTTTTTTATGTTGTGAAAATATATTTATTTGTAGCATGTGTTTTGTGGTGTAACTAGTACATTGGGCTAATAAAAATATTTTGGGGTTAGTATCACTTTAAGGGCAACCAGTAGAAGCTTTCGGGCAAGATTGCAGTAAACAATAGATTAGGCTTCATAGACTTCAAAGGGAGATCCACGGGACAGATTCTTAACAACTGTTGAAATACTTGTTTCAACAGACAAACATTATGTGGTGTAAAATGCTCTGCAAGTGACACCCCTATGATCCTTTGTCTTGTCGTTAATTCCTCCTCTCTAACCCCCCCCCCCCCCATTGAATCTAATTTCTAAAATTGTTATGGAAGCCAAAGTCATCCTCTAAACCTGAACTGCTCTGAGCCCCCTAGCTGACTCAATAAAGCTGCTCTGACCCCCCCCCCCCCACCCCATCTGCTCTGACTCCCCTATCTGAATCAAGTTATTGCACTCTAAGGGTCAGTCAGCTAAGGAGCGGATAGACCCAACTGCCAAGTTTGTCTAAAATCACCAAGCCTTGTGACTATTCCCTCCCCGCAGAGGAGGCATCCCAAGCCCGCTAACCCAGTCAAACTACCCTCAACTGGATCCCTGAATAGCCTGAATACCCATGGGGTAAAACCAGACCAATCACTCGACATTCTATCTCCAGCAGTAACACTACCTAATCAAACACATAAATATAAATATTCACAATTAAATATTCCATTATGGTTCTTTAAAGGACCATTGGTTTGGTAAAAGTTTCACATGCTTATTCACATCTTATATTCAGATGATTGATTATGTCAGGGAGGATCCCATCATGCAGCCCCATTAAATTCGGGCTACGTGGTAAATCGTAGCTCGTAACGTAGCTCACAAGACTTACGGCTATTAAATTAGCCTTTTAAAGCAACCCGCAGACGTCTTGTGGGTTAAGACGCAGCAAGGCCGAAAATAGCCTACGGGATGAGCAACGTTGAACTTTGTAGAGTAAATTCTTTGAGCTGTCAAGCCCGTAGCCACTACAATTCCAATCATGCTATTAAATTGCAACTAAGTCACTCGCGAGCAAGCTCGTAGCACGCAAATGAAGCCCAACGATTGCTGGAGAGGACCCGCAAGGGGGGTAAAGTCCATTGTGTAGCACTTTAACTGCAAATAAAAACACACTACTGTACTAATATTAAAAGGAAAAGTGATGTTAGGTCTTAGAATTAAGAGCACAACATTCTCAAGCCCGCAAATCCTCCCAGATTTTATTTCCTGTATAATATTTGTGTTATATTGATCATGGCAAACAATGTGTTAATACATATACTGTAACTCACATGTGATAGAATATCATATTTATGGCTTTATTAATATTGCATTATTCTGGAATGTGGGTCTGATCGCAATTCGTAATTGTAGCCTGTAGGATTCTGAAATCTAACCTCCCCTTTTTCAGTGACGTAATGATGATGATCTCTTTTACCATTGGCTCCATCTAAACCCGTAACTACAGGTTTGACGAATTGATCCTCTGCAGGGCCGCAAATTTAACGTTCGACGAATGAGTTACGGGTTTGAGTCTCCAGCTTGTAACTAGCAGCCAGTTTTAGTTTTATAGCACCGTAAATCCACAACTATTCAAGCTCGCAGCCGTTGCGGGTCTCACTTTGCACATACGAGCTTTGAATTTAATGTGGCTGTTATTGTCACCGTTCATCCTCATAGAAAGTAGTCAGTAGTAAGTAGTCAGTAGTAAACTTCCAAGCCCTAATTGTCTTGCCCCTCATGCCATGCCTTGAAACGGAAGTGTTACTGTCATGGCAGTTTCTATGCACTATCCGAGTCTGCTAAAATAAAGATTTGCTTTTATGCTCATGTTAGTTTGTTGCATACTTCACAAATACGTGAAGCGGTCATTCACTTTGCAGATTCTAAATGTCATTTGCCAGAAGGTAATGTAACCAATGATTCAATACAAAACTAGACTTATATAAATGTATTTGGAAAGAAGGCTGGTAGTGGGTACATTTGTTTCTAACCTTATTATCACATCTATCTACACACAGCTCCATTAATTTGAAGCATTATCACAGTCAATGACTAATCAATGAGTACAACAGAACGTGCTGCTTTGAGTTTAAAGACAAGAGATGAAGCTAAGGATTATGGGAGTAATGCTAAGGTGAAAAATCACTAAAACTGGATATTTAAAGACTGAGCCCAGTGGCAATTCTTCTTCAATGGATTTATTGACAGGTGAAGGGAAATATATTTGTAGCATATGTACACACTAAAATCCAGCTCTCTACACTCAGTTAAAGGACCACTGCAGTTCAAGAAAAAAATAACTTGTTTGTCAAGTATGTGCCAAACTAACAATATTGGCAGATGTGTAAGCCATGGGCATTATTATTTATATTATTACTTTTATTTGTAACGCGCCAACATATCCCGTAGCGCTATACAGAGGAAATGAACAAGGAAAAATATACATTTTAACAAACTGCAAAAAGTTGAGGGCCCTGTTTTGAGCTTAGAATCTTTGTAGAAAGTGCTTTTCCCAAAGCACTCTACAAGATTGAAAACTCTCTACTTACAATCTAAAGGGGATGGAAGAGGCAGATAACAAATAGCAAGGGTCAGGAAGAAAGTGAAGTTTCATTAGGTAGGAGGGTATGCAAAGTTAGAATGTTTTTCATATAGAAGGAACAGGAAAGCAACTGAGAAAGTAATTTGGTAAGTGATCCTAGTATGTAATATGTTATCTGCCCCTAGTGGTCAGATAGTATAATCTGCGAGTGGGAGGTGAGGGGCCTGTGTTAAGAGGTATGTCCCAAGAAGCCAGCAGAAGAAAGAGAGAGAAGGAGAGGAAGTGGGATTTGGACTTGCAGAAGTGTTTCTGCTTATGAGCTTTAGAAGGGGGAGGAGATGGTGAATGGAGGAATAAGAGTAGCTCATGTGAGCATAAAAGAGGAGAGGAGATCATGTAAGGTGAGATGGTTTGGTTGGAGACATGCATTTTTGGGAAAATCTAAATTTTTGAAGGCTGTCAATGAGTAAACAAATTGGTTTTGTGCATTATATCCTGAGAGATGGATGTTGGGGTTGGGTGCTTGTGGTTATCAGTGGAGGGAAGGATGGTGGAGGAGGGAACAGAAGTCCAAAGAATTTGTTTGATAACCGGATAGGAAAGTACATATAAAGCTAACATAATTGCAAATGGTTGTGATATACATTCTAAGTGGAAGTATGATAAAATTTAACATGGATGTAACTTTATGTACAAATTACTTGAAAGATCCATGCTCTTAACCATTAAATATCTCTCTGACTATTATTTTGCAATTGGGGATGCTTTTTGTCTTTATTACTCCACTCCTAAACTTAATTAATTGCAGTAGATAAAGCCATTAGCCCAGAGGCTGGAACTTTCAGTTAATGTATACATAAAATAATTTCTCTGTAAATTTTAAGATACTTCCATGTTTATTTTCACATGTGCTTTTCATTTCTGCAATAACTGGTGTTACTTTAAAGGGACACGATGGAGTTTCCAAATACAGTATAATGTAAAAATATAAAAGTAATAATTAAAATTATTAAAAATAATAACAAGTACTTGATCCCAGCATGATCCATTAGTTGCAAACCATAATTAATCGAAGACTCAAGTATGGGAGTAAAATAGGTCACAGCTTTATTGAGATAACAATTAACACTTTAACAATACCAAAAAACTAGAAGGCAGAGGAGCCCAACCAGAGGCAGTATCCTCATGCCCTGTGCATTCGCTGTCATGTTTGTAACTGGGTAGGCCTCTGGCCATCCTGAGAACATGTCTACGATGACCAATGCATATTCATACCGACCACTCTTTGGCATCTGAATATGATCGATTTGTATCCTCTGGAATGGAATGCCGTCAACAGGCACGCCCATGAGATAAGGGCGTCCCCCCATTTTGGACACTGGTCCAGGCCACTTCCCTCCCTCCTACACAAAAAATTCACAGCTCACTTTCACATGACAAATAATTATTCCTACATTATACTGCTTATCTCTTCTTCAAATCTATAATTGATAACAAAATATATATTATTATATGTATTTTTTATTTATTTATTTGGACAGAAGCTTGCACCCCACAGCCTGGCCAGCCAATCAGCGTGCACCCAGACTCCGCTGGGTCAAGGAGTGCTTCCTCAGACCCAGGAGCCTGGGACAGCGTTTGCATCCTACATGACCCCAGCATGATCCATTAGGTGCATACCATGATTAACCACAGATGCAAGTATAGGAGTAAAACGGGCCACAACTTTATTGGGATAACAATTAACACTTTAACAATACCAATAAACTAGAAAGAGGAGGAGCCCAACTAGAGGCAGTAACCTCACCCACACGCCCAGGGCCCTCCAATGCCATCAACAGGCATGCTTATGAGGTAGGGGCGGTCCTCCATTTTGGCCACACCCCCGCCACAAAGCACGCAAGGGATACCTCACGCAGCTGTGATCCCCCTATTTTGAGCTAAGGCCCACTTAACTCACTCCCTGAGCTCAAGCGTCATGAGCTCCAATCCTATTTCGGTTAGGTGTACCTCATCCGAAAGGAAAAAGTCATCAGCATCTTTTGTCTCAAAGTCATTATGCAGGATGGCTATGAACCCCAATTTCCTTATAAAACCCACCATTAGTTTGTTAATCTTCTGACGGGCTCTGTCTAAGCTATCCAGGTTCCTAACATATCTCCACGCTCTTCTTTTTATCTTTTCTGACCAGATTATACACCAGGAAATTTATTTGGCTAATTCTCTATATCCCTCTTCATGTCTCTAACCAGATGCTTCATGGGGACTAAACCAAGATCATTACCACCCACATGAATGAGAAGGACACTTGGATTTCGAAAGTGGTGGGCATGAGTCTCCACTAGCCCACTCACCTGTGCTCAACGTAAGCCGCGGATGCTGCACTACCGCTCTTGCAGGTCTTACTCAGGCGCACCCAGCTGTGAGTTATCACTTGTGACCGCGGGGAACCGGTGGGCCCAATAGATATATGAGTGATCGACAATCCACAATTGCTTTTTCCAGTCTTAAAAAGAAATCGAGAAGGAACTGTTAGGCCGCTTTCAATGGTCTCACATAAGACTGAAAACTCAGAGATTCCCATCTCCCTATTCTTTTGACCACTTGCTCAGGTAAACCCAGACGTGCTGCCTTTGTCGTCGCACCTAGCCGAAATGAATGGGTTCCAAAATCCGCTTGATTAAAACCCAGACGTTGCAGGGATATTTTCAACACTTTGGCAAATTGAGCTCCTGAGCCATTTAACCACCCTTTCACCTTGCAGACAGGTATCCACCAATTGAACTCCCCCAGACCCTTGCCTGCAAGCTGCAACCGGTTCACCAGTTCTGAGGGCCCCAAAGAACACTAGCAAAAAGGCTGTAAAGAAAAGCAAGGATTTGTAAGGAGACGTACAAATCTCAATCAAAACAGGCGAAAGACGCAGGAATAGGGAGAAAGTAGATGGCCACCTCCTATCTCGCCTTTAAACATGCCTTGTAACACCTGTTTGACCACAAACCCCTTGGTCAGATCCTTTAACCTAGCAAGCTTAAACATGAAAGCTAGGGAAGCCACCGGACGACCTAGGGATGTCTTAGAAATACTGTGCTCTTTGCAACGAAGCAGAAAACACAACAATGTACACAAGGTCTATTCCTCAGTCTCATTTCCACCAGCCAATAACACAAAGTCGTTCCATCTATTCCACACTTTTTTGGACAGGTTCCAGCTTGCAGTTGCTAAGTATTGTCTTATCAGGTAAGCTATCTCTCCGCTCCAAGTTCCCAAAGCTCTGGAGGAATGCTGTCCCCCTGATACCTGGCTTCCTGTGCCAGCTGCCTGAACCGGTCCACGTGGAAGCGAAAAAGTGCATCAGCGATCCCATTCTTAGAACCTGGTTCGTGCCATGCCCTACACCACAAATTCAGGTGAAGACAAACCAGCACCAAATGATGAATCAAGCGTACTGCTACCACGATTGGGAACAATTCTAGAAAGGACAGATTCTTTGTAAGGCCTGCTGCCCCCCAAGTCTACAGCCGCCTGGCTGCGCACCACCTGCCAGTGATGTAGGCACCAAAGCCAAAGGACACAGAGGTAAAGCTCCAAATCAGAGCTAGACAGCTTACGCGTGTGGATTAAGGTTTTTCCATTGAAATCTTCGAGAAAGGCTAACCACTACTGAACTTCATCTTTCATTGCCGCTGTTACTGCAATGAAATGTTGAGGCTGCTTGACGCCCACAGTTGCCAAAGCAAATCTTCTATTGAATATCATGCCTATGGGTATGATTTTGCACGCACAATTTAGCTTACCCAGAATGGATTGCAGATGCCAAAGCGTAATCCAACATGTCTGACGGTTCCCCCTTCGGATCAACCACTTTCTTCAAGTGAAAACTACATTCCATACGAACCGAGTCAATTAGAATTCCAAGGATTGTCAACGCCGTAATGGGGCCTTCCATTTTTTCCAGAGCAAAAGGAACCCCAAACTGACTGGCCATCCTGGTAAATATGTCCAAGGTAAATGCACATGTATCCTGTCCGACCGGACCGATGAGGGGGCATACGCAGGCACATAGGTGCATTTCTCGGTGAGGGCCGGGGTACTAGGCCCACACCCGTACTGCCTGACAGCTCTGCACTCCGCTTAGTGAAAGGTGATGGTTGTTGCAACTCCAACCCTCACCTGTGTTGCCCACCTGTCTCCTATCACCTGTTCCTGAAGTACTGCTAATGTGAGGGTCACAGTGTAGCACAGCCCTGTCTAATGAAGCAGGTTCCCCATGGCTGCCCAGGTCAACAGCCACTACAAACTGCACCTGGGCAGCTCCCATGGGCAAATCCACCCCCCCACCAAGGTTGCTGGGGTGTTCCTAAACGCTCCTCCAACCACCTAACCCCATGGCAGAAGGCCTTAGAGTGGAGCAAGGCCATCAGCCTGTCAAGGTCAACGACCTCAGTGGCCTCCGTGATGGGTGAAGTTACTTATAAAATTAGCCAGCCGGGAAAATAGGGGGGGGGGGGGGGGAATAATAAGGATGCAACAGACTGAATGAAAAGACAATAAGCAATCACGCAAACAACACACAAACGCTGCCCAAAAGACAGACCACTCATACACTGCTGCTGTAACTTATGGGTCAAACTGGATGCCTCCAGACTGTAAAGCTGCAGAGCTCTGGTCCCCCACGTCTGCCGGGCACGGTCTGTGGGAAGTTCGCGATTCGGGCAGAAGGTCCCCCCCACCACGGCCCGGCCAGCCAATCAGCGTGCACCCATTCTCTGCCCGGTCAAGGGGTGCTTCCTCAGACTCATTTGAAGATAATTAAACTTTTTTTTTCCATTGAAGTTTGTATTTGTTGTTTTCCCCTCAATCTTCCCACCACATTGTAACTATTTTATCAGGCTAATTTCTCCCTGAGGTCTGCACACACTCATGTTTTTCAGTTTCAAATGTATTTACACTCTAAATAACACAACCAGAACACTATTTTGTAATTAGCAATTTTTTGACAATAATCACCAGACAGCTGTTTCAACCTTTTCTGAATCTGGATGGTAATCAGAACTAGATCTCTATGTTCCTACCAGAACGTTGGAAGGCATTTATGTCAGATGTTTTGTACTTTTTGCACATATTTTAAAAGAATTGCAGTCAACATTTTTCCTGCTTGGCGGCACTGTATCAAAATAAACAGAAGACAGCTAATTCATGTAAGAAAAAATAAACCTTGGATTGTCTTGTCTGCTGATTTAGCCGTCTTGTCCCCTCTCCCAGAGCACTGCCATAGACCTTCCTCACTGTGTGTTGTATCCATTACAATCTGAAGTGTTTAAGCTGCAAAAACGTGTGTTGGGAGGCGGTGTGGGTGTGATGTAAACTCACTACTTACTAATAATATGGCATCTGCCAGAGCTGTGATAAGGCAGCAAAGCCCACAGGAGACATGGAGAAGGAGGGAGAGAAGAGGTGGAGGGATAGAGATAGATAGAGGGAGAGATAGACGGGCAGACAGAGAGAGGGCTGCAGTAAAGAAGGGAGAGAGAGATGGATGGTCAGTCAGAGGGAGGGCTGAGGAAATGGTGGGAAAGAAAGGGATGGAGGGACAGAGATAGATGAAGGGAGAGAGATAGGCAGACGGAGAGAGGGCTACAGAAAAGGAGAGAGAAGTGGATGGTCAGACAGAGGAAATGGTTGGAAAGAAGGGGATGGAGGGAAATAGATAGATGGAGGGAGAGACAGACGGGCAGACAGAGAGAGGGCTGTTGAAATGAAGAGAGAAGTGGATGGTCAGACAGAGGAAATGGTTGGAAAGAAGGGGATGGAGGGACATAGATAGATGGAGGGAGAGACAGGCGGGCAGACAGAGAGAGGGCTGCAGAAAAGAAGAGAGAAGTGAGTGGTCAGACAGAGGAAATGGTTGGAAAGAAAGGGATAGAAGGTCATAGATAGATGGAGGGAGAGACAGACGGACAGACAGAGAGAGAGCTGCAGAAATGGAGGGAGAGAGAGAGATGGATGATCAGTCAGAGCGAGGGCTAAGGAAATGGTGGGAAAGAAAGGGACGGAGGGACAGAGATAGATGAAGGGAGAGATAGATAGGCAGACAGAGAGAGGGCTGCAGAAAAGGAGAGAGAAGTGGATGGTCAGACAGAGGAAATGGTTGGAAAGACAGGGATGGAGGGACAGAGATAGATAAAGGGAGAGATAGATGGGCAGACAGAGAGAGGGCTGCAGAAAAGGGGAGAGAAGTGGATGGTCAGACAGAGGAAATGGTTGTAAAGAAAGGGATGGAAGGTCATATATAGATGGAGGGAGAGACAGACGGGCAGACAGAGAGAGGGCTGCAGAAATGGAGGGAGAGAGAGATAGATGATCAGTCAGAGGGAGGGCTAAGGAAATGGTGGGAAAGAAAGGGATGAAGGGACAGAGATAAAGGGGGGAGTGATGGATGGGCAGACAGAGAGGGCTGCAGAAAAGTAGAGAGTAATGGATGGTCAGACAGAGTAAATGGTTGGAAAGAAAGGGATAGAGGGACATAGATAGATGGAGGGAGAGATAGATGGTCATACAGAGAGGGCTGCATACATTAGAATAAAGATAGATGGAGGGGTAGAGATATAAGGAAGAGAGAAGGATAAAGAAATAGAAGGACTATTGGATGGAAGGAGAAAGATATGGCTTACAGAGTGAGATAGAGAATGAGAGGGATAGAGAAATGGAGTCTCTTGTTGATTGATGGAATGATCAGAAAAGGATAGATAAACTGATAGTCTAGTAGAAAGATGGGGAGAGAAAAAATAGCAGATATAGAGAATAGAAAGATAGAGAGGGACAGATAGAGAATATTGGGACAAGGGCAGGAAGGCAGAGACGAGAACCAGAGGGAAAGATAGAGATAGAAGGGAGGACAGAGAAGCAGAGTAGTGGAGGGAAAGAATGGACACAGAGAGAGGGAGAAGGGAGAAATGAGACAACTAAAAGAAGGGTATTGGGAAGAGGGAGAGATGGCCAAAGAGAAAGAGGAAGAATTAAGATGACAAGAGGTAGGGAGAAACTGATGGATTGGCAGAGAGTGAGCAAGGAAAAAGTATGTTCCAGTGCAGCAGTTCCCAAACCTCTCCTTAAAACCCATCAGAACGGCCATGATTTTAGTTTAACACTGTTTGAATACCGATGAGGCAGTTGAATGCAAATTGTTCTGCTTGTGTTCACACAGTGTTAAAGTAAAATCATGGCCAGTCTGGGGGGTATTGAGGAGGGGTTTGGAAACTGTCTAGTAGATGAAGGAAGTGAGAGCAATAGAAAGGTTTAGGAAAGGATAGAGAAACACAGAGATGGGAGGATAGAGAAATGGGACAAAAAGTAAAGAAAAGCAAAGATAACAACAGATAGAGAGCATAGGGAGATATAAAACAGGATAGTGAAAGTGGTGACTAGTTTAGGGAGGGCTATTGAGTGAGAGACAGGCAGAGAGCAAAGGAAGACAGAGGGTGAAGGATAGAGATGGACAGAGAGTGAGAAATGGACAGAGAGAGAGAGAGAGAGAGAGAGAGAGAAAGAGTTTAGGAATGGGAGAAAAAGTAGAGGGAGCAAGAGAAAGATAAATAGTGTGTAAAACAAGATACAGAAAAGGAGGGACAGGTGGATAGAGTGAGAGATGGGGTATGTGATATTTATTAGTGTATCATAGAGAGAGTGAAATGGATAGAGCAAGAGTGAGACAGAATGAAAGACAGATAAACGGAGACCAGGTGAAGGAAAAGTGAAGCACAGATGGAAAGACAAAAGAAAGCAGGGAGAGAGAAGGATATGGAAATAGAGGAAAAGGTGAAAGAGACATTATAGGCAGTTGATGTAGAGACAAAAATAAAGAGCTACTGAGAAGAGGTTAGAAAAATGTAGGGAGGTGAAGAGACATGATTATGCAAATTGGCAGTTTTCCAGGTTTTAATCAAATGTGTGATTTATATTTATAAACTGTTAGAAGATAAAGCAAGCATTTTATTTCAGACACTCTGCTTTGCTACTTTATTATGTTTTCTCATTACTGGTTGGCAACAAGATGTATAAGAATATTGCAATGGAAAAACACCTAGTCTAGATGTGCTCTCAAACACAGATCACCAGTAACACATATAAACACTTATTCTGGTTTCTGATGATAAAAAAAAATATATGTTTGTGAATACATTATAAGAATTGATGGCTCTTGTAAGAACTCCCATAAGGCTTATTCATAACTACAGGAGCTTTTACTAGCACATTTTTGGAGTTATCACATGGCTCCCACAAAAAATAATCTGGTAAGATTTACTGACTAAAAAGGGCCAATGTAATATAAAACAATGACTGTTAAAATGAATGTACATGCGTAATAAGTTAACTTTGCAATGCTTGTAGTTATATACCTTTTGCATAATTAGGGGCGGGCAGCTGTGGCAGACTTTCTGCTGTGCATTCTGGTGTCTGACTGGTATTTTCTTCTATAATTATTTTTTTATCCAAAATGTTTTATTGTATTTTTTCTTAGTGTAGATACTGGTGTGGGTAGCATTAGAGGCTGTGGAGGTCCTCCATGGTAAAAGGTTAGTGTTATGTGCCTAGGGACCACCATGTAGACAGGATAGGTTACCATGATGGACCATAGGGACCCCCATGGAGATAGCCTAATATACCATTGGTGTTGAATGTTGTGTTGTGTTAATGTTACCCCCATGGTAAAGGGTAATGTCAAGTATTCAGTGACCCCCATAGAGATAGGATAGGTTACCATGTAGATTCATAAGGACCTTCATAGTTATAGCCTAGTATACCATGCAGGTCCATAGAGATCCCTATGGTATCAGGGTCATTACTAGATGCCATAAAGATAAATAGGGACTCCAAAGGTTATGGGGGTTAATAATAAGTGCAGTGGGAGTCCATAAGGAACCTAATATTAGATTCAACAGGGTCCATATAGTATACATGGGAATCTATAGGGATCCCCATGGTATAGCGACTAGTGGTCTAGGTTAGGGATACTGAAATGGCTACATGAGTATTAAGGATCGCATGGCCAATTTTTAAGAGCCACAGTGTCCGAAGATATTGTAGAGGTAGAACATGTTTGGCTTCCACTCCCTCCCCTGCTCTCCAAGCGTTAGACCACTGGCTATTAGCTTATATTACGGGTGGTCAGTAGCCAGTAGCAACCTTCATAGCTCCCTGTATTCTCGAGATAAGTATTATTATTATTATTATTTGTTATTATCGTTTATTCAGACAGTCTGCAGATGTTTGGTTGAGGTCTCTGGAGAAAGGTATATGCACCAATATATTCTGTATCGATATAAATGGGTTAAGTTCCAGACAGAGACAAAAACAATATAAAAACATTTTCTTTGTAATGTTGTTATTTATTTGTTCTAGATCTAAATACATAATAAGCATTGAAAAAAAAATATATACAAATCGAACTTGATTCGAAATTCAAGATAATTTTGCAAACAAAAGAAGCATTTGTTCTGTTTTCCTTTTCCAAAAAGCATGATAACATAGCCCCTTTAAAGCTTTTAATATAGCTCAAGATTGGATATGGATGCCAAGAAAGGCCACGGCTAAGCGTGGGCATTTGACCGTGCTAGGAATAGGTATTATAGGGTTTGGGCTATTTAGGGGTTAAAAAGGGATGGGCCTTGGGGGGGGTGGGGGTTATTACATAACGTTCTCCCTCTTAGCTTGCTGTCTTATGTAATTAGATACCAATTAGTTGAAAGTTCAATTCTGATTTTCCTGCCTCCCCCTTTTTCTCTTTGTAGGTTCAAATCATGGTTAAAGCAGGACAGAGTCTTCTATGTATGTTACAGGTCCTGGATCATATATGGATGGATCAGCAAGAATATCAGTTATGGCTATAATTAAGGGGCACGGGGACCCCTAATCTTCATGGTGACAGTGGGCAATGCACCTCTCTTGGTTATTAGATGTTTCGTGTTTACATTTTATCAATAAAGGAGCCGCGGCCTTGTTTTACCCCATATTTAGTGCCTGTGTTTATTGTGTTTATTTACCCTTGATCCAGTATTGACTATGCACCAGTCAAAAACAGCCCTGCTCCATCTTTATGGAACTCACCAATGTGGGACAATCAATCTGGATTTGTAATTGTTCACTGAAATATCAGAATACTAGAATTCATCTTCCAATTCCTCTCTTTGTCATTTCTACTTATGTTTCTATCTCTGCCTGGTCTATCCCCTCCTTCTGCCTTTCTAATTCTGTTCAGTACAATAGCTAAGCTGGTCACTCAGCAGCCACAGACTACCGGACACTTCCTTTCTGTACCACAGGTGCTAGCCTTGAGAACAGGTTTATAGTATAAGGGTCTGAACTGATGTGTGTGGGCAGCAAAGTATGTGCTAAGTGCTCCAGAGAGGCAGGAGACTGTCTCTGGCAGACACAATGCTAATTATCAGAAGGTAGGCAGGTTTTATTCATATACCGTATACTAAGCTCTTTGCAGGACAGACATTAGTAATAAAGGGGGGGGCTGGCAGCAGGGACATATATGAATACATATATGAGAGGAAGAATAAAATATTTATGATATTGTGTCTCCTTCTTGGTACATGTACACACTTTAATATGTATCAATTATCTCTCTCTCTCTCTCTCTCTCTCTATATATATATATATATATATATATATTTATATTTATTTATTATTCCTAATTGGAATGCAGTAACATATTCAATAGTGCTATAGAAGTACAATACAGAAGATAATGTTAATAAAAGACAAAAAATAGTGGAGTGCACCGTCTTTGAGCTTAAGATCTTATATACATAGAGCCACATTCATTTAGAAGCCTGCAACTCGATCGCAGACGGCCGTATGTCTTGCGGGCTCCCGTTCGTCTCTGATTGCGATGCTATTCAATACATCAAGCCCGCAATTTACTGTCCCAAAGCCGAAACCGGAAACCATGCACTGGTTCAGAGCAGTTCAGGGCAGGAACATGATCAATTAAGCAAGCCCGTAACCTCACATTTGAAATCAGCCAATAGAAAAAGAGACTGTCATTATTACAGTAGTAAAAAATGGAGGTTACATGTCAATCAATGAGGTTTGGTGGTCCGATATGCGATCAGACTTGCAAACCCGCAAAATAAAGAATTCTGAATATGAATGCCAATACTGTTCTAGTCCATGTGGGTGGCCTGATATGTATTAACTTATTGATACCAGAGATCAATTTAACCCCAGAAATTACCGTAAACATTAAAAATAAATTTTATTTCCCGATTTGTGAGCTTGAGACTGTTGTGCAATTATTCTTTTTTTATTTTTTATTTGCATCTACAGTGCTACAAATAGGTGTTTAACCCCCTTTGCGGGTCCTCTCTAGCACTCGTAAGATTTTTTCCCTCATATGCCGTTTACGGGTGTGAAAACATTTGCAGGCTTGGGGAATTGAGAAATTAAATAGTGATTTGTGATTTTAGCCTTGCGGCCTTGAAAGATCAAAGGCTTCTGGAGGCTGTAAGTTACGAGTTTAACCATCGCCATTTTCTCAAGCGCATAACTCGGAAGCCGTTCGGAGCCCACAAAAAGACGCCAATTGACTTACGGGCCTCCGGATCACCAGAGAGCTCAACTGAATGGGGCTCATAGTGTTTTTTTCTCAAAGTGCCTTCCAAAATTATAATCTCACAAATTTACAATCTAAGGCCATATAAAAGCATATTTTTAAATGTTCAGCAGATATTTTGCTTAATCCCCTAACATCTAATTAATGTGTATGTGTGAGTGGATGAGGGTCTAATACGACCTGTAAGACTAAAGTCACTTTACATTAAATAAGGGGTGGGGAACCTTTTTTCTGCCAAGAGCCATTTGGATATTTATAAAATCATTTGCGGGCCATATAAAATGATCAACTTAAAAGTCAGCCTGCTGTATTTGGTCAAACATTTAATTAACTTGCCCATAATGTGATGGCAGGGATCACTGGTGGTCCAGTGGTTAGGATTTGGTGCTTTCACTGCTGCAGCCTAGATTCAATTCCAGTCAGGGAACCAATAGGTCACACCACCCTGAAGCCATGCAGTGTTTGGCCTGGTCAGTACTTGGATAGGAGACCACCTAGGAATACCAGGAGCTGTATGTTGTGGCCCACTGGAAAAGGGACTGGCAACCCACTCCAGTATCTCTGCCATGAATACCAAGTGGATCAGCATGGTGTGTTGTGGTCCATGAGGTCACGGAGAGTCAGACACGACTGAGCGGCACCACAAACAATAACAAACAAATATAATGGCTGGAACTGCTTCTCTTTGTCCTGTCTCTCCCTCTCTCTCTATCCTGTGTCTGTCTCTCTCTCTCTCACACACACGCATTACGCAGTTGACTCACATGTGCTCCTCCAGTAGCGCATTGCTTATGCGGGGGAACGTCCGGTCCGGTTCCCCAAATGTACGAAGTAGTGGAAGGGAAAATAGTTCCCCAAATGTGCAAAGGGGTGGAAGGGTAAATAGTGCCCCAAACGTGGAAGGGCTAGAACAAACAGTTCCGGGGGCCTTTTATGGCCCACAGGCCGGACGTTCCCCACCCCTGCATTAAATTATTACAAAGGGGAAGCTACTGCAGCATAGGAGCCCTCTGCTACCAGTGTTACCTGGAGTAAAATGGAGGGGAAAAGGGTAAAGAGGCCCAAGGCTGAGCGTAGTGGAAGGGGAGTGGGCTTTGACACCCAAGAGGAGTTAAGGAATGTAATGATTTAATTTGGTTGGTCAAGGGAGAGGATAGGGGAGTGGTCTCTGCTGGATATAAAAGACGGTGCTGGGCAGAGGCACACTGGACAAGGAGCAAGGATAAATAGTTCTCCCTGCTGCCCCAGTTGGGTATGTCTGCTCCTACAATGGAGTCACTCTTTGCCCATCTCAAGCAAGCTGCAGTAGCCAGTGACCAGGACTGGCTAGCCAGCCTGATGGCTTTACTGCCCCCCAGGCCAACCCCAATAACCCCCCCTTCCCCTCTTCTTTTCCCCACACCTGCCCCAATGTCTCCCAATATTGCCCCTAGTCGTCTCCCATTACCACCCACTTCACCCTTACCTAAGGAGGTCCATCAGTCCAGGCGTCCAGTGAGGAGTGGAGGTCAGCAGGCATTGAGGCCTGGGAGCAAGATGTGAACCCCAAAGGGAGGTATGTTATCCCGGCCCCGAGGCCTGCTTTCAAGGGTGTGCAAGCACAAACAACTCTTGGTGGGGAAGAGACAAGTCCGGAGTTACAGCCAGGAAGGCAGGTGGGTGAGCAGCGACAGGGAATCCCACTGCCAACTGGGAGGTCTAGCATCAAGAGCAGAACCAGAAGGCTATTAAATGCTGAGCTGCAGAAGAAGGAAATGGCGAGTAGAGGCAGCAGCAGCAACACAAGTCATGACCCATATCATGAGGAAGGGAATTAGTAACCCAGTGATGTATGGGACTTCTGGTTTTGGTGCTACATCAGTGGAAGGCAACAGCAATCTGATTCAGAACCCGGGGTAGATGAACCTACTGAATTATTGAGGGAAAGCCAAATGCAAAGGGCTGTGCAATTTCTGCTGGCAGGTCAGCATTGGAGCGGATCCAGTTCCTCACCCCCTTCGGATAGAGGCAGGTGTGGGGCAGGAAAGGGATGGAGAGGGGATAGCTGTGGCAGGAGATTTGAAGACAGGTCATGTCAGTATAAATGACGTACTATTAGGTATCGCAGCAGGAGAAGCTCTAGGGAGAAGAGAAGAAGTTCCAGATCAGCTTGGCATAGACCACTCTCTCCCGTCATAGGTTTACAACCTGTAAGAGCAGCCTAGGGTGCAGTGACCGGGCAGGCAGTTGGTGCCATGACATCTACATCAGGAACTAGCAGTAGGATCTCATCTGAACTGGCAAGTGGATTGGCCCCAACACCCAGTAATGGCGGTGAGTGCCAACACGCACCTACAGAATCACACTCCCATGGACACACAACAGGGGAAGGAGGTAGTAGTATTAAATACCCCCACAATTTTAGTGCTGAATCTCCTTAAGGAAGTAATATCTAAATTAGAGGGCAGAGGTCAGGGGGTGATTCGGTAGCATGGGTCCCATCGGGGGTTACCATATCACCCATCCCCAGCATGGGAGAGAATAGCAGTCAACCCATTTCAGTAAGTGCTAGGGACAACCATGGAGGGCGGGCAGGAAAAATTGATCAAGCCACCTCCAGTCCTATGGTGGTAGAGGATATGGCCTTAGCAATGCCAACATTATGCAGAATCAGCCTGCTTGGGGTACATGTTCCCCCTGGCTTAAAAGAAAAGATATGGAAAATGGAATTCATTGAGACCTTTATACTACTGCCCCTAGACCAATATTTTGAACTAAAGGAGGATAATTAGAGGGGTGAAAACAAGAAAGAGGAAGAGGGGAGGAAGAGTAGATACCGGTGGATCCCTAAAACGTTTGTGAACTGGTTACAGGCATTTTCCATTTTGGTTAGCATTATAGGGGGGAGGCCTCCTGAATTTTGCTGCCCGCTATTTTGTTATCAAGGCGAAATACACAGTATTCATAGAACTTATGGGGGGATGGCCTGGTGGTCCTACGTTGAGCAGTTTAGGCAGAGGATGGCCGTAAAGGAGGATAGGAAGTGGGATGACAGGAATGTAGGAATTTGGATGAAAATAGACTCTTCCTTTCTGAGCTCAGGGATCAGACAGCAAAATATCTCCACAGCATTCCATGAGTGTATTATCTGCTGAGTTAGATGAGAATTACAGAAGGTGAGCTACATGTTGGGAATTTTGGACCCTGAGGGGAATGCAGGAGTCTGATATCATGGACTAGATAACCTATCCCCCTCTCTTTCCCCCTCTCTTTCCTCTCCTTTTTTTATTTGTATTTATTTATTTTATTTTTATTTTTTATATTTTACTCTGTTATCTATTTGTTAAAGTTGAGTTAAGAAACAATGCAAGAAGGTGATTATAATTTTAGAGAAACAAAAAAGGAAACATATCTGAGAAAAGACAAAGGAAAATGTTCATGTTTTAGATCACAATTTTTCATTGTTTACACTTTAATATATGTTAACATATGTTATAATCTTCCTTTCCCACAATAAAAATTATTTAAAAAAATCTCTCGCAGCTAAAAAAGAGTGCTACTTTCTCTTTAAAGAGAGTGCCTGTAAATGGGGTTTAACATGTAAATTTAAACATGAATGTTCAGAGTGCGGTTACCCCCACCCTTTGTTCTGGTGTTTCAGGAAGTTGCAGGTTAATGGGCCATAGGCTGCTGCCAAAAGCAACGACCCCAGTACTCTAGGCTTCAGGGGAATATGGGAGGGCCCAACTTATTAGGATGGATTCCATTAAAAACTTTTCCCAAGTTGTTTTATTTAGCACCCAACCTCAAATCGGCCAGCCAGTATCCAGTAGTGGTGGCAGAAAAATTTGTGAAAGAGGTAGCTTTGGGCAGCATGGCGAGCCTATTTATTGAGCCTCACATTCCGAACTTGTGCATATGGCTGCTAGGTGTGGTCCCTCAGCAGTAGGCAGGAAAGTTGAGGTTAATAAACCATCTTTCCTTCCCAAAAGGTCATCCAGTAAATGATAAGAGAGATAAGGATTTGGCTTTGGTAAGTTACACCCCTTTTGACAAGGCGATTCAATTAGTCAGAGCAGCAGGGAGGGGGCAAGCCTGGCGAAGGTGGACATTGAATCCTCTTTTAGGTTGTTGCTGGTGAACCCAGCCTATCACCATCTACTGCATTGCCACTTTCAGCAACATTACTATGTGGATCTTTGTTTGCCCATGGGATGCTCTATCTCCTGTGCGCATTTTGAGGCCTTTAGTTGTTTTGTGCAATGGGTGGTGCAAATGAGGTCAGGCCTCAAATCCGTTGTCCGTTAACTGGATGAATTTTTTTTTTGTGAACCCAGCCGGATCGGCGGTATGTGATGAGCTATTGAAAGTGTTTTTGGCAACGGGATTTGACAAATTTGGGATTCCCATTGCGTCCTAAAAATCAGAAGGCTTATGTACTTCACTCAATTTCTTGGGTATTACGATAGACTAGTGAAATTGGAGTGCAGGTTGCCAGTGGAAAAGGTAGTAGATATTAAGGAGCAGGTTTCGATGGTGCTAGGAGCAAGGAAGGTTACACTTAAAGTTCTGAAATCCCTTATCGGTAAGCTAAACTTCACTTGTAGGATCATCCCCATGGGAAGGGTATTCTTAAGGTGTTTTTCTTTAGTGACGGCTGCAGTGTGGCAACCTCACCACTTCATTAGGGTGGCTAACCACATGAAGGAGGATCTGAAGATCTGGCGGGAATTTCTTGACAGCTTTAACGGGAGATGTATTATTCCAGCGGAAGCAGCTAGCAACTCGGAATTAAAATTGTTTACGAACGAGGCACGAAGTGAGGGCTTTGGAGCAAATTTAAGGGGCAATGGTGTGTAGCCCCATGGTCAATTGAATTGAGCGATTTGGGACTGACAAAAAACCTTGCTTTTCTTGAACTCTTTCCAATAGTGGCTTCCATCTTCATTTGGGGTGACCACCTACGAGATCAGCATGTGCTATTTTATTGTAATAAGCTGGGGGTAGTCGCCGCAATAACACACTAACTGCCAACTCAGTCCCAGTCATCAGGCTACTTAGGCATTTGGTACTAAAGTGTTTGCAAAACATGTGCCCGGTCCCAGAATGTTATAGCAAATGCTCTTTCTCATTCCCAGTGGGATTGATTCTGGCAGGCTGCCCCGCTTGCATTCTCAGACAGGAGTCCCTTTACTGCAACACCTGTGGCAAATGGGAGCTTGTAATTACGAAATCTGATTCAGAAATCTTTATCCCGAATGACTTGGAAACTTTACAAAAAGGTGTGGCAGGAGTTGCAAGAGTCAGTGGAATGGGACCAAGGGGGACAGCAGAGCAACAGGATGAGGGTTCTGGTAGCATGTGTGCTACAATGCCAGGAGAGTGGGCAATCCCCATCTGTGGTGGAGAGGAAATTATCAGGGGTGGAGGGTGGCAGACTCTAGGAGACCCATATCATTTCCCATCTTAGTCAGTCAGTGTGGGGAGGTGGAGGAAGTGTGTACATCAGCTTTTGGGGTTAAGTTGTTCCAGTGGAGGAGGTGTGGTGGCTTGGATGGGCAAGCACTAGTAGTTTATGGTTGTTGGCTATGTAAAACATTTTAAATCCAATAAAAGAAGCTGTGGACAGTTTTTCACCAAACAGGTGTAATGTGTTTTTATTTCAAATGTTATGTAAAAAAGACGGGGGGGACTATAGGAGGTATGGGGGTTTGTTGTGGGAAAAAGTACTGTATATGACTATGTTGGGGTCAAGTAATCATAGATAGAGAGAGAGGAAGACTTGTGAAGAAGTGCCCAAATTATTTCATGCTGGGGCATTGAGAATCACTGCCCCGGAATATATAGGGCCTTATTAAATTAGCCCTTTTAGTTCTCTCAGTCCTCACAAAAGGCAGTTTTTTGTTCGCACCTCGGAAGAATACCTACGAGCACAAAAAAGTGCTAGCAAGGGCTCCTAAAGCCTCTGCGTGCTGCCTCGGAGCAGCCCGAGACATCCGTGTGATGCTCCCCCCTGCTACCTAAACACATCTCCATGCTGCAGGGGTCACTACCGGGACCCCTACAGCCCCCCCCCCACATTAACCCCTTGCAGCTGGGGTCCCCGATCGGCATAGATCAGGCCCCCGCTGCATTTAAAACTTTTAAATTCCCCGCCGCGGCTCCTTAAAGGGCCCATGGCACACTATTAGCAATCCCGGCTGCTGCAAATAAAATTAACCCCCTCTATGCTGGGGGTCCCCACCGGGACCCCTGAAGTGTCCCCACATTAACCCCTTGCAGCAGGGGTCCCCAATCTGCATAGATCAGGCCCCCGCTGCATTTAAAAGTTTTAAATTCCCCGCTGCGGCTCCTTAAAGGGCCCCTCGGCACACTATTAGCAATCCCGGACGCGGCACCTAAAATTACCCCACATATGCATGTGGTTAATTAAGTGCATATGGGGGTCTGTATTGACCCTCATGAGTTATAGGGTTAATTAAGTGCTTATGGGGGTCTGTATTGACCCCCATTAGTTATGGGGTTAATTAAGTGCTTATGGGGGTCTGTATTGACCCCCATTAGTTATGGGGTTAATTAAGTGCTTATTGGGGTCTGTATTGACCCTCATGAGGGACAGGGTTAACTAAGTGATTATGGGTGTCTGTATTGACCCCCATGAGTGACGGGGTTAATTAAGTGCTTATGGGGGTCTGTATTGACCCCCATGAGTTATGGGGTTAATTAAGTGCTTGGGGGGTCTGTATTGACCCTCATGAGTGACAGGGTTAATTAAGTGATTATAGGGGTCTGTATTGACCCCCATGAGTTATGGGGTTAATTAAGGGCTTATGTGGGTCTGTATTGACCCCCATGAGTTATCGGGTTAATTAAGGGTTTATGGGCATCTGTATTTACCCCCATGAGTTATGGGGTTAATTAAGTGCCTTTGGGGGTCTGTATTGACCCCCATGAGTTATGGGGTTAATTTTAGTTGGCCAGGGTTAATATTTTTTAGCGCAAGTCCTTTTAAAAATGTAAATGTAAATTCAAAAATGTAAATGCAGCGGGGTCACGATCTGTGCCGATCGGGGACTCCCGCTGCAAGGGGTTAATGTGGGGGGGCTGCGGGTGTCCCTATGTGGGGACACTTCAGGGGATTGCTAATAGTGTGCTGCTGGACCTTTAAGGTGCCGCAGCGGGGAATTTAAACGTTTTAAATGCCGGTGCCGATCGGGGACCCCCGCTGCAAGGGGTTAGAGAGGTGTTAAGTTTAGGTGCCGGAGGGGTAGTTGGAGTACCCCCACGGCAGGGCTTATGTGTGGGACTGCCGCGGAGGTCCCGTTTAGGACCCCCGCAGCAATTGATGAGGTGTAAGAGCCTGCGAGATCATCTCGCAGGCTGTCACTCCTTATGTACATTTTCTCCGTGTTGATACGGAAGGCCGTGCTGCGTAGCTCACACGTCGCTTGCAGCAGGGCTAATTTAATAGTGTCGTAACTTTGAGAAATTTGCAGTACATAGGATTTAAGTAGAAGACTCTTATCCACGAGGCTGGAATTTAATAAGGCTGATAGTTCTGACTGAACCTTCTGTGCGTGTCCTGGTTTGCAGTCAGGAGTGTAAGTGTGTGAATGTGAGAGTGTGATTGAGTGATAGTACAGTTGTGCTCAAAAATTTGCATACCCTGGCAGAAATTGTAAAGTTTTGGAATTTATTTTGAAAACTATGACTGATCATGCAAAAAAAAAATAGTGATCCTATGAAGTCATTTATTGTCACATAGTTGTTTGGCTCCTTTTTAAATCATAATGATAACATAAATCACCCAAATGGCCCTGATCAAAAGTTTGCATACCGTTAGTTATTAATACTGTGTATTGCCCCCTTTAGGATCAATGACAGCGTGCAGTCTTTTGTAATAGTTGTCTATGAGGCCCCTAATTCTTGCAGGTGGTATAGCTGCCTATTCGTCTTAGCAAAATGCCTCCAGGTCATGCAAAGTCTTTGATCGTCTTGCATGAACCGCACATTTGAGATCTCCCCGGTGTGGCTCGATGATATTAAGGTCAGGAGACTGTGATGACCACTCCACAACCTTCACCTTTTTTTGCTGTAACCACTGGAGGGTCAACTTGGCCTTGTGCTTAGAGTCATTTACATGCTGGAAAGTCCAAGAGTTTCCCATGCGCAGCCTTCGTGCAGAAAATTGCAAATTGTCTGCCAGCATTTTCTGATAAAAGGCTACATTCATCTTGCCAGCAATTTTCACAAGTTTCCCCATAACTTTAGAGCTCACCTGCCCCCCCAAAAAAACATCTGTGAGCCACCACCATGCTTCACAGTGGAGATGGTATTCTTTTCACTATAGGCCTTGTTGACTCCTCTCCAAACATAGCGCTTATGGTTGTGCCCATAAAGCTCTATTTTGGTCCAAATTACAGTGTGCCAGAAGCTGTGAGGCATGTCAAGGTGTTGTCGGTCATATTGTAACCGGGCTTTTTTGTGGTATTGGCGTAGTAAAGGCTTCTTTCTGGTATCTCGACCATGCAGCTTATTTTTGTTCAAGTATCGTCGTATTGTGCTCCTTTAAACAACCACGTTGTCTTTTTCCAGAACAGCCTATATTTCTCATGAGGTTACCTGTGGGTTTTTCTTTGTATTCCGAACAATTCTTCTGGCAGTTGTGGCTGAAATCTTTCTTGGTCTATCTGGTATCAAGAGATCCCCGAATTTTTCCACTTTTTAATAAGTGACTGAACAGTACTGACTGCCATTTTCAAGGCTTTGGATATCTTTTTCATGAAGTTCCATTACCTTGTTACGCAGGTCTTTTGACAGTTCTTTTCTTCTCCCCATGGCTCAGTATCTACCCTGCGCAGTGCTTCCACATGAGCGCTAACAAACTCATTGTCTATTTATACACGGACACTAATTACAATTTAAAATGCCACAGGTGTGGGAAATTGACCTTTAATTGGCATTTTAATCTGTGTGTGTTACCATTCAAGGGTATGTAAACTTTTGATCAGGGGCATTTGTGTGATTTCTGTCATCATTATGATTTAAAAAGGAGCCAAACAACTATGTGAAGATTTTTGCATGATCAGTCAGATTTTCAAAATAAATGTCAGAATTTCACAATTTCTGCCAGGGTATGCAAACTTTTGAGCACAATTGTATGTAAAAATTGCTGTATTGTAACGATCCTCATGCACTGGTGGCGCCTGCTTTGATTTAGTGCATTAGATAAACACAACCATCACAGTGTGATTGTACTGGTAGTGTATCCTACATAAGACAAACAACCAGCACTGTCTCAGCATTTCCTGATAATGTGCCAGCAGTTATTTAGTGCACAAAGCACTAACAAAGTTTGAAAATTCCTATTACACCAGTATGTATGATGTTAATAAAAATAGTTGAGTTATAAGTAATGATGTTATGTAATGTGTGATGACAAGCATTTTGTTATGCAAGAGCTGAAGTCTCATGAAATTTCAGAATCACAATATGAGTTAAGAAAATGTTAAAAAATAAAATGTATTAAACACATAAAGTATACACAATTAATTTTTCCTGTTTGTTGATTTGTAACACATAATGATCCTTTAAAATTTCACAAAAAGTAAAATATTCAACTCAATAATTTATTATCCTTATAGAAATATTAAAGATATATTGAATACTGTCATTGAGTCAGTGTCTTAAAGGGAGGGGGTGTCACACACACAGGGTCAGGGATCCCTCATTCTGTCAGTAACATACATAGGAGGGAGGCTCTCAGTCTGTCCGTGTTACGCATACAGGACAGGACCACCGCAGTCGTTCAGTGCCACACACACACACACCAGATTGGTGCCCCATTAGTGTTAACGGGAGAGGGGCTCAAAATCTGTCAGTGTCAAACAAACAGGAGTGTGGCTTCCTCAGTCTGTCACACACACAGGATTGAGGCTCTCTCAGTCTGTCAGTCCCACACATAGGCTTGAGCCACGTCAATCAGACCTTTCATGTTATATATACCCACCATGCTGATGTACGCTTTTGCGATTATCTGTTTACTTCTGCACTGATCTGCACACCACAACTTTCTTTACTTTGTTGTTAGGCTGTTTTTAGGGTTACGGTTTAGCATAAGGAGTTAGTGTTTAGGGTTAGGAATTAGGGTTAGGGTATTGGCAGATAACACATAGTACAATAATGGTGCACACAGTGGCATGCAGCGGCCAGCAGAGGGCATGCCGGTGGTGGGCAGATAACTCTATCAGTGCCACACACAGGACTGGGACTCTCTCAGTTTGTCGGTGTCACATACACACACTTGAGAAGGAATGACTTAGTCTGTCAGTGTCACAAACTGGATTGGGGCTCCCTCAGTCTGTCAGTGCCACACAGGACAGTGACTCCTTGGTCTTTTAGTGTCACACATACAGGACTTGGGACTCCAGCTATAAGTGTTATATGTACGTGTTATATGTTTGTCAGTGTTACACAAACACAGTTGGGTGGCTCACATAGCTTATAGCAGCATATCACCCCCCAGGATCACAATTTACAGTTGATGCTCAGCCCCCAAACTTGACCGGTGCATGGTCAATACGGATTCCCAAATAATTGACCCACACAATAAATACAATATGCCCGACAACACTTAATGATATAAACTTTGCCAATAACGAGTGGTGCTTGCCCACTCAAAGGATCTGAGGACACCTCCAAGATCTGAAGCTGATGCTGAAACCCACCGTGGGCACTACCGCGCCCACTTATCTGGAACAACCCAACCAGCATACGTGGTTGCACATCAATATATACAGTGCCTTGCAAAAGTATTCCCCCGCCTTGGCATTTTTTGTTTTTTGTTGCCACACAACCTGGTATTAACATGGATTGTTTGAGGATTTGCATCATTTAATTTACAGAACATGTTCACAAATTTGGAGATTATTTTTTTTCTTTTATTGTGAAGCAAACAACAAATGGGACAAAATAACAGAAAAGTTAACGTGCATAACTATTCACCTCCCTAAAGGCAATACTTTGTAGAGCCACTGTTTGCTGCAATCACAGCTCCAAGTCGCTTTGGATAAGTCTCTATGAGCTTGCCACATCTTACCACTGGGATTTTTGCCCATTCCTCCTTGCAAAACTGCTCCAGCTCCTTCAAGTTGGATGGTTTGCACTTGTGAACAGCAATCTTTAAGTCTGACCACAGATTTTCTATTGGATTGAGGTCTGGGCTTTGACGAGGCCATTCCAACACATTTACATGCTTCCCCTTAAACCACTCAAGTGTTGCTTTAGCAGTGTGTTTGGGGTCATTGTCCTGCTGGAAGGGGAACCTCCGTCCTAGCCTCAAATCATGCACAGAGTGGTACAGGTTTTGCTCAAGAATATCCCTGTATTTAGCACCATCCATCTTTCCCTCAACTCTGACCAGTTTCCCAGTCTCGGCTGCTGAAAAACATCCCCACAGCAGGGATGGTGTTCTTTGGGTGATGTGATGTGTTGGGTTTGCGCCAGATATCGCGTTTTCTTTGATGGACGAAAAGTTCAATTTTAGTCTCATCAGACCAGAGCACCAGTTTGTGAGTCTCCCACATGCCTTTTTAGCAAACTCAAAATGTGCCATTCAGTTTTTTGCTGTAAGTATTGGCTTTTTTCTGGCCATAAAGCCCAACTCAATGGAGAGTACGGCTTATTGTTGTCCTATGTACAGATACTCCAGTCTCTGCTGTGGAACTCTGCAGCTCCTCCAGGGTTACCTTAGGTCTCTGTGCTGCCTCTCCATTTGGTTATGATAGATTTGATGGTGCTCCTGGGGATCATCAAAGATTTGGATAGTTTTTTAGAACCTAACCCTGACTTGTACTTCTCAACAACATTGTCCCTTACTTGTTTGGAGAGTTCCTTGGTCTTCATGGCAGTGTTTGGTTAATGGTGCCTCTTGCTTAGGTGTTGCAGCCTCTGGGGCCATTCAAAAAAGGTGTGTATATGTAATGACAGATCATGTGACACTTAGTTTGCACACAGGTGGACATCATTTCACAAATTATCTCACTCCTGAAGGTAATTGGTTGCACCAGAGCTTTTTATGGGCTTCATAACAAAGGGGGTGAATACATACGCACATGCCAATTTTCTGTTTTCTATTTCTAAAAAATAGTTTTATGTATATATTTTTCTCATTTTACTTCACCAACTCAGACTATTGTGTTCTGATCCATCACATAAAAGTCAGATTAACAAAACATTTTACTTAAGGCTGTAATGTAACAAAATAGGTAAAAAGTCAAGGGGGCTGAATACTTTTGCAAGGCACTGTATATATTCTTATATAAAAATTAGGGAGGGGAGAGGAGATGAGCTAGTCTACAACTCAAGTTAGCACTAGAGAGGTTATGCACAAGCTTATAAAACCTATGCATTCTTATATAATGAACCCTCCTACTCTAAACACAAGGAGAGGAGACCCCCAGGTGTAAGTTTTACTCTCCATATGTTTGTCAGTGTTACACAAACACATAGCATATAGCAGCACATCACTCCCCAGTATGCCAATGTACAGAAGGTACTCAGCTCCCAAACTAGATAGCGGCAGCAGCACCCAGCCATTCCCAAGTCTTCTTCACAAAGGATTTATGTCCAGGAGCAGGAGCGCCTCTTGTTAGCAATATTTTGAACACAGCACCATGTAATTAGGGGCGCGCGGTGACAAAACCTCATCTCTCTTTATTTTCCTGTGTAGTTGATGTTGTGAAATTAGAAGCAGTTAAGTTCTCATTAGTGGGATGGGGCGCAGGCGGGAGGGAGAGACTCAGCCCTGTCTGGCGGGAGAAAGATAAGGAAAGGCTGCGAATCCCAGAAAAACAGCCGTCTGTTGTTAACTCATTGCACTCACACAGCCAGGGAGGACATTACAGCAAAATACAGCAAAGAAAAACAGATGAGAAGGTTATGTATAGGGCTGTGACAAATTTGTTACACACACCCCTATATCAGAGGGACACACACTTATCTGTTAATTTTGTCTGTTTTCCACACACACCAGTTCTACACACACATCTTTCTCTGTCCATCAGCATGAGACACATGTACATAACTGTCATACTTCTATGTCAATTTAACGCACACAACTCACAATCACGTTTCACATACACTTCTTTGTCATGGTTATGCGCCTATATAACATTTACAGTATTCAGGATTGTGTGTGGCAGAATGAAAGGTTTGTGGCACTTATAGAGACATCTCTGGATGGCACGGATTTTCAGTCACCCATACACAACTATCAGTGTCACAAACATATTTCAATATATATCATCAGTGTCACAAACACACTTTTGTTTCACTAACACTCCGAGAAATGTATAACACTGATAGACAAAAGTGTGTGAGACACTGACAGACAGGGGAATGAGATTGTGACAATGACAGGAGGGTTGTGTGATACAGAGTATGCGACAATGTGGAACTTAAACCTCTCTATCATTGTCATATACACACAAATTCTAATACATTCTTTCATCAGATCTCGACTCAACTACTGCAATTCTCTCCTTGACGGCCTCCCTATCACCCATCTGTTTCCACTCCAACTCATCTACCATACTCAACACTCAGTATCTGCTGCTCCTATAGTCTCCAGAATCAAATGTAAAATTATAACCCTAACATATAAACCCCCTAAACAACAGTGCACCCTCTTATATCTCTGCTCCCATCTCAAAATACTCCCCCAACCACCCTCTTCGCTGCTGTCAGTTTCATACACATCAGATTGTGAGTGTCATACACACACGCACATCCATTAGTTTTTAGTGTCACACACACCTCAGGCTTTTAGTGTCACACACCTCAGATGGTCAGTGTCCCACACCTATCTGTATAAGTGTCCATCACATATATCAGTATCACACAAACCATAGATTTTCAGTGCCACACACACAAACGTCAGATTATCAAATATAGTGTCAAATACACCTCAAAATATAAATGTCAAATACACCTTTCTCTATCAGTGTCACACACCTCAGATTATTAATGGCACACCTCTCTAAATCAATGTCACACACATTAGATATTCACTGTCACAGACACACATCTATCACTATCACACAAAGCTCAGATTTTCAATGTCACACACACACATTTCCCTATCAGCGTCTCACATGCACACACTTCAGATTATCAATGTGAAACACCCCTTTCTCTATCAGTGTCACACATACTGCCGATTATTAATATCACTCAGCTGTCTCTATCAGTGTCATATACACACCTTAGACTGGCAGTGTCACACACACACACACCTCAATATGTTTGCAGGCAGCATTCTGAAAAGTAATCACACGGCTCTCTGTGCAGAGCTGCTATGCTCACACCTCCCTGGGGTGGGACTATGTTGGTCAGAGAAATTCAATCGTTGCCCGGGGCTAGTTGGGCAGAGAGGAGCCTGAGGCCTTTATTATTCAGATTAGCCGCAGGACACTTTCACAGAGAAGCTGAGATTATTAGGGACGTGATTCATTGCGTGATGTGTTTCTAGACCAGAGCTATAAATGTGCAGTTATGTCCTATGCAGTTTGGGCTAGATCCTACAGTTTACTGAGACACTTTGTACCATGTACTTTTCTGAAACAGAAGCGTGCAACTTGACCAAGCATGGGAGAGAAGGTCACTAGAGTCAACCCCTTCCTTTTCACCTTTACTCAATAAACGACTTTTGGGAAAAATCAGGCCACAGTCATTTTTATTTAACCACTGTCAATATGACAGACACATAACTGGTCACATGACCAACCACAAGGTTCAGTGTTTGCTGCCAGGTAAGCCCCCCATGGATTGACCAGTGAGAGGCATCCTTTCGCCTACTAAGCATAAGTGGACAAGGTTCAACCCCCTAGGTTAATCCTACTCTTCATCCAGGTCTCTGGTCTCTCCCCAACTTACGCTGCTGCCAGCAAAACACCCGCCACTACTACTGTGAAATAATTAACTTCATATGCCATGGTAGGGAGGGTGGGAATTTACGCTGTAACTATAGCTTTTATCTTCTTTGCTCAAACAAATACTAGGGTTGATTGGTCCCAGTAGTGGCCAAGAGGCAGAGTGTCCTCGTAACTGACTGTGTTAGCTAATATGGGGTACTACGCCTGTATATCTACATATTCTTGCAATGTGAA
>CM050168.1:40533555-40856055 GCA_027410445.1 Discoglossus pictus
TTTACAATGCTACGAACCCGGGTTAAACCCCCTTGCAATTCCTAATTGGGATCCATAGGATTTTCTTTACATTTGACATTTATGGATGTGAAAATATTTCCGGGCTTGAGGAATTGTAGCAATTTAATAGCAATTTGCGATTGTAATTCGGACGGGAAAGATCTAAGGCTTAGATGGGGTGTAAGTTACGGTTGTAACAACAGCAAAGATTTTCAGCCTGTAACCCTTAGATTGTTTGCAAATTAGTTCATGGGCTCTCGTAAGCTACAATTTCTCAACTGAATAAGACCCCAAGTGTTTCTGCATCTTTTGCTAACAATGAGCCTCATTCAATTGAGGCTTTAGAAGATCCGGCTTCAGAAATGGAGGCTGTAACTTATTTTGCTATTCAATTGGCGTCTTTTTGCGGGCACCGATAGGGTTACGGGCTCCGGACTCCTATTCCTTACGATGTTTAACTTCGCAAGTTAAGGCCCCTCCAAGCCTTTGATCTTTCACGGCCGCAAGAGTTCCAAAATCTAAAATCGTAAATCGCTTTTCAATTGCTCTGATTCCCCCTCGCTATGCAAGCCGTCAAGGCCGCTAATGGCAAAAGTCCACAAGTTATGAGTTCCAAGGAGGACTCGCAGAGGGCTTAAAGACATGTCCGGAGCACTTTAAATGCTAATAAAAATTCAATACAGCACTGTAAATGATAGGGACACAAAATAAGACATTAGAATTAATTGAACAAAAGTCTCAAGCCCGTAAATATGGAATATAAAATTAACTTTTTTAATGTGTAATATTCAGGGGTTATATCAATCTCAAGAATTAATGAGTTAATACATATCAGGCCACCCACATGTACTATTACATTGGCTTCATTCATATTTAATATTTAGTGATTTCCGGATCTGATCGCATACCGGACCCCGAATCGCTATTTGATTAACATTTCACCTCTATCCGCCCTATTAAATTCAAAAGCCCAAAAGTGCAACGTGAGACCCGCAACGGCTGCGGCCTTGAAATTTGTCCGAGTTACAGAGCTATTAAATTCGAGCTGGCCGCGAGTTACGGGCTTAAGACACAAGCCCATAAATCTTTTCCGAGGCCGCAAGCTGTAAAGGGGACGGATGAGCCGCAATCGCCACTAACCATCCATTGCGGAATAACAAAGTCCGACACAGGCCAATCATATGCGGTTTAGACAAATATCATTTACAATGGGAGCTAATAAATTTGCGTCCCACACGCTCATGCGTTGACTGTTTCGTAAATTTAATTCAAAGTAGCACGCAGGTCCTGGAGCTGGGGTTTTTTGTATTTTGTGATTGAGAGTAGGAGCTAGGTGAGAGAGGTAGTTTGCGATTTTATTGATTTATATTCTATTTCATACGGATGTACACTTAATACTTACACATATTTACAGATTACACATATTTGCAATACACATAGGTGAAAGAACACACATAGAGACATATATAGTTAGGAGCCCCCCGCCCACCCATTCCATCCCCCACACCCCACCCATTTTTTACAACACACATATACAGTAAAGCTTTTGTTTATCCTTATATTATTTTGGTGACATGATGGAGGGAGTAGATAGGAGTGGGGAGGAGGAGAGAGAGGAGCGGCAGGTGGTCATGAAGAGTAGAGGTGGGGAGGAGGAGGTGAGGAGTGAGGTGGAGGGAGGAGAGGAGGACGAGGATAAAGGAGAGGAGGGAGGAGTGGAGGGCGAGAAGGGAGGTGAGGAGGGCAAGGAGGAGAAGGGAGAGAAGGAGATTGCAGTGGTGGGTGGTGGAAGGGGGTCTAAGTGTCAGGCACATCTAGTAGAGGCACAGAAGGGAAGGGGGATGGTAGATTGGGGAAGGGACAAGCCACAGGGACAGCTCAGGGAGGCAAGGGTCCCTGTCCACAGTTGAGAGGGCAAGAGGCTAGGGGCAAGTACAGGGCCCACAATTATACTCCACTGAGAGAATGTGGTCCTTCTCGATGCCACCCGTGGCCGCCCCGTCATTCTTGCAGGGGGAGGGAATTTAATCATGGGCCTAGAGCTCAGGCTGGGAAGGAGGTAGCGGCAGAAGTTACTGCGGTAGGCACAGCTCCAGGGGATGTGAGGTCTGTTAAGCACAGATTTGAGAATGGAAAACCAAAGGTGTGGGCTTATTTACAATCTTTATTAAATCTTCTATGTGCAAGGGACGTCAAAATAAAAATGTGGTATATTGCTAACTGAATGAATCAGGTATTACGCAGTACCATGAAGCTGCTCAATCACCCAGTTACACAGATAAGTCCTAAGGTGGGGGCAAATCTTTTGTTTTAGGGTACATAAGTAGCATACACAATCAATTTGCCTCCTACTGCTTAAATGTATTTATTAGGCTTAAGAGATTGACCACCTATTCTGCTATATTGCAGTCAGCACATTGACACTTGTAAATGATTTATTCATATAAGTAAATACGGTAAGTGATCTAGTCTATGCTGTCTGCCTAAATATAGCACATATTATTGTCTCATCACAGCCTTTGTTTGATATGTTTGCAGAATGTGCAGTAATGATGGTAGCTGTGTTTAAAGGAGCAATATTTTGCTGGTAAAAAATGTGTCAAACAGAAATACACCTCCCAATAGCGATTGCTATTAGGCTGACTAGCTTGAAAAAATCAGAGAACTGATCTTAACAGTGCACCTCCATTATAGACTGGGCCTAACTCACAGCTACTGCAAACAGTCACTGGCTTAAAGGGATAGGAGAGCTCATCTTAGCAATAAATACCGTTTTACTTAGTACACGCTGCAGCTGTCACATACATGACTCCCAGCTCCCACCAGGAAACCCTCTGACCTTAAGAAATAAAAAGGGTGATCTAAACAGTGAACCTCCATATGGTCTGGTCCTCACTGTAGCAGTCATGGGCCTAGCTCCCAGGTCCTACCAGCGAGTGCACTGTGCTTCTGAGACAAAGTAACACTATTAGGCCGAGATTGCTAACTATGTGCACCCTAAAAGAAACAGAACCACACTGTTACCAGGAAAAATAAACTTCTGCCTAAGAATCTCTGTGACCTTCTGAGACCAGCGCCCACCGCTGGAGCTTCAGCAGGACCTAGCCTCCCTTGTCAGGTGAATATGACATACACCAACATGCAACCACATGTGCATCACTCATACTACACATGTACATGATGACCAACAAGGACACTGACATGTCAGCTCCGTGGAAGTAACAAGGGATAGATGGATGCATCATTAAATCCATGAAACTGACAAATCACTGTCATTCCCGGGCACAACAACAGTAATCAAGCAATAGAGAGTCCATATATTGGTGTGCCCACTGCAGCCTATGCAGTTACAGACCGCAGCCGGAATAAAGATAGCATTAGGAGCCAAGAATGATCAGGATCATAAACCAAAGAATGTATCAAGTCTAGCAAATGATAGCTAATCTGAGTTGCAATTAGGAGAATCATCCATGTTCAAGTCTAGATGTCAGATAGTTATGAATGAACACATAACAATGTGTTATTCATCATACTAATGACATATACCTTTATTTTTTATTTCTCAGCATCCAGGAGGAGCTCTAGGTCCAGTGGAACCAGACCTCCTCTTGGATGCTGAGAGATCCAGGAGGATCTCTCAGCATCTCTCACTTTAAATAAAGCAACAACTTGAAGCTTTGTATACTAAAGAGGTCTTTCCTAGAGAGGATGAGGTTTGGGTCCAGTGGCAAGGCAGAGGCGGGGGCGTCGGCTCTATCTCAACAGGATGTGGAGGAGCAAGCCCCCGCTCAGCAGGAACCAGCGCAGGGGGAGGAGGAAGGAAGAGGTTCAAAGGGCCCTGGCTCTGAGGAGGGGGAGGTCATTTTGGTTTTGAGGTCAGCCCCTGGACCTACGGCCACACCACCAGGATTTGACTCCACTATTTCCTTCCATCCCCACCGCCACATCAGATAGTTAGGAATGAACACATAACAATGTATTATTCATCATACTAATTACATATACCTTTCTTTTCTATTTCTCCGCATCCAGGAGGAGGTCTGGGCCCAGTGACTAGCCAGAGGTGGGTACATAGGCTCCATCCACACCACCACCGTCATCACCATTCCAGGCTGCGCAGGCAGATATGCTGGCCCCAGTGGCGGCTGGTGACTTTTCAAGTTGGAGGGGCGACAGGGCGAAACATAGCCACTCCCCCTTTTTCAAACCACACCCATTTTTATAACTCCTCCCCCTGACGTCATAATGACCTTTATAAGCCCCGCCCAATGACCTTATGCTTGTGAAGCCCATTGAAATACATGATCTGCAATGCAGAAATGTCAAGAAGTAAAGTAACAATGTGTTAAATTCATTGGTATACAATATAGATTGAAAAAACTCATGTGACAAGACTACAGCAATATCATAATTGCACCTATACGTATTAACAGAAAAATTAAAGGAGTGACACCTACCATTAGTCGGCTCTTCTTCTCAGGGTATTCATGTTCATTAAGTTGACCAATGAGTAGAAACAAATCTGCAGCCACATAGGGTTTGCACCTGGGGTTGAAAGAAAACAAGCAAATCAATCAGACCATTCAAGAACAAAACCATACTTTCAAAACCTTAAAAGACCAAGTGGAACCATATAGGCCCCAAACATACCTTAGAAGACCAAGTGTGACTATATAGGCCCCAAACATACCTTAGAAGACCAAGTGTGACTATATAGGCCCCAAACATACCTTAGAAGACCAAGTGTGACTATATAGGCCCCAAACATACCTTAGAAGACCAAGTGGGACTATATAGGCCCCAAACATACCTTAGAAGACCAAGTGGGACTATAGGCCCCAAACATACCTTAGAAGACCAAGTGTGACTATATAGGCCCCAAACATACCTTAGAAGACCAAGTGTGACTATCTAAGCCCCAAACATACCTTAGAAGACCAAGTGTGACCATAGGCCCCAAACATACCTTAGAAGACCAAGTGGAACTATATAGGCCCCAAACATACCTTAGAAGACCAAGTGTGGCCATATAGGCCTCAAACATACCTTAGAAGACCAAGTGTGACCATAGGCCCCAAACATACCTTAGATGACCAAGTGTGACTATATAGGCCCCAAACATACCTTAGAAGACCAAGTGTGACTATCTAAGCCCCAAACATACCTTAGAAGACCAAGTGTGACCATAGGCCCCAAACATACCTTAGAAGACCAAGTGGAACTATATAGGCCCCAAACATACCTTAGAAGACCAAGTGTGGCCATATAGGCCTCAAACATACCTTAGAAGACCAAGTGTGACCATAGGCCCCAAACATACCTTAGAAGACCAAGTGGGACCATATAGGCCTCAAACATACCTTAGAAGACCAATCAGCACTGCATAGGCCCAAACCAGTGGATCTTGGGATTCAAGAAAACAACAACATTTCACTTCTGTTTAGACCACACAATAATCAATGTCAAACAAACACGTTGAATTAGCATATGGATAACCATATGAGCAGTAACGCCACGCCAAGGCTTCAACAATTGTTACTGACCATTCACACACCTTTCATAGCTCCTTCAATATGCACACCCACACACCATTCATACTTTACTTACCACTAGTTATTTTTGGTAGTGAGGTGGTGCCATTTCTGAGAACTTTACGTACCCTTGAAGGTGCCTCCAATTCCTTGAAACCAATGCATTTAACCGCTACAGGGCCATGGTGCTTTTTAATTACTTTTTTGATCCTCTTCAATGTGGAGAAGCATCTTTCTGGTTCTTTAGTAGTCTTCGTTGTTGTAAGCAGGATTCCTTATAGCTTCACTCACTCTGTTAAATTCTGTAGATTAAATTGATGCTAAAGTTGCTGCAGAGCAACAGCACTTGTACAGACATGGAATTCTTGCTTTCTGTACACAAGTGACAGCTACCCTTGGAAGTGCCTCCAATTCCTTCAAACCACGCCAAGGCTTCAACAATTGTTACTGACCATGCACACACCTTTCATAGCTCCTTCCATATGCACACCCACACACCGTTCATACTTTACTTACCACTAGTTATGTTTGGTAGTGTGAGGTGGTGCTGCTTAACGCAGTTTATCTTTGCACACCTTGGGGGTATGCATTCTTCTTTGCTTCAATCACTTGTATTTTAATTTTGCACGGCGATCTTTCAAAGAACAAAACTTCTCAATGGTTTTTTCATTGAAGTGTGGGATCTCGGAAATCAGTTGCTTTTCCATTGAGAGCATCGCCAATGCATTCAACCGCTCCAGGGACATGGTGCTTCTTAAAAAGGTTTTTATCCTCTTCAATGTTGAGAAGCATCTTTCTGATTCTGCAGTAGTCATTGGTGTTGTAATCAGGATTCTTAATCATTTTACTGTCTCTGTGAAATCATTCTGCAGATTAAATTGATGGAAAAGTTTGTGCAGAGCAACAGCACTTGTACAAGTATGAAACTCTGTCTTCCCATACAGAAGTGACAGCTCAGTGCGTAATTGTTCCTTCTTCAGTATTGGATATGCTTGCACGGTGTCTTCCAGAGCTTGGGTTGGAAAGCAAGTGCCATGGGTTTTATACAAGTCACTTTGAACAAGTTTGGCACTGACTAGGTGATTTGAAAATGAAAATCGTTCTTTTGCATGAACCACCACTATGTCACATACCTCTCTTGAAAGTTGTCTCAAGGTTGAGATCTCCGCACTCCGTCTGTTGACTGTTAGATCGCTTGGCAAACTTGCTTCTATCTCTTCCACAGAATTCCAGATTTTCTGGATGCTGGCGACAAAGTCTTCTGTGACTTTTTTGATATAAACAGTATCCGTGTCTCGCTTCTGAAGCTGACTATAGAGGATGTCTACATGTGGCATTATTAAATGAAATAATTTAAGGAAGTAAAGGAACTCCCTGTCTTCCAGCATTCCAATGAAACCTGCGGCTTCCCGTATAGATGTTGGATCAAAGTTTAGACATGCTTCAATTGTCTGGAAACACTCAAGTAGCGCATCTCTGTTCTCGTAGATCACGTTCACGGTCCTAACGTTGAAGTTCCATCGTGTCGGTGCACCTCTTGGAAGTCTTCTACCAACTACCTCATCCAGAACTCCAGTCCTTTTTGGAGAGCGTGAAAAAAAAGATGGTATGCCGCCTATGTTTGAAAAAAAAACTCTAACTCTTCCATTCCTTGAAACTGCTTTCTCCATTATTAGGTTCAGTTGGTGAGCATAGCAATGGACGTAGTGTGCGTTCGGGTACACGTCTTTTATTTTTCTTTGAACTCCTCCTTGATCTCCACGCATCACACTGGCACCATCATAGCTTTGAGCTATGAGTTTCTTCTTGTCTTCTGGCTCTGGGAGAACAGTATTCAGTGTTTCCAGCACAACAGCAGCAATGGAGTCTGCATCCGTTGATTTCATTTCCGTGAAGCCATCAAATCTTTCCACCACTTGATGCTTCTTGTCAATGTAGCGATAGACTACAACGCACTGTGTCCTAGCGGAAATATCGGTTGTTTCATCCGCTTGGATTGCCACAAACTCGGCTTCCTTAAGCTCTTGGTGAATCACTTCCTTTATAACTTCATGCATGCAGTCCAGTAGCTCATTCTGCACGGTTTTGGAAGTGCCCTTAAACACAGTTGCAGTCTTCAAATGCTGTTCCATTGCACTATCGATACTGCCAACCAAATCCACCAGGCCTCTAAACACTCCTGGATTTAGCGATGTTTCACTCTCGTCGTGTCCTCTTAATGCCAGTTCAAAGGCGCCACAAAAGCGAACACAATCAATTATCTTCGAAAGGATGTACCGGTTCTTAGCCACTTCTTCGTTGTGTTTTTGAATGCTGACTTGGTATCCTTGGTCCAGTTGAACAGCAATGTTCGCCTGTCCAAGCATCTCAAACTTGATCCTGTTATCCAAGTGAGCTTTAGAACTTTTGTGTTTTGCCAATTTGTCAGCTAGATGTTTGACGTCAGTCACTCCAGTTTTGGTCCAAGCAGCGTCACCACCAAATAGGATGCATGGGAAACAATATAAGGACTTCCTAGAAACGCTTCCAGAAAGCCAGTCGTTCTTCTTGTACCATTCAGTATTGAAATTACGGACATATTGCTTCCCTCTATCTCTTGCGATTTGCTGCAGATTTATCTCTGGTTGGTCAGCTCCTAACCGTTTTACTTCCACCTTCTCCTCATAGGTTAGGGTGGCGAAAGGCTTCACAAGTAGAGAGTCAATAGTATTCATTTCTGATATTGATACCAATAAAAGAAAGAGATCACGGTATATTAATTTATATTATGTCACAAAATTACTTAAAAATAACAGTGTGTTGATTTCATTGGTATACATTACAGATTGCAAACCCTCATGTGACAAGACTACATCACCATCAAATTTGCACCTATACACATGGACAGAAAATTAAAGGCAATGATACTCACCAACAGTTGACTCTCCTTCTCGGGGTATTCACGTCCAGTAAGTCAACCAACGAGTCCAAACAAATCTGCTTTCACAGATAGTTTGCACCTGGGGGGTGATAGAAAACAACAAAAAAAACATTAGAAATCTCAAGACCCAAACCGTAACTTTTAAAACCTTAAAAGTCCAAGTGTGACCATATACTCACCAACAGTTGACGCTCCTTCTCGGGGTATTCACGTCCAGTAAGTCAACCAACGAGTCCAAAGAAATCTGATTCCACAGATAGTTTGCACCTGGGAAGTTATAGAAAACAAAAAAAAAAACATTAGAACGTTTAAGACCCAAACCGTAACGTTTAAAACCTTAAAAGAGCAAGTGTGACCATATAGGCCCCAACCGCCGCTTAAAAACCTTAAATAACCAATTTTGACCATATAGGCCCCAACCGCACCTTAAAAACCTTAAATAACAAATTGTGACCATATAGGCCCCAACCGCACCTTAAAAACCTTAAATAACAAATTGGGACCATATAGGCCCCAACCGCACCTTAAAAACCTTAAATAACAAATTGGGACCATATAGGCCCCAACCGCACCTTAAAAACCTTAAATAACAAATTGGGACCATATAGGCCCCAACCGCACCTTAAAAACCTTAAATAACAAATTGTGACCATATAGGCCCCAACCGCACCTTAAAAACCTTAAATAACAAATTGTGACCATATAGGCCCCAACCGCACCTTAAAAACCTTAAATAACAAATTGGGACCATATAGGCCCCAACCGCACCTTAAAAACCTTAAATAACAAATTGGGACCATATAGGCCCCAACCGCACCTTAAAAACCTTAAATAACAAATTGTGACCATATAGGCCCCAACCGTACCTTAAAAACCTTAAATAACATATAGGCCCCAAAAAAAAATAATAATAATATATAAATATATATATATATATATATATATATATATATATATATATATATATATATATATATATATATATATATATATATATATATATATATATAAATTGATATCAATATATCACAATAAATAAATATATATATATATATATCAAATTGATATATATATATATATATATATATATATATATATTTATTTATTGTGATATATTGATATTAATTTTTATATATATATCCAAATATATATATATATATATATATATATATATATATAAAAAATTACACATAAATATACATAAACATATACATACAACAATATATATTAATTGATATTTATTATTTGATTAACTGATGTTCTTTATTACATGGTATATTATATTGTTCATGCATTTCTATTACACTTTATTTGTTATACATATTACAGTGCTATTTTTTGGCTATACATGTTACAGGATATTATCCTGTAACATGTATATCACATAAAATAGCCCTGTAATATGTATAATACATACAGGGTCAAACAAGTTCACACTAACCTTTTTTACCCTTACAGGCTTCCATACCTGCTTGCTGATTTGCTAATTTTTTAAAGACTCTCATTGGTTGAAATCGATGTCAATCAAAAATTTCAGCCAATCAGAGTCCTTCAAAAATTAGTATATATAGCAGACCGTGGGAAAAAAACAATTAATCGCGGGAGGGGCTCCTTGTAGGAGGAGCTCTTTTAGTGTGTTGTTTTTTTTTTTTTAGAGCGTCGGTTTTTTTTGTGGAGGCCTCTTTCAATGGGCCAGAATGGATGGATGGACAATGGCTTCAATCAAGATTGGATTATTTTTGATCATTGGCTTCAATCAACATGGATTATTTTTTTTTTGATCATTGGCTTCAATCAACATGGATTATTTTATTTTTGATCATTGGCTTCAATCAACATGGATTATTTTATTTTTGATCATTGGCTTCAATCAACATGGATTATTTTATTTTTGATCATTGGCTTCAATCAACATTGGATTATTTATTTTTCATGACTATATCCAGAGAGGACAGAAGGCCAACGCTGGAGGGGTCAATTTTACAGGTAAGTATGTGCTGTTGTTTATTTTATTTTATTTTTAATGTTTGTTTAAAGCTGTTTATTTTTGTATGAAAATGTGTTACTAACTGTATACTAACAATGTGTTAGCTTACTGTTTAATTGTAATAATGTTTTTACTTTTTACTGTATTTTTTTTTCCCTTCCCTTATTTTTATTTTATCTTTAGAAGTGACAGGCACATATACATGCCTGTTACTTCTAAAAATGGAATAAAAATAGGGGGAGGGGGGGGGTAGGTAGTTTGTTTGTTCATCCAGGGTGGGGTCGGTCACGGTCAGGCGCCCATCGGTCGCCCATAGGCCACGACCAGGGGTGGCACAGGCCTCATGGGGGTGAACATCCACCCCCATGTGGCCTGGTCAACCCCGCTCACTGCCCGAATACCCGGGGTAGCATAGGCCGCATCGGGGTGGTGCCGGGGGCCCGGTGGTGATCGGGCCTCGGGGGTGGCATAGGGCGGCAACATGGAGGTCATCAGGGGTGGTACAGGCCTCATCAAGGGGGTGATCCGATCACCCCCATGTGGGCCTGTGCCACCCCGCTCACCACCCGACTACCCCGATCCCGTGATCGGTGTAATCCGGTGGTGGCATGATGGCATAGCTAGGCTAGCATAGTGCAGGCCTGATCGGGGGTGGCACAGGCCACATGGGGGTGATGGCTGGGGTCGTCGGTGGTAGTTGGTGGGTGGCTGGGTAGGTGGCAGGCCAGGCAGGCATAGTGGGGGTAACTGGTCACCCCTAACTTTTATTAGGGGCTACTAGGGGTTTTGGTTTGGCCAGGGGCAGGGCAGGTGCCAGGCAGAGGCAGGTGTAGACTTACTGTGTTAGGCAGGCAGAGCAGATGAGTAGATTCAGCCAGGGAGGTCTCTCAGTCTCAGCGTGACCAGGGTCAGGAAACAGAAAGGGGGAAGGGACAGGGAACTGGTGGTTTTATTGACTGTATCAGTCAATCAAAATTTAAACTCGAGGCCCTATTTGCTGGCGGGCGCTCAGGGCTAACGGTCTGGGTGGGTTTAGATTGATCACTTAGTAACTGGACAGCCTTCCATCATTGATTGGTCAATGATGGAAGACTGTCATTTATTAATTGATACATTTATGACCGCCCATGCATATCGTCACTGTGATGGTGGGCGGCATGCATTAACGGTCAGGGACAGGGGGCCAGGCCAGGACTCATTGAAGAGAGAGAAGAGTCTAAAGGTTAGTGTACACAGTGTAACAGTAACTATTGTAATTTGATCACACAGGGTGCAGGCAGGGGGCTATATAGATACACAGCATTAGTTAATGTAGCGCAAGGGTTATTTTAAAGTGACAGTGTCCCTTTACTAACTTTACTTCATTTTTAATACTATTTAGACTTGAAATGATGATGTACACCTTATATTTATTTGTTTTTGGGTTATACTAATACATTGTTGTGTTTTTTTTATTGCAGGGTGAAGAAAATATTTGGGGGGGCGTTTGCCCTGACGCCCCAATGGACGGGCCGCCCCTGGCTGGCCCTCATACGTCAGCAACTGGACTGTCTGCGGGGTATCCAGGCCAGAATCTCTGCCAGTCATGCAGAGGTTATGCGCAGCCTGGCCAGACGCTCTAGGGAGGAGAGGAGGCATCATCTTATGAATGAGAGCTACCTGGCCGGTCTACTAATGATACCCCGGAGGCATCCCCCAGTCACCAGCAGCCCAGCCCCTCCTCTCCTCCCATTATGCCTCCGCCACCTGCAGTGCCGCTGCCTCCCTGGGGGTTGACCCCCCCACCCACACCACCACAAGCAGGGAGACAAAGGCCGGCCATGGACAATGTGGGCCTTCTCAACAGTACTCCTCAGTGACAATCTATTGGTCACAATGTTAACCTAACCTGGCTACAGAGTCTTGGATCTTGGCCTATGTGATGGTGATATTTTGTACACAGATGGCTACCTCCCATCACATGGTCCATGATCCTCTTCTCTGTGGACACCTAGGGTTCTGTTGAACATGTCACCAATTGATGGTCACTCAGGAATGCTGTTGAGAAGAGATGTTTTCAGGCCTTATTTTGTAGGTTTTATCTTTTTTTGTTTTAGGTACAATGTAAGTCCATGAAGGCATCTTTTGCATCTGCAAGCATTGTGAAGGAAATGTATGAGGTGTAAGGTTTTCCCAGTGCCTCTCAGGTAGACATTCCTTGAATGCTAGCCTCCCCTTAACATGTAGCTCCCACAATCTTAAAGCTATAATATAGCCAGATATCTCACACATGATTGTTGTTAGCTTCAATGTAGACTAATACTGCTATGGCGGTGGACTTGCAGAGTCAATGACATTTTAATGACAGCCAGTATTAATATATGCACTAGTGAAGCATGTGATCCTGACCTCAATATACTGACCTTTGTGTCCTCTCTGTATCAATGGCTATTTGCCCATATTACTGATTATCCAGAGACCTAGCTAATAGTTAGTAATGCTTGCAGATGGGTTACAGTTATAGTATTTAGCACTATACTGTACATACATGTTGATTAGTTGTTGTTTTTTATCCTCATCCATGTTTTTTTAGATGACCACTTTTTTTTTTGTCACCACAATGTGTATGTGTGAAACTGGATTGGATTACACAGTCCAGAGGTTGAATCATCTGTTTCATTGAGCAGATCTAGACAAGTTGTAAGTGCTGTGCACATTAATGGTTTCTTCAATTAAATAGAGTGAATTCTGATTACCCTTTTTTTCATCAGATTCCAGTTGCAGTGGTGTAGTTACCACATGTGACACTGGTAGGTGCTATGCATCATGCTTATTCTAGACTATCACATTACCCCTTGTAGGTATCTCCTTTTTCCCAATAAAAGCCTCTTGCTCTCTTGGGATCCTCCCACACCACACCCATGATATTAATGCACAGTCTTGACCTTCTGATGGTGGTCTGTGTATCAAATAAAGCTTTGTTATACCGTTGTAACCATGCCAGTGTGTTTTCAATGGTTGGGGTTATGGGACATGTTATGGGACATATGTGTCACATTCCTAGAAATGTAAACCAATGAGCCCTAGTTAACATGTAATAGATCAATACCTATTAAAAGGAATAATAGTCATAATAGCATTAGGTATCATATAATACTAAATATCAAATATAATAAAAATAAAGGGTTAACACACCGGCCAAGTCCAATTAGTGATACTGTGGAGTATGAACATTCCCCTGAGGGCCTAAAATGAATTTGACAGGTGACACTGGAGTGGGTTGACAGTTCCTTCTCTAGTTGACTGTAATTTGTCTGACCTCTCTGCTATGACGTGTCTACCTACAGTGGCCCTACAGGGTATAGCTCACAGCTTCATTCAGGTACACAAGCCAATTTGATACCAATGGCAGTCTCTATCTTTTTGTAGGTTGGAATCCTTGTTAAATGTAAAATGGTTATTGGTCAAAATATATTCTATTAGTTTAGCAATAACAGCAGGGCCATATTTATAGTTTTGCATGTGAGTTTGTTTGGGTTGTTGATATAAAGAGATTCTACAACCATGGTGACAAGTATTGTGTTAGCAGGTAGATCTTTAATTAGAGATTATTTGTTGAGAAAGTCAGTGGTGTCTTGTATATAGCTATTGGTGTTCATAACTAGTGGTTTAAGGATGTTTTTAACAAAGTCAGATATCTGTTCAGTCAGTGTCCATACCTGTAAAAAGTGAATATATGGAAAGCATTACAAGGACACAACCTTTTGAGTATTCATAATCAGAATTGAAGCCTTCAGAATCAGCTTGGAAAAGAACATGGAAAACAGTAGAATATTTTTATCATATAAATGAAATCCAAGTTAATATTATGCAGGTTGCTAAATAGAACATCTTATATCAAAAACATAGATAACAGCAACACAGATCCTGCTGATCAGTGTACACGTCTAGTAGCGTTCATCACTATACTATTGTTGAATTAAATAATAGCACAGGTAGCATCTTCCAGACTCATGCAGATAATAATCCCTGCACACTATTGTTTGAGATCTCGTTTATCAAGAATAATTCATTCTATAAATTGTATTAATTTCTTATAGATACCACTGTATGTTTACTGCTATTTTTCTTCAATAAAATGCATATTGAAAAATTTGCTCTCACTTTAAATAGAGCAACAACCTTAAGCTTTGTATACTAAAGAGGCCTTTTCTAGAGATGTGATAAATGATCTGGTATTTGGAAGCTTAAGCACATACTATTTGAGTTTAAACACAGCAGGGTGGCTTTTGTGTGCAGAACAGACCTGTGCAGTTTCATTATCGGGCCCCTATCACAAGTATTAATCATGGTCTGTATCAGTGGGGGAGCACGTTAAATGAATGACTTGCTATTTTAGAAATGTACCTGCGATCGCTGGTTTCATAATACATGGCTTTGTTTCTAGCTGATTGTACTGCTCCTCGTTATGTGCTGTGGAGTGTGCTGTGCCTTATCCACACTCAACGGGCTACAGCAGTCGGCAGGGTGTCAATTCACTATATTAAAGGAACTTGAGGCAATAAGGCTTTGAGTTTAAAGGACCAATGACGTTACAAATTTAATGGGCCATTGTAATGCCCTGACAACATGAGCTAGATGCTTTTAATTGGGCATTAATCATTAAAAAATCAAATTAAATGATTAAAAAAATGTAAATAAATAAATAAAAATATATATTTACACACATATATATATATATATATATATATATATATATATATAAAATTTATTTCAAAGCACCAACTTTTTGAGGTATCCCCATATTATAAGGTCAGTGGGCTAGGTGGCTTTGTCTCCCAGGCAACTACATTTTCAGACACAAAGGGCCTTATTCCATTGCAACAGTTACAGAGCGATTCAATTGAATAAGCCCTCAATTTAAGGGCCGAAAGCCGAAACTATACTATAGCCGTAAACCATACAAGTAAGTAGCATTTCAGAGCGTGATCATGATCAATTAAGCAAGGCCGTAACTACCGATTTAGAAACAGCCAAATAGTAAATTAGATCATTATCATTACTTCAGTAAAACATGGAGTTTAAACATCAATCAATTAGCGTTTAGAAGTACGATATGTGATCAGACCTGCAATTTGGCAATGTACAAAATAATAAAAATGAATGGCGATACTGTTATAGTCCATGTGGGTGGTCTGATATGTATTAACTCATTGATTCCCGAGATTGATATGACACGGAAATGAAACATTTAAAAAAAAATTATTGCATATTTGCGAGCTTGAGACTGTTGTGCAATTAATTTCAATGTCTTTCATTGCTTGTCCCTATTTTTACAGTGCAGTATTGATTTTTGATTTGCATTTACACTGCTACAAACAGGATTTCCTTCTACATTTGCCATTTACGGGTTGAAAACAATTGCAGGCTTGAGGACTTGTAGTAATTGAATAGGGATTTGCGATTTCAGCGATCTTAACAGTGAAAGATCAAAGGCTTTGCTGGGTCGGAGTTATGATTTTAAAAGTTGCAGCCCATAACCAGTAAATCATTTGCGGCTAGCAAAAATACGCCAATTGAATAGCAAATTAGTTTATGGTCTCCCTTAACTACAATTTTCTCAATTGAATAGGGGCCAAAGTATACCAATGGAGGTTTTCCTTGATGATAAGCTTTTGTAGTGGAGGCAGCTCATGAATTATGATTACCGTATATACTCGAGTATAAGCCCACTTTTTCAGCACATTTTGTTTATGCTGAAAAATCATCCTCCAACTTCTCCTCGTTCCCCCCTCCTTATCATCATCCTCCTCCTTCCCCTCCTTCCCCCTCCTTATCATCATCTTCACCCTCTCCAATCCCTATCCCCCTCTCTCCTTACTTGCTATTATGCTACGATGAGCTGATGCATATGCTAATGACGTGACGTCAGAGGCACCACTAACCAAACACTGCCATGAAGTTCAAGGAACTCTCCAAACAAGTAAGGGACAATGTTGTTGAGAAGTACAAGCCAGGGTTAGGTTATAAAAAAATATCAAATCTTTGATGATTCCCAGGAGAACCATCAAATCTATCATAACCAAATAGAAAGAACATGGCAAACAAAGCCCACCAAAACTCACAGACCGGGCAAGGAGGGCATTAATCAGAGAGGCTGCACAGAGACCTAAGGTAACCCTGGAGGAGCTGCAGAGTTCCACAGCAGAGACTGGAGGATCTGTACATAGGACGACAATAAGCCGTGCGCTCCATAGAGTTGGGCTTTATGGCAGAGTGGCCAGAAGAAAGCCATTACTTTCAGCAAAAAACAAAATGGCACGTTTTGGGTTTTCAAAAAGGCATGTGGGAGATTCCCAAAATGTATGGAGGAAGGTGCTCTGGTCTGATAAGACTAAAAGTTAACTTTTCGCCATCAACTAAAATGCTATGTCTGGCGCAAACCCAACAGATCACATCACCCAAAGAACACCATCCCCACAGTGAAACATGGTGATGGCAGCATCATGCTGTGGGGATGTTTTTCAGCAGCCAGGACTGAGAAACTAGTCAGAGTTGAGGGAAAGATGGGCATGGCCTAGTCACAGCCCAGCCCTCAATCCAATAGAAAATCTGTGGTCAGACTTAAAGATTACAAGCGCAAACCATCCCACTTGAAGGAGCTGGAGCAGTTTTGCAAGGAGGAATGGGCAAAAACCCCAGTGGTAAGATGTGGCAAGCTCATAGAGACTTATCCAAAGCAACTTGGAGCTGTGATTGCCGCAAAAGGTGGCTCTACAAAGTATTGACTTTAGGGGGGTGAATAGTTATGCATATTTGATTTTTCTGTTATTTGATCCTATTTGTTGTTTGCTTCACCATAAAAATATATATATATATCTTCAACGTTGTGGGCATGTTCTGTTAATTAAATGACGCAAATCCTCAAACAATCCATGTTAATTCCAGGTTGTGAGGCAACAAAACACGAAAAATGCCAAGGGGGGTGAATACTTTTGCAAGGCACTGTATATATATATATATATATATATATATAGCACTTGGAGGTGAAAACCAAAAAAAATTGCCAAAATTCACTATTCACCATTCACTAGCACTGCCACTGGTTAGAAAGCAATGCACAAAAGGCTTGCAAGTATTACACAAATTATTGTCAATATTAGCAAATAAACATTTACTTTTCTTGTGCAACAGAAAGCTATTTATTCAATGCAGTGTCACTTGTAGCCACACAGATACAGTTGCCAACACAGACAGTATATACTATGTTAATACTCAAATTGATAAGGGCTTTAACTGTAAAATAGCACCAATTGTGGCAATAGAAATCCTCTGGACACACTCTCTCATACACTTCATATGCATATCAGCCGTGAAGGCATCAAGCAACAAACCCTCATGTAATTTGGGCATATTCATATTTGTTTAAGAGACAATAAAAAAAATAAAATAAAAAAAAGATACTTGGTAATGTACAAACTTGTGTGCTTTCCTTTTTGAACTAATGCTCTTAAAGCAGAAAAAACTGATTCAAATATGTAACTGATCTGCCAGCTAGTGAGCAGTGATATAGCGTCATGAGTCATACTTGTCTGAAATTGCATACATATGTATGATCTGTGCATTGCATGTTAGTTTCAAGTATAGATGCTATACCAAGGGTTGTTTAATACCTACCGCCCACTTTTGATGATAACATTTCCTTACAACCCACATGTGTGGCAGTAACTCAATGTACCCTCAAATTTCTGGTTAGATAAATCATGACCCTAGCTATGTATCACCCTGTACTTACTAGATAGTGACCCTGTCCTGACTGCTGTCCCTAGGCTCTCTCACCAGCTCTCCAACCAGCCAAGCGTGGGGCTGCGGGTCTTTGGCGTGTTACATTCACCAAGGTGGGCCCAAAATGTTTTATTGCACTCCGCCCTCCATTCTCTAGCTCCGCCACTGCATCTGACCCCTTGCCATATACAACCCCCCCCCCCCCCCCCCCATTTTTCACAGTTTTACATGTTTAAATATGTTGTGCTACCTGTGCTGTATTTCTCAGATCATGTCTTATAATATTAATCTCATAAAATACATAGAAAATGCTTATTACAATTCTGTGGCTAAGTTAATGAGCAAATGAGGCTCAAAATGTACCACATTTTGTTTCAGCCCACTAAAAGGCACTCCAAATGTTTTCTTTGCTTCATCTGAAAGAGTTACCACTGTGTGTATGTTTTTCAAATGCTGCTGTTGGACTTGTCCATGTAAGCCAATGAGCAGTGATATAGATGCATGACTCATATTTGTCTGCCAATGAAATCTACAGATGTATTTATGCTCTGTGTACTTCCTGTTAGTTTCAATGAAGTTTCACTTAAAGGACCACTGTACAATGCGTGTTAATGCTTTAGGAGGACCCTGTAGGGATCCATGGTAGAAGCTGTATGTTTGACAGGGGCATTTACATTTCTGGAGAGTCGAGGTCGCATTGAATGATGCAAGGGGAATGGTATAAATTTAATCTTACCCTACAATTAAAGACTCCTAACTTCTCCCTATGGCCTTCCTTTATCCTCCCTAAACTGCTAAATACAAACACATCCCCTTGTGATCCATCTTAAGGATGTGATGTAACAAACACAAAATGTATTCCTGTTCTTATAGTCTTCGACAATTCAGATGCCTCCCCCCAACTTTTGTCCATAGTTGCTAATATTATTAGCTTAATACATATTTGACTTGAAGTAAAAAAATATATTGAACTACAGTGGTGCTTTGATATTTTTGTACATAAAACACAACTTTGTTTATAATTAACCATGTTCTTTTAAATGCATGAAAAAATAGAATTGTGATCCAGTCCCTTTGGGTATTTGTGCACTGCTCTTATATTACCTTAGAAACATATACCCAGCATAGTATACTTTCAGCCTCATTCTATTGCTGCGATTTTGAGATCCGGGCTCGCAAGCGGAGGTCGCAAGCTACTTTGCTATTCAATTGCCTTACGTTTTGCGGGCTCCGATCAAGTTACTTGCTATGAGCTGCGATCCATTGCGAATCGTAAAGTCGCAAGTTACTTCCCTCAAAGCCTTTGATCTTTCATGGCCGCTAATATCACAAATCGCTATTCAATTGCTCTGATTTTCCCTCGCGAATCACTCTGTCAAGTCCGAAAATGGCAAAATCGCAAATGGCAAAGGGCATAATTACAAATCGGAGCATTTGAAATGCAAATATAAATTAAATCCAGCACTGTAAATGATGGGGAACACAATGGGTGACATTAGAATTAAAAGCACAACATTCTCAAGCTTGCACATCGCCAATATATAATACTTTATTTCATGCTTATTTTACGTCCAAAGTCCTACGGGCTTCATCCTCCAAGCCCATATGACTTTTGAATCAACCTCCATATTTGTTCAAAGTCCTACGGGCTTGAATAATGAGTTACGGGCTTGGAGGTCATTCAAGCCCGTAGGACATTGGACAGAAATAAAGTATTATATTTTGGCGATGTGCGAGATAGTGTATGTTGTGCTTCTAATTCTAATGTGACCCATTGTGTTCCCCATCATTTACAGTGCTGCAGTGAAATTATATTTGCTTTTAAAGTGCTCCAATTTTCAGATTCAAGCCTGCAAATGCTACTGCCGAGAGCATGTTTTCCGATTCTCGTGACTGGCGCCTAACTTTCGGGCCGGGCCAATTGAATAGCAGAGTAAAAGTAGACATACTTGAGCCCGCAACTCGATCACAGGAAATCGGCTACTTGCGATCAAGTTACGGCCTTGAATAGAATGAGGCAATTTGTGTCTGGTCTAAATAGATCTTGTGCACTGTACTCCAGTCGAAGGCCATGTTCTGAAGCGTGTCTGAGAGTAGTGCACATATGTATAAAAGGATACCATGTCAAGTGGGCTAGTGGCACAAAGATGATATATTTTGAACCTCATTTGCATATTACTAACCAGGATCCTTTGCTGCAATGGGAGCACTGTTCACTGATAAATTGTGTGGCCTGTTGAATTTTCAGCAAAGGGCTTTTCAATCATCTTTCTCACCATAGAATATTTTGTATCTGATATAAAATATAAGGTATTCTATTTAATGAAGGGGCCAGCCTTATATGACAGTGCAGTGTGCATCTTACATCTGGAGTCCACCTTAAGGTGCTGAATAGAGGGGGAGCGGCGAGCCCTTCGTCTTCTTAATAACATTCACCAGGGAGCACAGGCAGCGCCATTAAATGAATTGCTTATTTAATTACAGCTGATTTATGCTGTTCCCCGGGACAGTGTGTGGAGCTCAGAGTACATAAACCTACAACCCTGTCTGAGAGCAGTGAGCTGTGCCCAACACATAGTGTTAACCCCTTCCAGTCTTGCAGACCTAGCCATGCATTCAGGCGCTGTAGGGGACTGGTTACCTGATGATGGTCTTCTGACGCTAGAGGGTCTTAGTGCTGATTGAAGAACATTGTCTAAAATAAAATAAAAATATGTATTAAATTTGCAGGGAGTCAGCTCAGTATGCAAGATTTTATATAACTTCCTGCTTACAATACACAGTATGGGTCTGACATAATGGCTGACCCATTGCTACTGGAGCCAGCATGGTATATTTAGTTTAACTATAATTAGAAATATAGATATTTATTATAGAGCTGATACTACTAAACACATAATGAAAAACTACCATGTTTATTTTATACATTGTATTGGACAAGCTTTTGTAATATTAAAGTCTTGAATTTTATTGTAGAAATGTACTATGTGATTTGCACAAAATACGTAACACTTTGAAGGCACAGAATATTTTTTCTTTATTGAGACACAAAAGTTATTTACAGAAAAAGACAGGCATTTGTTAGTTGCAAAAAGTATTCACCCCCTACTATAATACTTGTTATTACCAACGTTGGGTTCCCTAGTGGTCCAGTGGTTAGGATTCGGTGCTTTCAACACTGCGACCTGGGTTCAATTCCAGTCAGGCAACCAAAAGGTCACACCACCCTGAAGCCAAGCAGTGTTGTTCTGGGTAAGTGCTTGTATGGGAGACCACCTAGGAATACCAGGAGATGTATGCTGTAGCCTACTGGAGAGGGAACTGGCAACCCACTCCAGTGTCTCAGCCATGAAAACCAAGTGCATCAGCATGACCATGGACATAAAGATGTGTGTGGCATGTTACGGTCCATGAGGTCACAGAACATCGCAAACGACTGAACAAAGCAAAAAAAATAAAAAATTACCATCTTTGGCTGCTATTACAGTTGTGAGTTTTTGCGGGGAAAGTGTGTACCAATTTTGCTAATCAGGATATAAGGAACTGTTCTTGCCAGGTTCTATAAGGACATTATATATAAGTTACACCACCACACCCCACTACAAATATAGTGGTATAAATATTTGGCCATACTTATAACTAAACATACGTAAACCGATAAAAACGTAGTGAACGTACATAAAGATGACTTCATGCAAATCATCTCCACACATTGACACACAAATAATGGTCTTTTTAAATCTGGAGTCGAACGAGTTACCTTCCAGTGCTCATGAGGACTAGTTGTGAGATCCAGAATATTTTAACAGAGCAATACAACATGAGACACCTTCAATTTTCATTTAGTTTTGCACTGACTAGAAAATAGTACATTTCAACTGCATATACGTTAATTAATAATCTAACTAAAAATATTACTAATTTTCTCTTCAAGAACCCTTCCCATCACAGCTCCTATTCCCTAAGACCCCTTCCCATAAGAGCACCCCTCTCCAGGAGCCTTTCCCATTGCTGATCTGCCCCAAGACCCCTTTCCATAGCTGCTCCACCAAATTCCACTTTCCGGCGACATCCTCTACATGGGGGTAGTGGGTCTGGTGTGGCCGAGGGGGCACTGGGAGGGCCAGGTTTGGGGCGGGGCGCAATACACTACACTACACTACACTACACATACATACATATATACTCACATGTATATAAACATACAAATGTATGTATACATATACACATTTATACATATACTATCTGTGCATAGCACCCAGGCCCTTTCAATATCCACCTCTACACAGCACCCATCATTCTTGGCATCCATTCCTACATAGCACCCAGTCCTTGTCAGTTGCCATCCCCTCTCAGCATCCATCTCCACACAGTACCCAACTCCTCTCAGCACCTACCACACATAGCACCCATGTTTATCTCCCTTGCCCCCCCTTCCCCTCTCAGAACCCTTCCCACCAGTCGTGGGCTGTCTCCTTGCAGCCCTTTCTTCCCTGATACACATCCTTAGAGTGTTTGCCACGTCTTGGAGCTTCAGTAGAAATGCTTTTTTTAAGCAGGCATGTATCAATTTCCAGCCAGGGAGGTGTGAGGCTAGGAGGGTGTGAGGCCAGGAGGCTGGGGGGGGGGGGGGGGGCTCATGGTGGGATGGACTGGGGTGGGGGGCCCCAGGGAGGCTGCCACATTACAGTAAAAAATTTAAGTGTAAAAAATAAAAATTACTGAGCATTGACACGACACAGAGGGGGGCACTGATGGTAGCTCCGCTTCTGCACTGGTCTAGATCAGAAAGTATACAAGGCAGGATACACTATTTCGGAAATGGTAGGTATGACATAGGTCAGGGCGTTTCACAGCTTGATCCTGTCTATGCTGCACAGTAATACACTCTGCACAATGGAGAGAGGAACAGAGGTCAACATGGCAGCTCAGAAAATGAAATTAAAAAATGTATTTTTAATTCATAACTCTATATAGCTGAGCTAATAGGGATTTCATTATGCAAAATGCAGTTTTTACATTTAAAGGGTTGTGGACTTTAACACAGAATGGTATGGAACTGAGTGTAAATTTTGAGACCTAGCTGAGGATAGATATCTGTATATATTGGTTTGCTCATTTATTCCCTGATCCTTTTTGTTATTACCCACATTGCTGACATCCTCACTGGTTAACTATTACTGATACTAGCGTATTGCCCTTCAAAAAATGACGGCAATCAGATGTGTATGTTTTAAAAGTTGTTTAGTTATTAATATACATATGGAATTGTTAGGTAGCTCATGTTGTTTTCTGTGTACTACTGAAATATAGAATTCAAATTAATAAATGAATTTACGTATTTTTATGCATTGTGTTGAAGAGCTGGCAATCTGTGTTGATGTTGCAGCAGCATTAGTGGTGTGGAGGTGCTGTGTAAGCGTGATGAACGTGTGCAGTGTAATAGTGTGCGTGCGCGGGACCAAACCGTTAACGTAGCTGTGTACTTCCGCATTATCCTAAAATGGCGGATAATGTGTGGTATGCGTCTTAGCGGATTATCGGTACGTGTTTTCCGTGGTTATAGTGCTGTAGCCTGGTTTTCGTTTTGTTCGTCCGGCATTTTTTCTGCGGCGCTCATTGCCAAAGTACTACGGTTTAACGGCTCGCCGGGCGATGATCACCTGCGGCGCTCATCGCTAAGCCCGCTAAAGTTCTACGGTTTAACAGTAAATATGGTAAAACTGTCAAATGACGGTCAATAAAGATTAAATGTAGTGAAATTTGTTTGCCACACAACATGACGCTACATTTGTCCCTTTTTTTTTTCTTAAAATAAATACAATTTAAAAAAAAAAAAATTTTTTTTGTAAATTTCAACTTATATTTCACATCAAATGCGTTGGTTTAGGCGGGAAATCCGATGTTGCACGAGACAAAGTCGTTAAATCTGTGTTAATGCGTAAATCTGTAATTGTGTTTCGTAAAATGTACTCGCTACTGTCTTTTTACTCATTGCGCGGTAAATCCGCATCCTTTATCTCGTTATTTTTCAAACACATACGTCTGTGGCTGTATTTTACGCAGTTCGTAGTAGTATAGCCTTGTTTTCATTTTTTGGGGCGGCCATTTTTTTCTCGCTTAGCCGATTTTCGATCTTTGTAACTCGGCTAAATCGATCTAAATTGCAGTTCCAACTCACTTCCAGACGTCCTGCCTGGTTCCCCATGCTGTAAGTGACCTTTATTTTATTTTTTATTGTGTATTTAGTGTTTTTTTTAGTGTTTTTTTAGTCGTACGCACTACGCAACGCAGCGTGACGACGAATAGTAGTTAGACAATTATAATATGTGATTCTCCTTGTTGAGATACTTCACAAGGGACATAACTCCATTAAGCAATTTTGGATAATTCAACAGCTTCTGATGCATTTAAAACATACAGTTTTTTTGTATTTATGTACCCCTTCACATTTAGGATATTTTCAGATCTGTTGGTTTTTTTTGACAATTTTTCAATTACAATGTTCACATATCTTAAATTTAAACCGTCAAACATCTAAACTAAATTAATTTATGACTATATTAAATTTAGAAAGTCAGAGATGTCTCTAAAAGAATTTAGATATTGCAATGGTTTACAAGTAAATAAAGTCAGGCAGGATGCACAGTTTCATAAATGGTAGACAAACGAAAGGTTTCAGGCACGTTTCAGAAGGAGTTCAGGCAGAGTAAGATATCCAAATCTGAGGTCAGTGCAGCAACCAAACACGCAGGATCTAGGATAAGCAAAGTTAGCAACCAAACAGACAGAAGGCAACAGAATCACACCTAATAGTACCTTGCCATGGGCAAATTCCAAGTCCAACGCTTGCCTTAGGTAGGCACAGGCCAAGTGTGGCTGATCAATTCCAGGCTGTGTCAATTAAGGTAATATTTATTAATGATGGTCTGAGATCACCTGGTGGCTATGTAGCAAATCATGACAAATTTGCACTGCTTGCCATACTGCCATGACTTAATATTTTACTAATTTTTTGTACAGCACTGTTACCCAGTCCGAATATTCAAGCTTTAAAATAAAATTAGAAATATGTGTTAATGTTTAAAGTTTTTTGCATGGTTTTAGTGGATTTTGCAATCATATCAGTAATTTTGAACTGTTTCGCTCAAAATGGTAAGGATTCACTTTTAATATGTGAAAATGTAATACGCTCTTGAATGGAAAATGCATATATTTTTAGGTCTTATTTTTAATAATCTTTGTTTTGAAATATAGGCACATACTGCTCAACACTACCCTGTTTAACACTGATTCGCTATAAAGCTGTCTTTGCCTGACACATCCCCCATTGGAAATAACACCTTTTTTACCCGACACATCCCTGAGTAACACTGATTTGATGCTTGTGTATTATTCCAAAACACAAAGAGCCATGGCAGGAATTTAAAGATTGAGTTTACCTGTGATTTTCCCTTTGTTAAAGTTGAACCGTTTAACACTGTTTAGTTTAGCACTTGGTTTTCGAGGAACACATCTACAGAGTTAAAAGGGGTATTCCTGTGTTTATATAGAGGTATACCCTGCTTAACGCTATCCATTTTAGCGATGTTTCTCTATAACGCTATTTTGTCCTGCAATTCCCTGTTTAACGCATTGCCGCACTATAACGCTGTTTTTTTCTGCCAAACCCCTTTTTAATGCTCTGATGCTCAAAAAAAAAAAAAAAAAAAGCAGAATCCAGGATGACCCAAAAGACAGAACTATTCATTAAAATACACCAAATTTATTTTTTACCATAGTAATGTATTTTATTATTTTGTATTTCTTTTTAAATTTGACAGGATTTTCAGAACGTTTAAGTCAAACCATCAATTGCAGGCCTGCGCATGCGCACTACATCGGGGCGTGCGCATGCGCATTGCGCCGTGTGAGGTGGGGAGAGACACAGGGGGAAGAGACACATAGGAGGGAGAGGGGGAAGAGATGCATTAGAGACACAGGGGAGGGAGAGGGGGAAAGAGACACAGGGGAGGGGGAAAGAGACAGAGGGGAGTGGGAAAGAGACACAAGGGAGGGTGGACCTGACAGAGGGGAGGGAGAAGTGGGGAAGAGACACAGGGGAGGGAGAGGAGGGGGGAAGAGACACAGGGGAGTGAAAGGAGGGTGATGAGAAAGGGGAGTGAGAGAAGGGGGAAGAGACACAGGGGAAGGAGAGGAGGGGGGAAAGACACAGGGAGGGAAATGAAGGGAAGAGACACAAGGAGGGCAGACACAGGGGGAGGGTGGACAGGGGGGAAAAAGACACAGGGGAGGGGGAAAAGATACAGGGGAGGGAGAGCAGGGCAAGAGACACAGGGGAGGAGGAAAGAGACACAGGTAGATGGGGAGAGATTCGCAATGAGCAGCAAAAGAGCTCATTGCGAGGCCTGTGATGAGCGCCATAGGAGCTCATTGCGAGGTCAGTAAAGTATAGGGTGGGAGAGGTAGAGGGGGGAGGCTCGCAATGAGCGCAATGACCTACATTACACCAACCGGGACTATATAGGCCCCAACCGGACCTTAGAATCTTAAAATACCAAGCATGACTATAAAGGCCCCAACCAGACCGTAATAAACTACATTACACCAACTGGACCAGATAGGCCCCAAACTGACCTTATACACTTTAAAATACCAAGCGGGACTATATAGGCCCAAACCAGACCTTATTAACTCACATTATACCAAGCGGGACCATATAAGCCCCAACCGGACGTTAAAAACCTTAAAATACCAAGAGGGACTATATAGGCCCAAACCATACCTAAAAAAACTTAAAATACCAAGCAGGACTATATAGGCCCCAACCAGACCTTATTATCCCACGTTACACCAGGCGGGACCATATATGCCCAAACCGTACCTAAAAAAACTTAAAATAGCAAGTGGGACTAAATTGGCCGCAACCGGACCTTAAAAACCCACATTACACCAAGCGGGACCATATAGGCCCCAACCGGACCTTAAAAACCCACATTACACCAAGCAGGACCATACAGGCCCCAACCGGACCTTAAAAACACACATTACACCAAGCAGGACCATTTATGCCCCAAACTGGACCATTAAAACCTTAAAATACCAAGCGGGACTATATAGGCCTAAACCGGACTTTAAAAACCCACATTACACCAAGCAAGACCATATAGGCCGCAACCGGACCTTAATAACCCACATTACACCTAGCGGGACCATATAGGCCCCAACTGGACCTTAAAAGCTCACATTACACCAAGCAGGACTATATAGGCCTTACAGGACATTTAAAACCTTAAAATACCAAGCGGGACTATAAAGGCCAAAAACATACCTAAAAAAACTTAAAATATCAAGCGGGGCTATATAGGCCCCAACCGGACCTTAAAAAACCACATTACACCAAGCGGGACCATATAGGGCCAACTGGACATTTAAAACCTTAAAATACCAAGCGGGACTATATAGGCCTAAACCTTTGGCGCTCATTGTGAGCCTCTCCCCCCTCTACCTCTCTCCCCCCTCTACATTACTGGCCTTTGGCGGTCATTGCAAGCCACTCCCCCCCCTTCATCTCCCCTTCTCTAATTTACTGGTCCTGCCTTGAGCGGTCATTGAGAGCCTTCCCCCCCCCCCCCTCTACCTCTCCCCCCCTCTACTTTACTGGCCTTTGGTGCTTATTGCGAGACTGCCCCCCCCCCCCCACTACTTTACTGGACTTGCGATGAGAGCCTTTGGTGCTCATCACAGGCCTTGCAATGAGTGCATTCAGCACTCGTTGCAAGCCACTCCCCCCTCTACCTCTCTCCCCCGCTACTTTACTGGCCTTGCGATGAGCGCCTTCAGCGCTAATCACGGACCTTGCAATGAGGCATTCAGCGGTCATTGCGAGCCTCTCCCCACCTCTACTTCCTCTCCCTCCCCTGTGTCTATAGGTATACCATTTAGTGTATGATGAGGAAGAAGAGCAAGAGAAGCCTCCACCATACAGAATACAGAAACACATAATACATACACATATATACAGTGGATATAAAAAGTCTACACACCCCTGTTAAAATGTCAGGTTTCTGTGCTGTAAAAAAATGAGACAAAGATAAATCATTTCAGAACTTTTTCCATCTTTAATGTGACCTATAAACTGTAAAACTCAATTGGAAAACAAACTGAAATCTTTTAGGTGGAGGGAAGAAAAACAAAAAATAAAAATAATGTGGTTGCATTAGTCTGCACACCCTCTTATAACTGGGGATGTAGCTGTGTTCAGAATTAAGCAATCACATTCCAAATCGTGTTAAATAAGGAGTCAGCATACACCTGCAATCATTTAAAGTGCCTCTGATTAACCCCAAATAAAGTTCAGCTGCTATAGTTGTTCTTTCCTGAAATTTTCTTAGTCGCATCCCACAGCAAAAGCCATGGTCCACAGAGAGCTTCCAAAGCATCAGAGGGATCTCATTGTTAAAAGGTATCAGTCAGGAGAATGATACAAAAGAATTTTCAAGGCATTAGATATACCATGGAACACAGTGAAGACAGTCGTTATCAAGTGGAGAAAATATGGCACAACACTGACATTACCAAGAACTGGAGCTCCCTGGAGCTTTTGATGAAAAGACGAGAAGAAAACTGGTCTGGGAGGCTACCAAGAGGCCTACAGCAACATTAAAGGAGCTGCAGGAATATCTGGCAAGTACTGGCTGTGTGGTACATGTGACAACTATCTCCCGAGTGGCAAGACGAAAGCCTTTTCTTACGAAGAAAAACATCCAAGCCAGGCTACATTTTGCAAAAACACATCTAAAGACTCCCAAAAGCATGTGGGAAAAGGTGTTATTGTCTGATGAAACCAAGGTTGAACTTTTTGGCCATAATTCCAAGATATGTTTGGCGCAAAAAACAACACTGCACATCACCAAAAGAACACCACACCCACAGTGAAGCATGGTGGTGGCAGCATCATGTTTTGGGGCTGTTTTTCTTCAACTGGAACTGGGGCCTTAGTTAAGATAGAGGGAATTATGAACAGTTCCAAATACCAGTCAATATTGGCACAAAACCTTCAGGCTTCTGCTAGAAAGCTGAACATGAAGAGGAACTTCATCTTTCAGCATGACGACCCAAAGCAAACATCCAAATCTACAAAGGAATGGCCAGAAGAAGATTAAAGTTTTGTAATGGCCCAGCCAGAGCCCAGACCTGAATCCGATTGAAAATCTGTGGGGTGATCTGAAGAGGGCTGTGCACAGGAGATGACCTCGCAATCTGACAGATTTGGAGTGTTTTTGCAAAGAAGAGTGGGCAAATCTTGCCAAGTCAAAATGTGCCATGCTGATAGACTCATACCCAAAAAGACTGAGTGCTGTAATAAAATCAAAAGGTGCTTCAACAAAGTATTAGTTTAAGGGTGTGCATACTTATGCAACCATATTATTTTATTTTTATATTTTTTCTTCCCTCTACCTAAAAGATTGCAGTTTGTTTTTCAATTGAGTTGTACAGTTTATAGGTCACATTAAAGGTGGAAAAAGTTCTGAAATGATTTATCTTTGTCTCATTTTTTACAGCACAGAAACCTGACATTTTAACATAGGTGTGTAGACTTTTTATATCCACTGTATACTAGCAACTAGCCACTTGCCCGTCAAAAATGACCAGGCAATATAAAAGTGTGGAAATGATGTTTGTCACACAATGGGAGTGTAGTGCGTACCTAAATTAATATAACTAATGACAATTAATTAATAAATTAATATATGTTACCTATTTGTACTTAATATCCAGCAATCAATATCCTGAAGAGCTAACAATCTGTTTGGTGTATTTTTTAAAATGTATAGGGAGACAGTTGATCATCTGAGGAGAAAGTGTCAGCAATGTGCTAAGTGTGCAGTGTATATAGGCTGTGTGCGCAAGGACAAATTGTTTGTTTAGGCGGGAGAACCTCTATTTCAAAAGCGTAATGTGGTAATGTGCAAGTTAGTGTTGGGAAATGGCGGCGTTAGTCTATGACTTACGCGTTTCACGAGCATTTTTCAATTTGTGTGGTTTGGCCGTTAAATGTGTATTTTAGCGTGGTCCGTATTTTTTGCGGGTTCCGTATTTTTTCCGGGGTCCGGATTTTTGCAAAGTGTTACGGGCCGTACTTTTTTAATGCGCTTTTTTCCATACAACTGCTATGGTGCTCGCACTGTGAAATCGTGCATGGTCGTAGGGATGCTTATCTCCACCAGCGCAGTGAGGGTCTTTGCCGCTCACTGCCTAAGTTGTGCAGGGTCGTAGGGATGAGCTCCTATGGCTCTCATCTCCACCAGTGCAGTGAGAGCAGTAGCAATATTAAGAGTGATTTTAATTGTGTATAAATTTACGAATTGGGCCATTGAATCGGGCCCTATGTGTCTGGTTCTGACACATTCTTTGAGATTTATGACTATTATTTTTTACACAAGACTTGGAGTTTGTGTCAGTTCTCACACTTGCAGTTTGTGTCCATTTCTATACCTGAAAGGTGCTGACTCCACTCATGCTTTGGAAATTGTGTCTATTTCTCGCACATGCCTTGGAGTTGGTGTTCGTTTTTCCCACATGCTGTGAAGATCGTGTCTAGTTTCCAAGCATGCCTTCAAATTTATGTCTGGTGCTCACACACATGCATTCAGGTTTGTGTCTAGTTCACACACATATGCCTTCAAGTTTTGTGCCTGCTTCACACATACATGCATACATGTCTTCAAGTGTGTGTCTGATTTTCATACATGATATGATGTTTGTATCTAGTTCTCAATACTTACCTTGAGATGTGAGTCTCCTTGAACCTTGTATCTGTTCACACATATTCCTTAAGGTTTGTGTCTGGTTTGCACACACAGACATGCCTTGATGTTTGTGTCTGGTTTTCACACATGCCTTGATGTTTGTGTCTGGTTTTCACACATGCTTTGGTGTTTGTATCTGGTTCAGACACATATGCCTTGAGGTTTGTGTCTGGTTCTCACACGTAGTTTGATGTTTGTGTCTGGTTTTCATACATGCTTTGATGTTTGTGTCTGGTTCCGACACATATGCCCTGCGTTTTGTGTCTGGTTCAGACATATATGCCTTGAAGTTTGTGTCTGGTTCTCACACGTAGTTTGATGTTTGTGTCTGGTTTTCATACATGCCTTTGAGGTTTGTGTCTGGTTCAGACATATATACCTTGATGTTTGTGTCTGGTTCAGACACATATGCCTTGATGTTTGTGTCTGGTTCAGACACATATGCCTTGAGGTTTGTGTCTGGTTCAGACATATATGCCTTGATGTTTGTGTCTGGTTCAGACACATATGCCTTAAGGTTTGCTTTGGGTTCTCACACACGCACTGACGTGTGTCTGGTTCTCACACATAGTTTGCCTCCTGTGTTTTGAATTAGGAGTTTGGCTTTTACATGTGATTCCAAAGACTGGTGTTATTCTCTCACAATCTTACTTGGATTTCTGAGTTTGAATCTAATTCTTCCTCGATTGGGGAGTCTCTTCATTAAAGACTCAGGTTAGGAATGTAATTATGTAAAGGGAAATCTTACAAATCATAATTATTAAGGCACTTAAATATAAGTTTGAGAAAGTCCTTCATTTGAAACTATTTAGAGAGAAACCTAACTCTAACAAAGAGTCATGAAAAATGTAATAACCCTAGAATGTAATTATAAAAACAAATTTGATGTCTATGATACAATGGTTGAATGTTGGAGAGTAGGGCTTGCAGTTAACCTTGCAAGCTGTCAGTTTCTGAGCATATGCAGGGGAAGTTGCACACTATACAATTCAAGGAACCCACCGCAGAGCGTAGTGGCGGAGGAGTAGGCTTTGACCTAAAGAGGAGTTAGGGGGTGGGATTGGAGGGAGCGGGGGTGGAGGAAGGGCCTCTGCAAGAGCGTATAGTGGGCTGTTGATGGGCAGAGGCGCACACACTTAGCTGGAGCTCAAGAAGAGCAGTTTCCCACCCTCCCTTCCTGCAATGGAGTAGTAACAAGTTAAGTAGTTTAAAGAATGGTGTTGGAAAATTATATGTTTTTTTGTCACAGCATTGGTGGGCGGCCGTGCTTGCTCTCTTTCTTTGGTAAATAAGGAGGAGCCTCACAGGGTCCATGAGAGGTGGTGTGCCGAGTTGGACAGGCAAGCACTAGTGGATATGGTTCTGGTTATCACTTTAAATCCAATACACAGGGTGGTGGTGGATTGGGTAATTCCAATATGACTGTAGAGGGTCAAAGATTTAACAAACACCCTTCCTTCTTCTTTCTCCTAACAACCTCCCTCCTCTATTCAGTAGATTAGCACATGCCTTAAGGCTCCAAGCTGTCATAAAGTGAGGCAGCCAGACCAGATGTAACCTTCTACATACAAGCATACAAGCATATATTAAAATGTTCTCTAAAACAGCATTTTATCCTTGGCTTATACAGTTGCTAGTACAGTGGGCCTTCTCCTTGTCAGACGTCTATGACTCAAACAGCTACTCCTGCAATGTTTCTTTGTATAGACATATCGATGTCTAATTTAGTATACAAAACAATATATTTAAAAACTATTAACATTGTTCACTCACTTTTTTTTTTAAATGAGGGAAGGATGTTTACCATTGTAAAATACTTCAACTGATTTATATGAATATAGCAATCTCTTGTTTTTTTGATGTAATGACTGTAGTGGACATTATCAACGCAAACACATATTCATTACATGATCTTAAACATATCTATAAATAATGCTGATTATTAAGTGAGTATTCATCAACTTTTATTCATATAACAAATGGGCCAATTATAATTAGTCACATTCATAGTGACTACTGATAAGCAGCACTTGACACACCTTGCTTGCCCTTTTCCTGACAATGATTACCTCTTGATCTACCTTTATCCGTGACATGTAACCCTTATATCTGAAATGTCATGAATCCCATTATCATTGTTGCTCATATCTCTACTAAAAGACAATTCCTTAACTCTACCGGCTTCTTCTGAAGAACTACATTCTGATATTTCTATTAACCCATTCCTTTTTATATCAAGGATTATTGCTTCACATTCCATCAATTCTGTTTTTATGAGCTTTTACAAAAAGCACAAGTTTCCAAAAATGTGTTCTCACTAGTTACTAAGAAATTAATAGATTTTGAGAAATAACAAATGGCAAGCTCATTTTCCATAAAGCAATTGTTAAATACAATGGAAGCTTTCTGTCAGGGAACCCCAATGTGCCTCTTCGTTCTGTGGCAGTAACCCAATCTGTATACTAATCAAGTACCTGCTTACTCCAGTTCTTAAGTTCCTGTCAGCACCAGTTTTATCTTTTCTCTTTGCCAGTAGAGTACCTACCTGCTCCAGTCCTCGAGTTCCAGTCAGCACTGTTTGTATCCTGTCTGTATGCAATTCTGTTACTTACTTCCTTCAGTCCCTGAGTTCCAGACAATACCAGTTGTATCCCTTCTGTATACCAATCCAGTACTTGCGTAAGCCAGCCCTCGAGTTCCTATCAGCCTTTGTTGTTTCCTGGCTGTATACCAGTCAGGTACCTGCTTTTACTTTACTCCTCAATTTTTGCCCTATTATGTCTATGCTATCCTGCCATCTTTTAACAAGAGACCCTACAGAGTAGTTGTGACTGAGACCCTACAGAGTAGTTGTGACTGAGACCCTACCGGTGTTCACATTCCATGAGTGACTGGGTTAAAGGGGTAACTACAAAATAACTTATGCAAGCTGGCCGTCTTCTCTGGTGACTATAAAACAGCATAATGGTCATCTACACCCCAGTATCAGTAATATAATCCTGCCACCAGCAAGGAAATTTAAGATATAATTATCTACGAGAGCCTTTGGTTACCCAGTTTTAGTAACTAGGATGATTGTAGCTGTAGATGGATGTTCAGGTAATGAGTTTTGGTCAAGCAGCCAACACACTTGCATCTTTTGTTGATTCACCAAACAAGACAAATATCTGATACTTTATCTAAGATTTTAAAAAACATATTGCAGCCTAGGATGTCAAATAACCATAAATATTAGTGTGAATGTTAATCCAATGTAACCAGTACAGCCTGGTACCGCGTAACTTTCCTTATTTACAAAGAACAGAAGTGGATTGGTTTGTGTAACCTCTTAATTACCTGGCTACAGCAATATTTAACCTTTTCACATATTATTTGTGACAGTATAATGTAATGGTGAACACACATCTATGGACGGCAAATACATTTTTACTGATACCATGAATATACAAAAACAAACTTATGTACATGTACCAGCACACATATGTACCATAAGACTAACACATGCACTGGGATACATAAACAAGCACTGTTGCACACAAGTGTTGGGCCATATGCATTTTAACTTGGACACCTACAAATTATAAAGGTCATTCTACCTACAGGCATCACCCCTGGCTGCTATTCATAGTCATTGTGAGTTGTCCTAGGCACACAGTAAGGTTGTCCATCAATATGCTCCATCTTAGGGCAATGGAATTGAGCAGACGTATGCAGGCAATGCTAAGTACGAGGAATGGCGCTGCTGTAAAGTTATGTCAATTCTGTTCAACCTTGTGTGAACAATGACATTTGATAGGGGTGTGCTACCATAGTGCTTTTCTATTTTGAACTATTGGATTTGACCTTGAACTGTGACCCTCAATATAATTTTCCCTTCTATCAGTTCTGATCCTGTACTAATTTATCAGATACCCTTGCCTGTCTCATGGATGACCTTCTGTCCGTCTTGTGAATACCTTAGCCTGCCACTAGCTTGACCTTGACTTGGATGATGAAAAGTCTTCTTGTAACCAAACCTGCTTGACCTGTTCAAGTGCCAGCCTATAATTTCTGCCTCTGTCCATTGGGTCCACTTCATGTTTGGAAACCACCAGTGTAAGACAAATGTACTAACAAACATGCTGGTACACGCACAAACAAATATATTCATCTGCATATAAACAAACATAAAAAATAGACACACTCTGATCGGAAACACTCATATACACAATTAATGCACTCATACAACAACAAAACCCTCTAAAAAAGAAAATCCTGACCTCCTACTATAGAGTTTGTAACCAGACCTTCAGTCGCACAAACACATACATATTGATATAAACACATACACTGACAGACTGCAAACAACCAAATCCACTGTTTGTTGACCAAACTGAGAGGCTAACAAAATAACCTATAAAAATGTCATATTTAATGGGATTTTGTCCTCGTCTTGCTGATAAATCTGGTGCTGCTAATAACTGTCTCTCAAAAACTCTCAAACAGAGACGTGCGCCCAACTTAGCCTCTGACTCAGCCGCCGCAAGACGCTGATTGAATCTTTTTGGCAGGAGCGGTGCCTCTCTCCCCTCCTTCTGCATTAATTCCCATCTGCCGTAATAGGTTTTAACGAGCTGCTGACTCAGCCGTAGGTCCCTCAGCGCTGACACAGGAGCCAGTCTGCTGCTCTGAAAGCAGGCCAGCAGCTCTCTCCAGTCAGACGCCGCGTTCAGTGCTCGAGGGCAAAGAGAGCAGTGGTACCAAGAGCCACCATGCAAGGCCCGAGAGTTCCTGAGAGAGCCTTGTCTTAAAGCGTCCAATTAAGCATTTACCTGTGTGATAGCAAAGTATCCCAGGGGAATAATGAACAAGACTAGCAGTTTGAGTGTTAACTGCAAACCCAGCCATTTACTGCCAATCGTTTTGTGAAAAATTAACAGCTGTGGCAGAAATGTGCAGATTCAACCAAAAAGCCCAAAAAAGAGACTTAAGTATTTCAAAGTCCCAATGATTTGTAAAACTGACTATAAACTTTCTTTAATGAGACTAACAAATGCTGTGTTTACTTTAATATACCACTATAGTTCATGGCAAACTTCACTTCTGTGAAGTACGTAACAAACTAAGAATAAACTATGAGCATAATAGCATTTTTAGATTAAATCTTATTTTTTTCAGAATGTATAAACAATGATTCATCTTGACTTAAAAGCTTCCTTGTAGCTTGAAGCATCATTTCTATCAGTGGAGGAGGAGCGAAGAAGAAGAGAGGGGGGGGGATGTGTTGCATAATGTGAGCTATAGAATTTGACGACTACCAATCCATGCACATACTCAAAAGAAAGCAGCTTACAAGGATAACTTCAAGTCCTGTTCCTGTTAATGTAAATGCCCCTCTAACACATATATCCTTCATCAAAAGTATTATAGAAGCCTCTAGGAAATAATAGAGGTATCAAAAATACATAGGGCCTTATTCAATTGCAATCCCGCAGATTACGTTATACAATCCGTAAATCTGCAATTACAGAGCGATTCAATTGAATAAGCCCGCAATTTAAGGGCCGAAGCCGAAACTGTAAGTCAAGCAAGTCGTTTAGAGGTCTGACTTGCGATCAGACTTGCAATCCGGCAATGTACGAACAATAAAAATGAATGGCGATACTGTTCTAGTCCACGTAGGTGGCCTGATATGTATTAACTCATTGATTCCCAAGATTGATATAACACGTAAATGAAACACGAAAAACAATTTTTTTTTATTGCAGATTTGCTTGCTTGAGACTATTGTGCAATTAATTCTAATGTCTTTTATCGCTTGCCCTGTCTTTTAAAGTGCAGTATTAATTTTTTTATTTGCATTTACAGTGCTACGATCAGGTGTTTAACCCCCTTGCGGATCCTCTATAGCACTCGTAGGATTTTCTTCTATATTTGCCATTTACGGGTGTGAGAACATTTGCAGGCTTGAGGAATTGTAGCAATTGAATAGCGATTTGCGATTGTAACACTTACGGGCTTGAATGATCAAAGGCTTAGATGGGTTGGAAGTTACAATTTTGGCAACCGCAGTGATTTTCAGCCTGTAACCAGCAGATCGTTTGCGGCTCGCTAAAAGACGCTTATTAAATAGCAAGTTACTTTACAGGCTTCATTATGGGCTCCAGTAACCAACAATTTCTCAGTTGAACAGGGGCCATAGTTTCTAATAAAAAAATTAGTTGCCATTTTTCCTGTCTAATTACAGCTGACATTTTCAACATTTTCAAACATACATATTATTTTCAATGCTCAGGGGTCCTTTAAGCCTTCTTAAGAAGCTAATATAAATGATGACCAAAATCTTTATTTTTAAATATAGTTTTATTATAATTTTTATATATTGCCTGGTCATTTCCAAGAGTGTATTTATATATTTTAACCTAAGGCTATTTGCTTAGCTTTGAGTTAAAGTAACTTCACAGATTAGTCAGGAATCATAATATCTGATTGCAGGTACTCTTGGCACATACAGTATTCATTAGGACAATGTTATCATCCCCCATTGCCCCTATAAACATGAATTGTTGTTGTATGCTGTCATTAAAGTACCACTGTACTGCTATATCAAACAAAATACTGTTTTTAAGAACCATAACTGAAAACAGGCAATATGCACAATGGGAATATGGCAGTTAAAACTACCAGTGATCGACAGATTAAAAGCAGTTGATAAGAATGAGAGAGGAAGCAGTAAGAGCAATAAATAATTGCATATTAATGGTAAAAATTCTATATTTTGTTTATTTTGTATTAATTAATTAAACCATTTTGCCCACTGTGGAATTTAGTTACTCAAACGTTGACCACAGTGGTCCTTCAAAGTCAGAGTTTACAGTATATGGCTGTTCACAAACAAAGGTGGACAACAGTTCTACTGGTGGAAAGGGAGGGCAGATTATGCCAAGCAACAGACCGGTTTTGGTGGTAGGAGACTATTAATAGCAAGGTAGATAGGGTGATTTGTTACCCAGATCCCAGCAACTAAACAGTTTGCTGTCTCCCGGGTGCTTGGGTTTAGGATGTTGTGGATCAGGAATATAAATTATTGGGAGGGGATGGAAATTAAAAAAGCGGTCTTGGTACATATTGGTACCAATGACAAAGTGAAACGTGGAGTGTCCTTAAAATGGTTTTATAGAAATAGGAAACAAGCTTAGGACAAGGATCTCCAAGGTAGTAATTCACAGGGAGAAAGAAGAAGATTAGGTTGCTCTCAGAGTGGGTTATGTTTGGTTAAAAAAGTGGTGCAAGAATGAGAGTTTAGGTTGTTTAGAGCACTGGGCCGACTTCTCACTTGGGTACAATCTCTATAGCAGGGATGGATTGCACTTTAATGATGAGGAAACTTGTGTGCTAGGGGATAGGATGGTAGAACGGCTTGGGGAGTTTTTAAACTAGTTGGAGTAGATGGAAGTAATAGGGTAGAAAGTATAGAGGGGTAAGGGATGAATTAACTACTCATGGGGGAGGAGAAGGGTGGTTAGTATAGTCATAGTGAGATCTTGCTAAGCAATTTAAATACAGTGGCAAGTACTTTAAGCCTGCATATTAAACTAAAGTATATGATTTCTAATGCAAGGAGCTTGGCGGGTAAATTAATTATTAGCAGTAAATGAGAAATGGAACTTGATAGACAGTACAGACACATGGTGGGATGACTCCCATGACTGGACTGTTAATTTAGATGGTTAGAACCTAATTAATAAAGATAGGGGCAATGGTAGAAATGGAGGAGGGATTTGTCTGCATGTTAAGAAAGCTAGATGAACTGATTAAGTGTTTTTTCTTCTATATACATAAGGGAGGTACCAGTGGTTCCAAAACTGCAACATAATGGGGCTACACTACCTTCACCAAATAATTGGTTAACACATGAAGAAATCCAAAAGAGGCTATAAAAAAATAAATGTTAACAAAAAAAAACGGTCCTGATGGAATACATCTAAAGGTACTGAGGGAACTAGGCTCTGTAATAGCCAAACCATCATATTTAATTTTTCAAGACTCACTCACCACAGGGTCGACACCAGATTACTGGAAAAGCAGATGTGATACCTTTATTTAAGAAGGGCACATCCAGAGAACTATAGGATTGTAGTGGAGAAGTTTCTAGAAGGGTTTGCCTTCCTCTGGATCAATTAACAAATGAGGTTTATCTTGATGGACTGAAAGTCTGTATTGAACCTCAATGAATAAGTAATATGTATGCAATGTAATTGTATCTAACATTTGTAGATATATTGGTTTGTTAATAAAGGGACACCTCAAAGGTTCCACATATTGGTATAATTTACAACTATTGTCAAGAACAAGTATTTTATTAATTGGTAAGTACAAACCCCAAACTTCAATCTACATTTGCTGTTGGAAAATGTAATTATTTTAATTATTTTAAAAATGATTCAACTTATAAAGCACTTTTTATTACCTATAGCTTTAAATGATACCATACTTTGTACTTTTGCTGTGTCCCTTTAATTCTGTATGATTAGTAGGAGTGCTTCAACCATGTCTAATATGAGAATTCATGCAAATAAAAGCTGCCATTTCAGTTGCTACATATTCAAGTACTTTTTGCTTTTTAAATAGCAATTGGTGTAAAACCACTAAAAGCAAAGTCATATTTAAAACTCATTTATAAAATTGTAGTTGAATTAAAAAAAAAATCTAAAGAGTCTAAATGCGTAAAAACACAATTTATACAGTCAGGATAAAAAAACATACATACAAGCTGATACATACAAGAATTTATATTTAATCCAGTAATACCTATATGTGTTTGAGTTTGAATAAGGTGATCTCCAGACCAGATCTCCCATATTTCATTTATATCATTTGAGGGAAGATGGTCAAATATTCTCTGACCAGCTCTCAAGCCTTATTTACCTGACCTATAGTCCTTTTATCAAAGTCCATTTTTCAACATTTCTAATGAGTTCCTAGTTCTTCCTGCCCCCCCCCCCCCCTTTTTTGGATTTCTACCTGGTCGTGGTAAAGGGACTTGTGTACCTCAATGATGCTGTGAGCTATATCATATAGGGTCACCCAAGATGGGCTTGTCATAGCAGAGAGGTCAGACATGTCACTGTCCACTGAAGAAGGAACTGGCAACCCACAGTATCTTTGCCATGATAAATCTATGGATGAGCACAACCACCAGACATAACAATGGATGGGCCTGGATTGCTGCGGTCCACAGAAAATTGTACTCAACTTAACGACTGAACAACAACAACAACACATTTCAGGGCCATCTGTAAAGCAGTCATGAATTTTCTCTTGGAATGCCACTATGATATAATTATTGCTAACTGACCCATGCTTGTTAACTAACCCCACTACCGTCCGCTAGGTTCCCCTCATAGAGGGACCGCTAACCATGATCATTTCCACCTTGTATACCCTAGGCTTCTAAATCCCTACATGGGTTAAAGACACAGACCCCTGCCCAGACACTATGAGTCCCATTAAATTTGAAGCCCGCAGTGGCCATGGTACAGCCGCAAAGCCTGCAGGCTTGAAATTTGGCGGAGTTACAGAGAGATAAAATTAGACAGGCCCGCAACATACGTGGCCGACATCAATATCCATAAACCAGGCTACGGCACGTTCTCCTTGCAGCCGTGAACATGGTCAATTAGTCAAACGCGTAGTTAAGGGTTTAGACGGAGCCAATAGTAAAAGAGATCATCATCATTACGTCACTAAAAAGATGGAGGTTAGATTTCAATCACTTACGGGTTTGAAATAATCAAGAAAGATAATATTCTAGTCCATGCGAGTTCTATTATATGTATTAACACATTGATTGCCTGGATCGATTTAATAGGGAAATTAAACATAAAATAAATATTTTTTTCTTGCCGATTTGCGGGCTTGACAGTATTATGCTATTAATTTTAATACCTTACATCACTTTCCCTTTAATTTAGTATACAGTATTGTGTTAATATTTGCTTTTATAGTGCTATGGGCAGGACTGTGACACCCTTGCAGGTCCTTTCTAGTACCCATAGCATTTTTTGGCTCCATTTGCCATTTATGGGTTTGAACGCCAGTGCATCTTTGGGGAATCGTTGCAATTTAATAGCGATTTGAGATAGTAACATTTACGGGTTTGACAGATCAAAGGCTTAGCTGGGAAGAAGTTCAGATTTTGACAGCTCGTAGGGATTTTTCACCTGTAACCTGCAGATCGTTTTCAGGTAGCTAAAAGAGGCCAATTTAATAGCTGTAACTTTTTGCGGGCTACTTTACAGGCTATCGGAACTCAAAATCGCTGAATTTAATAGGGCCCTATGTCTCCAGTAGTTACACTACTTAACTACCCCTGCTGTGCCCAGATCCTGACGAAGGTAACTGATAACCAGGATCTTAGCCTATTTGGCACCTAGGGGATGCCAGAGAGAGGATATAGGATGGCCCCAAGTTCATGGAGCCAGCACTGTTCCATGTGGGGTAGTTCAAAGGGGGCATCAGTTGTGACATGTATTTTTGCCAAAGGAAGGAGTTAGTTGTGATTGGTGACTTAAATGTATAAATATGTGACTTGAAAAATAAAGTTTTTGTTTTGCTTGGGACACATATGCACGGTGTGTTTTATTTAGAAGGAAGGCGTTTATTATTTGTTTAATCAGAAATTTTTTGAGACTTGGGTGGAAGAATTAACAACTTGTCCTAGCCTCCGGTTAAGCCATCCTGTGTGACTGGGTAAAAAGAACCTAACAACCAGCAGGTAGGATTGTTCTTCTTGACCTTTTCACGTCCAGCTCAGAGCAGGTTGTGACCAAGAGTCGGTTAACATGCCAATAGAACTAACCTATTAAAGTTTGTTCACTCTTATTGAGCACCCCTGACATTGTTGTTTTGTTTAAGAGTAAATTAAAATCTGATAATAAAATGTTTTCTATGGGTTAGGGACTCTGTAGTGCAGTTGACAGAGCAATATTATTTCTGTTTGAATTGTCCAAGTTAAGTTAGTTCATTCTCTGATTAAGCACCTCTGACTTTGTTGTTTTGTTTATGCAAATTACCTTTAGGGAATAGTCTCCCTAAGGGCTTAAAGGGGACTCCAGGTGTGGATCACTTGCTCACTGTGCTCTAGGGATTTCAGCTACACCTCACTGATAAGGCCCAAGGAGGCCAAAACATACATCTGGGATTTGCTGTTACTCCTGTTCAGGGTAGAATTACCTGGTATTTCAGGGCTTCATTACTCTAGTGAGTGGGATCAGACTGATAACAATGGGATATTTCTCCCTGTGAATGCACAAGTGAGCTAAAAGAGGTTGCTCTGAGAGTGGATTATCATGTCCATAGAACTAACCTTTTAAAGTTTGTTCACTCTGTTTTAGCACCTCTTACATAGTTACATAGTTACATAGTAATTAAGGTTGAAAAAAGACTTTCAGTCCATCAAGTTCAACCTGTTAAGATCTCCTCTGATCTGCAATATGTGGATTAGTTATTAATTAAATTATTGATTAAATAATTATTAATAGTATAGTATTGGAGGATGAATAAAGAGTTAGTCCATCAAGTTCAACCTTTTTAGATCTCTATTGATCTTTTTAATGTGGACTATTTATTATTATTGTTAATTGTTATTTGATCCAGAGGAAGGCAAACAGAAAAAAAAAACTATTGAAACTTTGCCAATTGTCTCATAAGGGGAAAAAAAAAAAAAAATTCCTTCCAGACCCCAGAAACTGGCAATCAAATTTCTCCCTGGATCAATATTCCTTTGCTAGTTATCTAGGATAGCCTTGAATGCCCTCTTTATTCAAAAATATATCTAACCCCTTTTTGAAGTTGTCTATCGAATTCGCTGTCACCACCTCCTTTGGTAAAAAATTCCACAGTTTAACCACCCTAACTGTGAAGAACCCTTTTCTTTGTTTAAGGTGAAATCTTTTTTCCTCTAACCTCAAAGGATGTCCTCTTGTCAGTTGAAAATCTCTTGCTACAAAAAGTTCACTTGACAAAGCCTTATATTGACCCTGGATGTATTTATATAACGTAATCATATCTCCTCTTAGACTCCTTTTTTCTAGCGAAAATAAGTTTAATTTTGTTAGTCTTTCTTCATAACTTAGCCCCTCCATTCCCCTTATTAGTTTTGTAGCCCTTCTCTGTACTTTTTCCAGCTCTAAAATGTATTTTTTATGAGGTGGTGCCCAAAATTGTACTCCATATTCCAAATGAGGACGTACTAGAGATTTGTATAGTGGCAGAATTATATCTTCTTCCCTGGCTTCTATACCCTTCCTAATACATGCTAATATTTTATTTGCCTTTGCAGCCGCTGCTTGGCTTTGAGCGCTGTTACCTAGGTGGTTGTCCACTAGTACTCCCAAATCCCTTTCAATATCTGATACCCCTAGATTTGCTCCATTAAGATTATAGATTGCTTGGCTATTGTTCCTTCCCAAATGCATAACCTTACATTTATTTGTATTAAATCTCATCTGCCATTTAGCCGCCCATTTCTCTAATTTATGCAAATCCTTTTGTAGGGAAAGTACATTATTATCTGATTTTATTACCTTGCACAACTTAGTGTCATCAGCAAAAATGGAGACACTACATTCGAGTCCTACTTCAATGTCATTAATAAATATGTTAAAAAGGAGAGGACCTAATACTGAACCTTGAGGAACCCCACTTATCACATTAGACCAATCGGAGTATGTTCCATTCACAACAACCCTTTGCTTCCTGTCTTTTAGCCAGCTCTCGATCCATGAGCAGATATTTACTGCAATTCCTGTATCCCTTAGTTTGCTCACTAGTCTTCCATGTGGCACTGTATCAAATGCCTTTGAAAAATCTAAAAAGACTACATCCACTGAGTTGCCCTGATCCAAGTTCCTACTAACCTCCTCATAAAAACTAATTAGCTTGGTCTGACACGACCTATCCTTCATAAATCCATGTTGACTGCTACCTATGATCCTGTTCAAATAGACATATTCTTGTATTCTGTCCCTTATTAAACCTTCTAAAAGCTTCCCAACTACAGAAGTGAGGCTCACTGGTCTATAATTCCCTGGATTTGCTCTAGATCCCTTCTTAAATATAGGTATCACCTCTGCTTTTCTCCAGTCATCTGGTAGAGACCCTGTAGTGAGTGAGTCTTGAAAGATTAGATATAATGGTTTGGCTATTACAGAACCCAGCTCCCTCAGTACCCTTGGATGTATTCCATCAGGACCTGGGGCTTTATTAACATTTATTTTCTCCAACCTCTTTTGTATTACTTCCTGCGTTAACCAATTATTTAGTAAAGGTAGTGTAGCCCCATTAATTTGCGGTGTCCCAACCACTGGTACCTCCCTTGTGTAAACCGACGAAAAGAACCTATTTAGCTCATCTGCCTTTTCCTGGTCACTAATTATCAGATGGCCTGTGTCACATTGTAATGGTCCCATCGATTCCTTCCTGGCCTTCTTCCCATTAATATATTTAAAAAATATTTTAGGGTTAGTCTTACTTTCCATTGCAACTGACTTCTCATTTTCTATTTTAGCCAGTCTAATAGCCCTTTTGCAAGACTTGTTGATTTCCTTATAGTCACATAAAGCTGCCTCTGTTCCCTCCTTTTTGTATAATTTAAATGCATATTTCTTTTTCCTCATCATGATCTTTAAGTCATTGTTAAGCCACATGGGATGTGATTTACTCCTATTCATTTTATTTCCACATGGTACATGCTGATGAGTATGTTTATTTAGTAAGGATTTGAATGTTGTCCATTTATTTTCAGTATTCTTCCCTGTAAGTTCTTTGTCCCAGTCTATATGTTGTATTGCTGCCCGAAGACCATTAAAGTTAGCCCTTTTAAAATGTAGAGTTTTTGTTGGCCCCTTACAACTCTGTTTTTTGTATTCAATCTCAAATGAGACTGTGTTGTGATCACTGTTCCCCAAGGGTTCCCCTATTTTTACATTTGATATTATATCAATATTACTTGTGATGACTAAATCCAAGATGGCCCCATTTCTAGTAGGTTCTTGTATTACCTAGGCCAGATAATGATCCCTGAGTGTACTCAAGAACCTGCTCCCCTTAGCTGAGCTGCTGGTCTCATTTATCCAGTTTATATCAGGGTAATTCAAGTCTCCCATTATTAGGACTTGCCGGTGCTTAGCTGCATTTCCAATCTGTAACAATAATTGTATTTCCTCACTTTCAGCTATATTTGGGGGTTTATAGCATACTCCCACCAATATGCGTTTAGAATTAGCTCCTCCACTATTTAGCTCAACCCACAAAGATTCAATGATGCCGTTAGTGCCAGCATAAATATCTTCTCTGACTATAGGCTTAAATTCAGGCTTAACATAAAGACAGATTCCTCCTCCTCTTTTACCATTTCCCCTATCTTTCCTAAATAGGTTATAACCATCCAGATTAACAGTCCAGTCATGAGAATCATCCCACCATGTTTCCGTAATGCCTATTAAGCCCCATTTTTCTTGTACTGCTAATATTTCTAGCTCATCCATTTTCCCAGGCAAACTTCTTGCGTTAGCAATCATAAACTTTATGTTGCTATGGCTCTGCTGATGTGAAGTGCCTGCCACTGTATTTGAGGCCCCTATTAATACCTCCCTACTTTCTATTGTAACCCTCCCCTTCTCCTCCCCCATGGGTAACTATTTCATCCCTTTACCTCTCTACCCTATTTACCCCAATACTTCTATATAGTCCCTCCCCCCCACCTATAGAGATTGTACCCTGACTTTGTTGTTTTGTTTAAGAGTAAATTAAAATCTGATAATAAAATGTTTTCTATGGGTTAGGGACTCTGTGGTGCAGTTGACAGAGCCATATTATTTCTGTTTGTGAACACCATAGGGTTGGATTCCCTTTTCTTAAATTCTTCAGAAATTGTGGCAAGGTCCCCCATTTGAGTTAATGTTCAGGGTACAATTTGTAGTATAACAATAAAAATATATTATTCTTCTACAGCGATGACATGTATGCATCCAGTTTAAAAAGCCAGCAGCTTAGTGTCCAGAAGAGCTTACAGTCAGCCATCTTTGGTAAATGAAGCAAAGATCCTCACCTAGAGTCACAATAAGACTGACACTGGATCAGACACCAGTTGGAAGTCAATGTGTTTGCTGACTTTACTACTCCCTCCCCTAAATATAAATTGTTTGTTGGTTACAACAATCCCTTAGCCACAAAGCTGCCTGTGTGGCGGGGACAGACACAGCCAGAACTAAGTGATGGAGCATCCTTTCTGATTAATGAGTGGGACTGCATCATTATGCACACATCGACCCACAGCAGCTCCCACGTCCCTAGTGATTCTGTGTGCTGTGATAAATAGCATTGGAATGTGTGACTGCCAAATATACAGAGCACACTGGGAAAATGCAGTATATACAATAAAGTTAGTATACATACACACATACACATAATAATACTGTCATATATGTTTTTATAAAAAAAGATAACATTGAAACAAATGGTTTTAAACCTTCAGTACATATCATGCTTAAAGTGCTATTGTACTCTTCATGGAAGAGGAAGTGTAATCAAGGACTCATTGAGACCCTGATAAATTGTGTTTTCCAATCTGAGTTGCATTAAAAACAATGGGAACAAAAGCACAAAAAGTCAAATATGTTGCAATTCCAACTTTAACAAGACTTACATCCTTTTTGTATCTATATCTTATTGGTAAAGGTAAGGTGAAAACAACCCCTCATTATACATATTTAATGTAATTTTTCTGTATAGATCAATTATTTCTCATACAACAAAATGTTAATGTTTAAAACACAATCTTTTAGATGCATGTTAGAAATGTTTGAGTGGCCCTTTAACTCATTTCCATCTGTTCAAGAGTATGAACATTTGTGTGACAGTGTGTGAGTATGTGATAAGTGCTGTACGTCTAAAGTCACCCAGCATTAGATGCAAACTCTGCAGTGCTGGAGTCTGTCCTGATTTGAGCAATTGTTATGTTCTTTGTTTGTCATTACCATTTTTTATATATGATAATACTGAATATTGTTTATATGATAACTGAGGAAGCTCTAACAGAAGGAGAAACGCATTTTATCTATATACAGAGACAATCCATCTGATCAGTGGAGGTCTCATTGTAGTCTATTAAACATAATTTGACATCATAATGGCGTTGGAATCCATCGATTTTTTTCTGGTATTTGGAGATAAAGCCGCACTTCACGCAGCCTTTTTGGAGCTGATTGATTGGTACATCTATCCAGGCAGAATGTGTAAAGTTGTTTCCTTCTCTACATGCTTACTTTACCTCATATCTCTGAGGTTATAATATGTGAGTTGGCATCTATAACATTCAGTGGGGATGTTCTTTGGTTTGATATACTTTATTGATTTGGTACCAAAGATGTAATCTAGACTAGGGTGGGGGCCTCTTTCCTTTTGTTTGTTTTGAAGATTTTGCTACCATTGGACGCTCCGTGAACAGCGTACCCTAAAGAGGCAGCTGAAACCTAAGGAGTTGAGAGTACCTCTAGATACATGATATCTTCAAGGTTTCTTTATTTGGATCTTGGACTGGGATGTGAATTGGGACTTCTACTATTAATTAAGGTACTTTTATCAAGGGAGCTTGATTTTAAGCGATAAAACACTTCTGAGACAGATATAGAAATAGTGTGTCTCTCATTTTGCTCCTGGTGGCTACGATACTGAACCTATCTCCACCCTGCAAGTAACCTGTCCTGGTCACTACCACAGGAAGGTTATTGAGACTACTCCTGATGGAGAGACTCTGACTGATGCAGAAGCCAGATACTAGGGTGCTGGTGCAGAGATTTACAAGAACCAAAACAGTCCTTGTGGGTAGTTAACCTGTCGTCTATAGCAGGTGGCCCTAGGCTTGTATAGCCCCTACCCTCTGTGGCCTGGTCATGCTGCAAGAAGTAGACTCATAAAAACCCTGTATTTATTTAATCTGGGAAAAAGCATGCAGGAGCGGAAGCCTAAAAAAACCAAACATTGAAATTAATAGGATTGGTATATCAGTTGTGAAAGCTTGTGAGACAGCGCCATAAATAAAAAGTGAAAAGGGTCCATTTATAAATACTTTTGTCATGAAAGCATAATCATGGCCGCAAACATTGTTCTCAAGAAGCTTCCATATGTTTTGCCTTCCTACTCTGATGAAGAGTAAGTATAGAGCATTTTCCAAATTACAGAGATGCTTTGTTCTCAAAGCCTATGGGGTATGTTCAAATTGAATCCCGCAACTCGATTGCAGACAGATGAATGTCTGCAGGTATGTTGCGTGCTACTGTTCCTCTCCGATTACGATGCTATTCAATAGCTCAAGGCCGCAAGTTACTGTCCCAAAGCCGAAACCCTGCACTGGTTCGTAGCAGATCAGGGCGGGAACATGATCAATTCAGCAAGCCTATAACCTCCCATTTTGAATCAGTCAATAGAAAATAATTATTATCAATATTAGGGCAGCAAAAACATAGAGGTTACATGTCAATCAATTAGGTTCGGGGGTCCAATATGCGATCATCGCAAAACCAAAAAATAAAGAATTATGAAAATGAATGCCAATACTGTTCTGGTCCATATGGGTGGCCTGATATGTATTAACTCATTGATATCCAAGATCGATTTAACCCCGAAATTAAACCAAAACAAAATCTAAGATCTTGCAGATTTGCAAGCTTGAGACTGTTGTGCAATTAATTCTAATGTCTGTCATCGCTTTCCCCGTTATTTACAGTGCAGTAGTGATTTTTTACAGTGCTATGAATAGGTGTTTAAACCCCTTGCGGGTCCTCTCTTGCATTCGTTGGATCTTCTCCTTCATTTGCCATTTACGGGTGTCAAACATTTGCGGCCTTGGGGACATTGAGCAATTGAATAGAGATTTGCAATTTTAGCCTTGTGAAAGTGACAGATCAAAAGCTTCTGGAGGCTGTAAATTACGATTAAACATTGCCATTTTCTCACGGCCGTAACACGGAAGCCGATCGTAGCCTGCAAAAAGATGCCAACTGAATAGCAAATTAGCTTGCAACCTCACTTACGGACTACCGGATCTCCCGAAACCTCAATTGAATATAACTATGTATGTCAGAGAGAGTGTGCACGGGTGTGAGAGATGGAGTATTTGAGAGCGAATGTGCACAGGTGAGCGCATGAAACAGTGAGTGTGTCTGAGACTGTAAGGGTACAGAGAGTGACAGAGAAGTATGAGTGAAAGAGAAGAGGGAGAGACATAGTTGAGGAGACAGACGTAAAGAGAATGTCAGAAAGAAGAAGCTCTTTTCTATATGGGAAACCTGACAAGCCCTGCACTTCAATCTCAAAGTTTTACAACAGGGGCTGGGTGGACTAAGCCCACTGTTTGTAGTCATATTACTATTGGTTCTCCTAATTTACAAGTGAAACTTGTAATCTCTGAGTTCTTGTCGGCTGTTGTGACAAATTTTAATTATTAAAAAATTCTCTAGAATCTAGAAACACAAGTCCATTTTCTTTTCAAATGTCAGCAAATATGATCACAATTTAGTATAATACATGAAACTGATAGCAATTAAGGATTTTTTTCTCAATAATTGCTGCCATCTGATTTTGAGCTCTCCAGTCAAGGACATTCCAGACAATTCTGCAGATGTTTGGTTTGGATTTAGCCCCAGTCTTTGTCTCCCAGAAGACCCAAGCTCTCACTGACAACACAGTATGTGGAGTAAATGTGCCTTACTCCTACAACTCATACTGTTCTCTCTACAATGAGGCATTGTTCCATTTTTTCTTGCTTGTAATATATTAATGAGTTCAAATTCAGTCAATGAATCCAAATAAACTCTGTAGATTTGAGCTATGAAATCAGACATCAACAATAACACACCCATATAATCTCCAATCACATGTCTCCAATTTTTAACTTTCATATTAAATGAACCTGTTTGATACTACTGACAACCAAAAATACATCAGAAAAAAAGGCATTATCGACATTACGTGAATAAAATCAAGAGTTTCTGGATCTAAACATTATTCAGACTATAACAGTTTTTTCCAACTGTGGCCCAGGGTCCAAAACGGTCAACAAATGCATTTGAAATGGCTCTCACAATTTCAAACTGAATGTCTCTAGTGCAGAAAGATATCTTGCATATCTTTTACATGACCTAAGATGGTTTCTTTGAGAGAAAATAATTATGACTCTTATGGAAAAGGGTTTGACACCACTAGTTCATGATATTATCTATAATTTATATACAGTATTGTATAGAAAGAATCTTAAAATGAGATTGTATGGCAGAAAGGCTCAACGTTGAGACATTGTTACAAAGACACAAAGAGAAGAAAAGAGAAGAAAGAATACCCTGGAGCATCAAAAAATGGTAAGACCAGGGCCTTGACCTCAACTTGACATGAGGGGAACTTAAAACTGACGGAGAACAGCTCCCCAGGTAGTGGTCACTCCAGAATTCAATTGTGGAAATAAAATATGGCGAGGCACCTAAATGCTCACCCTAAATGTAATATTGTGTCAGCTGTGGTGGTCCAAGAGAAATGTTTGTCACAACCAAGGCAATGCACCTACTACAACAGAGGCTCTGCTGAAAGTGTTACCACACATGAATTGGTTGGGAATCTGTATTCACAGCCGTTTTTAGGTTGACCACACTTGTTGGAGTAAGCACCTTGCAAATTTAGTAATGCTGTTGTGCTGTGGTCAAAATAAATTCAATTTTATCTCGCTCTGTGTTTTTGTGTCCAGTGCCCTATTGGAAAAGTGGGGATGATATTGGTTAGGGAGCAGCCTGCATTGATATAGGTTAGGCAGATTATGATCATAGCTACAATTATTTTGTTAGGCATTGGGGTAGCAGAGCATTCCAGAAATTGGCAGATTGGAGGGAAAAGAGTAAGTGAAGTACAGTTACATCTGTGGAGTGGAAAAAGACATTCTGCATGGGGAAGAAGGCAATGAAAACTGCTCAAATAGAGGAGAGAGACCACCAGTTCCCCTAAACCAAAGCCACCAGACAGAACTATTTAGTACCCATAATTTCAACAACACTTACACCCAGATACTCAATTCCTCAATCTGGTAAATTACTACTACTACCTCAGATGTTCATATCTGTCAGCGCCATTAGCAATATCCGTGGATCCCCATTCACCTAACACAACAATAGGCTCTCATACTCAGATTCAGTCCCAAGAACCCCATTCATCTCCTCCTCCAATTACTATATCTCACAGTTTTTGCATCACTAGAAAAGTGATGCATAGTACAAAGACCATTAACAGTACAGGATTTAAATATCTCTGTAATGGAGCACAAACATATAAATAAGAATTAATTAAACTGATGAGTGATGTACCTGAACACACAAACATAAATCTATAAATCCTGTTCCGTTTGTGGCTCCCATAGGAGCAAGTTCCCCACCACTGGTTTAGAACAAATTATTAAACCATATGGACCTCAGTCATCTCTTCCTCACATCAAACCATACACACTGCAAAACATAGAAATGTACCCACAAACAGTAACTCCAGAACAGTGACAACATCATTAAATACATGTATACAGTACCCACAATCATGACATATAGCTCTGTTACTTATGCAGTGACTTTATGACACACAGTACATGTTACATACACCATGACACGCACACACAGTCAGTAATGGGTGTCTTGATAGCACCGGGTATGTTTGCTTTTTAATTTTGTTTGTTTTACAACTATAGATAATTTGAAGTAGTGAAGTAATGACTTAATGAGCGTATTTAGAGTATGCAAATGAGAGACTCCTGTCTGGCATCTAAAGCTGGGTGAAGCAGGCAGTTTATCAGAGAAACAAAGATTTGACTGCATATAAGAAAAGAAAGACCAATTTAGTCTTCCCATTATATCTACCATAAAGCTTGGCTTAATTAATCCTTAACATAGCCTGTGCATATCCAAGGCATAAACTGTGTTTGCCCCAGCCACTTCCACTGGAAGCCTGCTTCATTTATCTACCTCACTTTCTGTAAAGTAGTACTTGCAAACATTTCCACTTTCCAGCTCCATTCATTACCTTATTCTTCCAATGCTATTTTTCTGGAAGATACCTCCCACCTGAACTGTATTCAGTCTTCTGATATATTTGAAGGTTTCTATCATTTCACCATTCTCCCTTCTGTCCTATAAGGTGTGTAAAATTGAGGATCCTGATCAAAGACGAGGCACTACATAGATAGGATATCTTCTGTCCCATTAGATTGTAAGTTTGCAAGGTTTCAGTCTTGTAAGATGCTTTGGGGAAAGCACTATGTACATTAGATTCTAAGCTCAAAAACAGGGTCCTCCATTCTTTTGCAATGTGTTTATAATTTGTTGTTTGTTCTTTTTTTGCCTTGTACTTAGCACCTATATAGTGCTATGGAATATGTTGGCACATTGCAAATAAAAGATGATAATAATAATAATAAATAATTCTGTAAATTCTCCCAGAAATTTCCTGGTCATTTGCGATGCCTAGAGATGTATTAGAGTTTCATGCTCCCATGGGCCAATTCAAATATCCCAACACACCACACCCTGACTCACAAATCTTCATCTTATACCTTTTTGATTCCTTCTTTCTCTTCTCTTCTTCATACCCTGTCTTCTCAAAACCCTATAACACTTTATAATTATTACTGGTGACACCCGGACTTCAAAACACATCAATTACAAAAAATAACATTGAAAGCTAGAATAAAAGGTTGTTTAAATGGAAATTACTTGTTTTGCATGTGTATTCATTGATATTTCCTATAAATACCAAATTACAGAAAGAAAAATAGTCTGGTTCACCACTCCCTTTGGTTGTATGTGCTAGGTGGTACAGGTGCCTTCCAGGGAATAATTAGTCACAAATAAATTTCAAAACTGGGGAGGTATGTTTAAACTATAACTTTTATTAATATATTTAAAATGCATTAACAAAAGATATTAATGCCATATATAAAAATAATTAAGAGTAAGTATTTTCATATTTGTAGTATCACATCCAATACAAAGTCAGTATTCTAGGAATGGAAAAGGTCGGCTGTACTCCAATGTACTATATCTATAGGGTCTAGGAGGTGTGGGGTATATGTAAGTCTATTGGAACAGAATGACGTCTTGAAAGACGCCTTAAAGGACCACTAAGGACCCTTTTATAGACTGGATGGCAGATGTCCCTGATTGCACAGTCAGGGTATATTGACTCCGGTCAAAAACAGGCGTACTGCTCCAGACTTTTATCCCACTTCATCACCTCACTATTTGACTCCTATCTGATTAAGCCCAGGTGGTTCCCAATAAAAAAATAAAATAAGATTAAAACTACATGTACATTAAAATATATACTGTTAAACGCGTTTTGCTTTATCCCTGTAAAGCTTGCTCAATAACATAAAAGGTTGTAAAAAATTGTAATTACAACGGTACACAGTAAAACAAGCTGAATGAAAACCATTACTTGTGGATATATTAACATGAAAGGGACACTGCTACCTTTAACAGGAAGTTGGGTTCAACATTGAAAACTGTCTATACATTATGCAAGCCTTTTTCTTTACAGTAATTCCTGAGATAGTTTGCATTTGTTTGCAGCTTTTTTATACTAATGTACTGCTAAGTATGCTTATTTGAGACTCAGAGCAATTCATGGGCATAATGCTAAATATGTTCCATGACATATAATGGTCATATGGTCACAAAATAAGTAGTTTTTATTAGATATTAAATGGTAATATCCGAATTGTGAAATACAGAGACAATTAAGATCATGTTATTACAAAAGTGTGCAGTTAATCAGGAGCCTTTAGGACCATCTTCGTTATGAGGCCCCAAACACCAGCACCCCTTGAAGACGGCGGTTGATAGAAGAGTGGAAGTTCCAATGGAAGTGGTACAGATAACAACAGGATCTTTATATTGCATTTCTATTAAAATGGCACAATCAAATTCATTTAAAGAAAGTAAATATTACATGGCTGAAGTATAACGATTGCAAGTGTTTGATCCGTTGTAACTACCTGTTCTTTCTTTAAAGGGGAGAGTGGAGGGGGTGAGGATGGTGGAAACTATAAAGATGTTTCGCAAACGAGAAATTATAAAATCAGCCTCCTTACTATAACAGTGGTCTTTGAATCATAGTTACATAGTTACATAGGGCCTCATTCTATTATCGTCCGTAAATCGGCCGTAAGGCTGCGATTCCTTGCGGGGGTTCAGTTAACTCGCGATTCTATTATACGGCCCCGCAAGGATCTCCTCTTACGGCCGGCCGCATATCTTGAAACCGGCCGTAAGCTGCGAAATCTAAAAACGCAAAAATAAATTCAAGCCTGCACTGTACAGCTCTGTAAATGCTAGGGATCATATTGGGGGACATGAGGATTAAAAGTAACCCACTCTCAAGCTTGCACATCAGCCCAAACCCGAGTTCAAATTAACTGTTTATTTTCCGGCTGCGGCGTGGGCGGGTCTGAGGTGCTCCAAGCACTCTGGACTTTTTACATGGATATTTTACTGATATTAAAAATAAAATATTTTACGGATTTGAGTACAGGATAATTATGTGCTATTTTTTCTAACACCTAAAATCCCTTTATAGTCTTCTCAAAGTGCAGGATGGCTTTATTTGAGCTATTTTATGTGCTTAATTGGTGCTAGCGGGACCTCTTTCCTGCAAGTAAGCTGCGGCTCGTTTTTAGCCTTGCAGAGAGGGTTCCCGGAGCAATTGAATTGCAAATAGGAATTTCTTACGGCCGAAACTCTTGCGGCCGTTTTAGATCAAAGGCTTTCCTCCGGCGCGAGCGGCCGCAAGAGATAGCAAGGCACCGGCCGCAAGCCTGTCGGAATCCCCGGCCGGAGGGGAATAGAATAGCCGAATAGCTTGCGGCCGGTCCTTGCGGCCCCGCAACGGCTGCGGCCGCTAATAGAATGAGGCCCATAGTATTTAAGGTTGAAAAAAGACTTTCAGTCCATCAAGTTCAACCTTTTAAGATCTCCTTTGATCTGCAATATGCGGATTAACTATTAATTCATTAGTTGTTAATTAATTATTAATCAATTATTTAATGTTTTTTTTTTTTTTTTATTATTAATAATTAGTCCAGAGGAAGGCAAATAGAAAAAAAAAAAAAAACAAGCGAGACTTAGCCAATTGTCTAAAGGGGAAATGTTAAAAATTTGGATCATTACTGTCTCTCTAATTATCCATGATAACCCTGAATACCCTTTTTAATTAGAAATAAATCTAGTCCCCTTTTAAAGTTATCTATCGAATCCGCTGTCACCACCTCCTCTGGTAGAGAATTCCACAGATTAACCACCCTTACTGTGAAGAACCCTTTTCTTTCTTTGTGGTGGAATCTTTTTACTTCTAACCTCAAGGGATGTCCTCTTGTCAGTTGAAAACCTCTTGGCACAAAAAGCTCCCCTGACAAATCTTTATACTGACCCTGGATGTATTTATATAAGGTAATCATATCTCCTCATAGACGCCTTTTTTCTAGAGAAAATAAGTTTAATTTGGTTAGTCTTTCTTCATAACTTAGCCCCTCCATTCCCCTTATTAGTTTGGTTGTCCTTCTCTGTACCTTTTCCAGCTCTAAAATGTCCTTTTTATGAAGTGGTGCCCAAAATTGTACTCCATATTCCAAATGAGGGCGTACTAGAGATTTGTATAGTGGCAGAATTATATTTGCTTCCCTGGCTTCTATACCTTTCTTAATACATGCTAATATTTTATTTGCCTTTGCAGCTGCTGCTTGGCTTTGAGCGCTGTTACCTAGGTGGTTGTCCACAAGCACTCCCAAATCCCTTTCAATATCTGATACACCTAGATTTGCTCCATTAAGATTATAAATTGCATGGCTATTTTTCCTTCCCAGATGCATAACCTTACATTTATTCGTATTAAATCTCATCTGCCATTTAGATGCCCATTCCTCAATTTTATGTAAATCCCCTTGGAGGGAAAGCACATCATTTTCTGATTTAATTACCTTGCACAACTTTGTGTCATCAGCGAAAATGGAGACCCCACACTCCAATCCTACCTCTAAGTCATTAATAAATATGTTAAAACGTAGAGGACCTAATACTGAACCCTGAGGAACCCCACTTACCACATTAGTCCAATCGGAGTATGTTCCATTTACAACAACCCTTTGCTTCCTGTCTTTTAGCCAGCTCTCAATCCATGAGCAGATATTTACTGCTATTCCTGTATCCCTTAGTTTGCCCAATAGTCTCCCATGTGGCACTGTATCAAAAGCCTTTGCAAAATCCAAAAAGACTACATCCACTGAGTTGCCTTGATCCAGGTTCCTACTAACCTCCTCATAGAAACTAATTACATTTGTTTGACATGACCTATCCCTCATAAACCCATGTTGACTCCTACTTATAATCCTGTTCAAATAGACATATTCTTGTATATTATCCCTTATTAACCCTTCTAAAAGCTTCCCCACTACAGAAGTGAGGCTCACTGGTCTATAATTCCCCGGATTTGCTCTTGCTCCCTTTTTAAATATAGGTATCACATCAGCTTTTCTCCAGTCATCTGGTAGAGACCCTGTGTTGAGTGAATCTTGAAAAATTAAATATAATGGTTTGGCTATTACAGAACCCAGTTCCCTTAGTACCCTTGGATGTATTCCATCAGGACCCGGGGCTTTATTAACATTTATTTTTTCCAACCTCTTTTGGATTACTTCCTGTGTTAACCAATTATTTGGCAAAGGTAGTGTAGCCCCATTATGTTGCAGTGTCCCAACCACTGGTACCTCCCTTGTGTATAACAAAGAAAAGAACCTATTTAGCTCATCTGCCTTTTCCTGATCACTAATTTTCAGACAGCCTGTTTCACATTGTAATGTTCCTATAGCTTCCTTCCTCGCCTTCTTCCCATTAATAAGCTTAAAAAATATTTTAGGGTTAGTCTTACTCTCTTTTGCAATTAATTTTTCATTTTCTATTTTAGCCAGTCTAATCGCGCTTTTGCAAGCCTTGTTGATTTCCTTGTATTCCCGTAAAGCAGTCTCTGTCCCCTCTTGTTTGTATAATTTAAATGCCTGTTTTTTACTCCGTATCTTTAACTTTAAATCATTGTTAAGCCACATGGGTTGTGATTTACTCCTTTTACTTTTATTCCCACACGGTATATGCCGATGTGTATGTATATTTAGTAAGGATTTAAATGTTGTCCATTTATGTTCAGTGTTTTTACCTATCAGTTCTCTGTCCCAGTCTATACTTTGTATTGCTGCCCTTAGACCGTTAAAATCTGCCCTTTTAAAATTAAGAGTTTTTGTTGGCCCCTTAAAATGTTGCTTTTTTAATTCAATCTCAAATGAGACTGTGTTGTGATCACTGTTTCCCAAAGGTTGCCCTATTTCAACATTTGATACAATATCAATATTATTTGTAAAGAGTAAATCTAAGATAGCTTCATTTCTAGTAGGCTCCTGTATAACCTGGGCCAGATAATGATCCCTGAGTGTACTCAAGAACCTGCTCCCCTTAGCTGAACTGCTGGTCTCATTTATCCAGTTTATTTCAGGGTAATTAAAATCTCCCATTATTAGAACTTGCCCGTGCTTAGCTGCATTTCCAATCTGAAACAATAATTGTATTTCCTCACTTTCAGCTATATTTGGGGGTTTATAGCATACTCCTTTCAATATTCTTTTGGAATTTGCTGCTCCGCTATTTAACTCTACCCACAAACATTCAACTTTATCACTAGGTCCACCATAAATATCTTCTCTTACTATAGCCTTAAATTCAGGATTAACATACAGACAAATCCCTCCTCCTCGTTTACCATTGCCTCTATCTTTCCTAAATAGGTTATAACCATCCAGATTAACAGTCCAGTCATGAGATTCATCCCACCACGTTTTGGTAATGCCTATTAAATCCCATTTTTCATTAATTGCTAATAATTCTAACTCTCCCATTTTTCCTGGCAAGCTTCTGGCATTAGCAAGCATACACCTTATGTTATGAGTCTGTAGTTCTGAAGTGCCTGCCACTGAACTTGAATTACTTAGTACTACCTCCATATTGACTATACTACCCCTCCCCCCATCTCCTCCCCTATGAGTTGTTAATTCATCCCTTATACCCTCTACACTTTCTACCCCATTACTTATATCTAGTCCCTCCCCCCCACCTACTAGTACAAAAGCTCCCTCATCATTAAGGTGCAATCCATCCCTATTGTAGAGATTGTACCGAAGTGAGAAGTCAGCCCAGTGCTCTAAAAAGCCAAACCCCTACTTAGTGCACCACATCTTTAGCCACGCATTAACCTCCCTAATCTCCTTCTGCCTCCCTGGGCTAGCACGTGGCACTGGTAGTATCTCAGAAAATACTACCTTGGAGGTCCTTGCCTTCATCTTATTACCTAGTTCTCTAAAATCATTCTTTAGGACACTCCATCTTCCACTAACTTTGTCATTGGTACCAATATGTACCAAGACCGCCGGTTCATTTCCAGCCCCTCCCAATAATTTGTCTACCCGATCCACAACATGACGAACCCGAGCACCCGGGAGACAGCAAATTGTTCGATTGCTGGGATCTGGGTGACAAATCACCCTGTCACCCCTACAACCAAAACCTGTCTGTTCTGCCTATTCTGCCCTCCCTCTTCTCCAGTAGAGCTGTTCGCCCGGCTGTTAGAGGGAACAGCTCTATCTGGCATTGCCATTCCTGAATGGACATCGCCAACAGTTTCACTCAATCTGGCAAATCTGTTGTTGTTTGCCAACTCAGAACTGGCCTGCCTCCTCCTGTTCTCCCTGCTTCCCCTTGTAACTGTAACCCAGCTGCCTCCCTGGCCATCCTCACTAGCCCAGCTCCACCCTCCATGCTAGGCCCAGCTAAACTGTGCTCAGTGAGCACCAACCCCCTTTCCAGTGGAGCAATTCTCCTCTCCAGATCTCCAATTTGAGCTTCCAGAGAGGCAACATGCTCACACCTCTCACAGAGGTATGGACCCTGGATCATCTGTTCCAGTATTGCATACATATGACAGGATGTACACTGAATAAGGTTGCCACTGGACTGACTCATAATTATTATTATTGTCTACGACATTTCAGTGGGAAAAATAAAGAATATAATATAATATATTTATATAAAGTTTTCCTCCTTTGCACTATAAATCTGCCCTCCCTTTTCTTTGAAGGCCCTCCTTTTATTTAAACTCCTAGGGCCTCATTCAATTGCAATTCGGCCAATTGAATAGGGGTCTAAATAGGCACATAGCATATTTTTTTTAAAGAAGTTTTTAGTTAGTAAACATCTATCCAAAAGTAAGGTTTTCACTAACTAAAAACTTCTTTAAAAAAAAATATGCTATGTGCTTATTCAGAGCTCTATTCAATTGGCGAAATCGCAATTGAATGAGGGCCCTAGGCTTTTACTAGAATTGCACTTGATACTGAAAATGTTCGCAAGCTCACAAGTTCCCCTTCTCCGGTTTCTATTAACTTCTGCCTTCTCGCCTGGGCACAATTAGTGCAATTTATCAGCCTTTACTTGTAAGGTAAATCCACTTGTAAACAGGCCCCAAACCAGCTCACAAATCCTTTATCCTAGTTTAACAGTCAAGCCACACCCCTCTCACCTGGGCACACTTAGTGCACTCTGCAGTTTATCAGCCTTTACTTGTAAGGTAAATCCACTTGTAAACAGGCCCCAAACCAGCTCACAAACCTTTTATACAAGTTTAACAGTCAAGCCACACCCCTCTCACCTGGGCACAATTAGTGCACTCTGCAGTTTATCAGCCTTTACTTTTTAAGGTAAATCCACTTGTAAACAGACCCCAAACCAGCTCACAAACCTTTTATACAAGTTTAACAGTCAAGCCACACCCCTCTCACCTGGGCACAATTAGTGCACTCTGCAGTTTATCAGCCTTTACTTTTTAAGGTAAATCCACTTGTAATATAGTATTTATTGAAACAATTAGTGAACCAATGTAATGCCAATATAAGAGGGGCTAGTTGTTTAAATTATGAATCGATCACTAATAGAATTCATACTCAAGTAATTTATAGAAGCAATACTCAGTATTATACTCACTTTCAAACATTACAGTATCAGCCTCCAATTGTGCTTGTGGAGTGAAAGTTTATAGGTTCATATATATGGCTCAGAGACAAAGAGCCTCATTCAATTGTAAAGCAGCATCTCGTGGTATACAGGCCGTATGTCTACGGGCTTGTTACGGGTCAAAAGCCGAAATCGTAAGTTACGGGCCAAAAGCCGAAATCGTAAACCATGCACTCGTATGTGGCATTTCAGGGTGTGAACATGATCAATTAAGCAACCAGCCAATATAAAAGGAGACCATCATCATTAAGTCAGTAAAAGATGGAGGTTACATGTCAATCAATTAGCGTTTGAGGGTCCGATATACGATCGGACTCACAAACCCGCAAAATTATAAAAATGAATGCCAATACTGTTCTAGTCCATATGGGTGGCCTGAACCCCGGAATGAAACATAAAAAAAAAAATGCATTGCCGATTTGCGAGCTTGAGACTGGTGTGCAATTAATTCTAGTGTCTTCCATTGCTTTCCCTGTCATTTACAGTGCAGTATTGATTTTTTATTTGCATTTACAGTGCTGGGGACAGGGGTTAAACCCCCTTGCGGGTCCCATCTAGTACCAGTAGGATTTTCTTCTACATTTGCGGGTGTAAAAACATTTGCAGGCTTGGGGAATTGTAGCAATTAAATATCGATTTTAGCGTTCGTAACTCTTGTGGACGTGAAAGATCAAATGCTTAGATGGGACGTAACTTACATTTGTAACAACCGCAGGGATTTTCAGCCCGTAGACCATTTGCAGCTCGCAAAAAGACTCAAATTCAGATAGCAAATTAGCTTATGAGCCCCATTACGGGCTCCAGTAACTTACAATTGCTCCATTGAATGAGGCTCAAAGGTAACAACTTTAAGTAGATTGCAAGCTCTTTGGAGCAGGGGTTATGTAACCAATTTGTTGACTGTATGTTAAATACACTTATATTGTCATTGCTACTATAAAAAATACATACATCCTTACAAAAACAATCTTCTTAGATGGATTGTAACTTGAGTGTAGATAATCATTCATAACACAAACTTCAGCTTTTGTCAACCAGTGTGCTGGAGTATAGCCAATATCATCAGCCATTGAGATGTACATACCACTTCACATCCAGTTAGTTTCAAGAATTAAAAAATGTTTTACATAATACATTTCATGAGAAAAGCAACATTTATACTATTTAAAGTTTGCTCTTTTAATCAATATTTGCTCCCAAGTCCAATTGTTACAGCTGTTATACCAGATATTCTATGTCACTACCTGCTTGTCTTCTAGGGCACCACAGAACGTCAGTGCAACCAGAATTAAGTAAAAAAAAAATATGTTTAACAGGAATTTCCTATGTTTTTTGTTAACTATGGATATGCAAAAGCATATAAATAGAGGAAAGAGAGTAGTCATTGAAATCTATGTTTATGTCATGTCTTATCTGCCAACACTTCTCAGGTAAGATTATTCAGTTTAAAAAAACTCCCTTTCGGTTTCTCACATTATTTCTGTGCCATTTGAGATAGGAGTGGAGAAGCAAAGTAACATTAAAATAGAATAAATTCAAATATATGCAGAAGTGGAGCTACCTCTAGTGCAAGGCCCTGACTTGGAGGTGCCCAGTGCTGTCCCCCAAGCCCAACCTGACATGGCCTCCCTCGGCCCCCTGTGGCCCCCTCGGATCCCAGGGACCACAGGCGCCTCCCATGGCCCCCTGCTGGGCCTGTTGGGCCTCTGTGGCCTTCTGCGGACTCCTGTGGCCTCCCTGGCCCCTTGGACCCCTGTGGCCCAACTCGGCCCCCTGTGGCCCTCTTGGTCCCCTGGCCTAGCATGGCCCCTTCTCACCGCAGGGAGTGGAGTGCAGGTAAGGAAGTATTTATATAGGTGTTTGGGTATGTGGATATATATACAGTATATGTGTAGATGTATATGTAACTGTATACGTATATATATGTGTACATATATACACATATATATACATATATAGACACGCGTTCACACATTTTATATATATATATATATATATATATATATATATATATATATATATATATATATATATACATGAAGTGACATGAAGTGCCGGAGGACAAAACGAACATGAATTGTCTAAACTGTCACTGCTTAGAACTCAAATGCAGCTTCGCTGGCTATTGAACTGGCTCTTGAACTTTTGAGCTCTGTGTCGGTAGCAAAAACAATCTTAACATGGAAGCTTTCATACACCTGGAACCATGGAGGCGTAAGTGGCAAAGTAGACAAGTTTAATAACTTTTATATAGATACAGCTTCTCTGAGAGTGACCTTTAATATAAGTTAAACCTAAGTTGGCCTTTTATTTACTCTCAAATGGGAAAAAATACTGTGTTTCATAAAAATAATAATACAAAAAAATAGTATAAAAACTGTTTTTGTGTAGTGTGCTAGGCTAAAGTACCAATATTTTGGAATACCGATGGTGCAGTGCAGGAGTTCCCAAACTTCTTTAATGGATCACTTAAAATTTGACTTAATCTTGGCAGACCACTTCACGGATTCACATAATGATTAAGCTGTCTTCTTCTTAGTAACTATAATATAGTCTGGTTTAGCGGAATATAGGTTATGCATGTTTAGCTATGAAATCTACAGCCTTATTAAATAGCTATTTGGCCAATTGAATAGGGCTCTATATAAGCACACAGAAGAAGTTTTTAGTTAGTGAAGACCTTGCTTTTTTATAAAAGTTCACTAACTAAAAACTTCTGTAAAATAAATGCTCTGTGCTTATATAGAGCCCTATTCAATTGGCCGAATCGCAATTTAATAAGGCTGATAGTATCTAGTACACGGGTAGTCAGTAGGTAAATTGAGGTCCTATTTCCTGTTAGTTCTGGTACCAGGCCTATTTGTTATAGACCTCCTCATTATTATTACATGTTTGTACTCTAAAGCTTCCAAATGCTTAAAGGGCCAGTGTACACACTTCTTACGTTAAACCTATTTATTTTAGTTCCCCATTATTTAGCATTAAAATATATATGTAAACAGCAGAAAAGCAAATATTTTGCCAGAAAATATAACTTAAAAGCATAGGCCCCTATTAAAATGTCCAAACTGTAGTTACTGTAGCCCGTAATGTAGCTTGCAAAAGTTACTGTTATTACATTGACCTTTTTTAGCTACTCACAATCGATCTGCAGGTTACAGGCTAAGAATCCCTACGGTTGTCAAAATTGTAACTCAGACCAAGCTAAGCCTTTGATCTGTCAAGCCCGCAATAGCTAAAATCTCAAATCACTATTAAATTGCTACAATTCCTCAAGCCCACATTTGTTTTCACACCCGTAAAAGGCAAATGTATCCAAAAAACCTATGAGTACTAGAGAGGATTTGCAAGGGGGTTAAACCCCTGTTCATAGCACTGTAAAAGCAAATATAAAATCACTACTGCACTTTAAAAGAAGGGGAAAGCGATGGAAGACATTAGAATTAATTGCACAATAGTCTCAAGCTCACAAATCTGCAATCAAAAAATATTATGTTGATGTGTAATTTCTGTGTTATATTGATCCCAGCAATCAATGGGTTAATCCATATCATTGAACTCGCATGGACTTAGATTACAACATTTCTGGATTGTGAGTCTAATCGCAAATCGGACTTCTAAACACTAATTGATTGCGGTTTAACCTCCATGTTTTGCTGAAGTCATGATGATGGTCTCATTTACTACTGACTGTTTCTTTTATTTTACTGACCTAGGACCCAGGCACATCACCTACTCCACACTCCTGTTTTATTTGGGCCCAAGCCTACTCCAGCTGAGGACCAGATAAGTCTCTTACTCCACACTCCTGCTTCTACCTGAACCCAGGTTTGTTTTCTGCAAGTGTCTCAGTAACCTTCCTGTGGTAGTGGTCAGGGCAGGTTACTTAGAGGGTGAAAATAGGTTCAGTATCGCAGCCACCAGGAGCAAAATAAGAGATACATGATTTCTATTTGTTTACAGAAGTGAACTGATTTATTTTGAAAAGTCAGCAATATTTATAGCAGCTAGATACAGAGTGGGTGTACACAATGTAACGATGAGTGTGTAGCAGACAATTACAGGATATGACCAAACATGGGGTCTAGCAGTAGCTTCCTGAGAGCAATAGGATTAACCTCCAATACACATCCTCCTGTCTCTAACACATTTCAGATGTGATTAACTTTATTTGGCAAACAATGGAATACAACAGATTAAAAATACAATGGAGGTGTTTACGTACATAATCCAGTGGTTGGAGCCAAGCCGTCTGTCCTTTAATTGGCTCAATGGGCCAAAACCCAGACAGAGAAAAAGGGATCTGTGACCCTTTGCTACTCCTTATCTGTTTATTCTTGCCCAAGTTTCTGCCTCTTCCATAGCCTTTAGGTAGTAACTGTAATACACACTGAGTTAGTCGATAATGGGGGTCCAGAGCAGAATTTTTTTTACACCCTCCACATCCCTCGGAGGGGAGGTGGATGTAATTTTTTGTACCAGGCCCTCCATTCACTAGCTCCGCCACTGATATAATTCTAAGCTCAAAACAGGGCCCTCCATTCTCTGCAGTTTGTTAATATTGTATTTTTCCCTGTTCTTATCCCCTGTATAGCACTACAGAATATGTTGGCGAGTTACAAATAAAAGTTAATAATAATAATAATAATAATAATAATAATAAATTGGTAATTACAGGCTTGCTTAATTGATCATGATCATGCCCTGAATTGCTACGTACAGGTGCATGGTTACTGCTTTGGCTTTCAGCCAGGTAGTTGCAAGCTTGTTCAATTTAATCGCTCTGTAACGGCTACAATTTTTTTTTAATTGGAATTTAATAGGGGTCCTATTTTACCTCATTAATGGTCACTGCTGAACTCCTCCCCACCTATTTCATTGTCCTGAGCACTGCTGCGATAACATTATTTAGGCTGTTTTAGTTAAGGCTTGAATAATGTTATTGAAGTTGATATACAACATTGTTTGAGGGGCTCCTGTAAGAAGAAGTATGGATAGATATGCTAAATTGAGTGCTAGTTTAAGTGCCTCGTTAGGCTGTGGGAGGGTACCTAATTGCATGATAGCATTGGGGGATACTGTTTTGGCCACCACAGTGAAGCTCAAACAATGCTAAACATCTCAGGAATGGTTTACTTTAGGAAAAACGGTTAATACAATATATAGACAGTGTTTGATACTCTTTAAGAATAGCTTAAAAAAATCAATTTAAATTTGGGGTGACAGAGTTCCTCTACATAATACCATTAGTTCAATGGTATCCTTTCTCTATGTATAGATTCATATGTAATCCTCCTTCCTCGACTATTCCGTTGCCATTATTCTAAAATATATGTATATGTATATATATATATATATATATATATATATATATATATATATATATATATAAACGGGCTCCAGACCTTGACTTAATTTTCACACACACACATTTGGACTTCTGTGGATTTTGGAAAAATGAAAATAGCTATCCTGCTCTAAACATTTCTGTATTGCCTTTTTTATGTATTTGTATTATTGTATTAGTTTTATTGTATAATTGTATTGTTTTCTTAGTTGTACAGTAGGCCACTTGGATGGATTTCTTGGAACACAGCTTGGGAACCCAAGACATAGTGCATTCATGGAAGGGCTTACCAAGAGAGATGGCAGCATCTAATAATGTAATATAATAAAAAAAAATGTGAAGATGATAATAAAATAAAGCAAAGCAGTTGAGATGATTTTATGCAGGTAGATAAGTATGCAGCTGTCATCTGTCATGATATACTACACTTTGGCATGTCATCACTTAGACAACATGGCCTGTAGGCCTGAATTTAACATTATTGCCAGTCTGCCACCCCCTAACTCCTACTCAGCACCTGCTTCTTAAGGCAACATCTGCTAATAACATGGTTTCTGCCCTGATGAGTCATTGAAGGGTGGGGAGGGGTGTTGAGATGCCCCCCTTCTCAAATCTTATCTGCAAAGTGCTCTGTTTTATTTTTTCATCTCAAAAGCGTACAATGAATTTCCGAGCTGCCTCTCACTCCTGGCGTCTTTAAGCCTAAATGATCCACTCCGGGCTGTAATTCCCGTCTTTTATGGAGAAAGAAAAATCCTTGGAGGTATAATTAACTTTCTCACTGAATCTTAATTTCTTCCTCTAACATCTTCTGCAGTGTTTAAACAATTTATTATGCACAAGGGATGGAGTGTTGAACAGATTCGAGAGTGTGTGCAAATGTCTGGTGAGGCACGCCGCGCTCTTGCAGCAATCTGGACGGGGTGTGTGGCACTGACAGAAGGAGCCCCATTCCTATGTGTGACACTGACAGACTGAGGAGGGAACTCACTCTCCTATGTCTGATACTGACAGACCGAGGAGGCACAATCCTGTGTGTGACACTGACAGACTGAGGGGGCACTCTCCTGTGTGTGACACTGACAGACTGAGGGGGCACAATCCTGTGTGTGACACTGACAGACTGAGGAGAGAACTCACTCTCCTATGTGTGACACTGACAGACTGAGGAGGGAACTCATTCTCCTATGTGTGACACTGACAGACTGAGGAGGGAACTCACTCTCCTATGCGTGACACTGACAGACTGAGGAGAGAACTCACTCTCCTATGTGTGATACTGACAGACTGATGAGGGAAGTCACTCTCCTATGTGTGACACTGACAGACTGAGGAGGGAACTCACTCTCCTATGTGTGACACTGACAGACTGTGGGGGCACAATCCTGTGTGTGACACTGACAGACTGAGGGGGCACAATCCTGTGTGTGACACTGACAGACTGAGGAGGGAACTCACTCTCCTATGTGTGACACTGACAGACTGAGAAGAGAACTCACTCTCCTATTTGTGACACTGACAGACTGTGGAGGGAACTCACTCTCATATGTGTAACACTGACAGACTGAGGGGGGCCCAATTCTATGTATGACACTGACAGACCGAGGAGGGAACTCACTCTCCTATGTGTGACACTGACAGACTGAGGGGGCACAATCCTGTGTGTGCCACTGACAGACTGAGGAGGGAACTCACTCTCCTATGTGTGACACTGACAGACTGTGGGGGCACAATCCTGTGTGTGACACTGACAGACTGAGGGGGCACAATCCTGTGTGTGACACTGACAGACTGAGGAGGGAACTCACTCTCCTATGTGTGACACTGACAGACTGAGAAGAGAACTCACTCTCCTATTTGTGACACTGACAGACTGTGGAGGGAACTCACTCTCCTATGTGTGACACTGACAGACTGAGGGCGTACACTCATATGTGTAACACTGACAGATTGAGGGGGGCCCAATTCTATGTATGACACTGACAGACCGAGGAGGGAACTCACTCTCCTATGTGTGACACTGACAGACTGAGAAGAGAACTCACTCTCCTATTTGTGACACTGACAGACTGAGGAGGGAACTCACTCTCCTATGTGTGACAGTCTGAGAAGGGAACTCACTCTCCTATGTGTGACACTGACAGAGTGAGGGGCCCCAATCCTGTGTGTAACACTGACAGTCTGAGGAGGGAACTCATTATCCTATGTGTGACACCGTGAGAAGGAAACTCACTCTCCTATGCGTGACACTGACAGACTGAGGAGGTAAGTCACTCTCCTATGCGTGACACTGACAGACTGAGGAGGTAAGTCACTCTCCTATGCGTGACACTGACAGACTGAGAAGGGAACTCACTCTCCTATGCGTGACACTGACAGACTGAGGAGGGAAGTCACTCTCCTATGTGTGACAGTCTGAGAAGGAACTCACTCCCCTATGATTGACACTGACAGACTGAGGAGGAATCTCACTCTCCTGTGTGTGACACTGACAGACTGAGGAGGGAACTCATTATCCTATGTGTGACACCGTGAGAAGGGAACTCACTCTCCTATGCGTGACACTGACAGACTGAGGAGGGAAGTCACTCTCCTATGTGTGACACTGACAGACTGAGGAGGGAACTCATTATTCTATGTGTGACAGCGTGAGAAGGGAACTCACTCTCCTGTGTGTGACACTGACAGACTGAGGAGGGAAGTCACTCTCCTATGTGTGACACTGACAGACTGAGGAGGGAAGTCACTCTCCTATGTGTGACGGCGTGAGTAGGGAAGTCCCTCTCCTATGTGTGACACTGACAGACTGAGGAGGGAAGTCCCTCTCCTATGTGTGACACTGACAGACTGAGGAGGGAAGTCACTCTCCTATGTGTGACACTGACAGACTGAGGAGGGAAGTCACTCTCCTATGTGTGACGGCGTGAGTAGGGAAGTCCCTCTTCTATGTGTGACACTGACAGACTGAGGAGGGAACTCATTATCCTATGTGTGACACTGACAGACTGAGGGTGCCTTTATACTATGGGTGACACTGACAGACTGAGGGTGGCTTTATACTATGTGTTACACTGACAGACTGAGGGTGGCTTTATACTATGTGTGACACTGACAGACTGAGGAGGGAACTCATTATCCTATGTGTGACACTGACAGACTGAGGGTGCCTTTATACTATGTGTTACACTGACAGACTGAGGAGGGAACTCATTATCCTATGTGTGACACTGACAGACTGAGAGTGCCTTCATACTATGTGTGACACTGACAGACTGAGGGTGCCTTTATACTATGTGTGACACTGACAGACTGAGGGTGCCTTTATACTATGTGTGACACTGACAGACTGAGAGTGCCTTTATCCTATGTGTGACACTGACAGACTGAGGGTGCCTTTATACTATGGGTGACACTGACAGACTGAGAGTGTGGGACCACTAATCTTTGCTAAGAGGAAGAGTTGCAGGGAGCAGTTTGGGGAGAAATTATAGGGAGCATTTGGGAACAGTAAAAGGGAAAGGTTATAGCACAGTTATAGGGAGCAGTTGGAGGGGAGTTCTAGATAACAATTCAAGGATGAGTTGCTGAGATCATCAGGAAGAGTTCTCGCGTCCAGTTACAAGAAGCAGATTGGAAAGTTAGAGGGTACAGTTATAAAAAACAACGTGGAGAGTTATAGGATGGAGTTTTACAAAACAGCATGGAAAGTTGATGGGTTCAGATACAAGAAGAAGGTGGGAGATTCTAGAGAGCAGTTCCCCTTTTGGATCACTACCTTGTCGTGGTGAAGGGGCTTGTGTACTTCAATGAAGCTGTGAGCTATACCATGTAAAGTCACCCAAGATGAGCAGGTCATATCAGAGAGAGCAAACAAATTGCGGTCCACTGTAGAAGGAACTGGCAACCCACTCCAGTCTCTTTGCCAAGATATGTACAGTATTACATAACCATAGATGTGACTGGTGTGCTGCGGTCCATAGGGTCACGGAGAGTTGGACACGACTAAATAACTAAACAACAACAAGCATATGGATAAATTGTTTGATGCAGTGACAAGAAGCAGTGTGGGGGGGGGGGGGGGAATCTAGGGTGAAGGAACAAGCAGCTGGGGTAATTATAACCGCATTCTAGAAGAAGCAGCTGGGGAGTTCTAGGGTGTGGTTGCAAGGTGCCTCGAAGGAGTTCTTTGAAGCTGTAAAGATTTTTTTTTTTTCTGTGTGAAATTATAGCACATTTTTTTAAAAACTCTCTTTGCTTATCCAGGCATCGATAGCGTTTTGTCGTAACTGGCGATTATACCTGGCGTCAGTAATCCGTGTCCAGTTGCATCAGTGATGCCAGGTTTAGCTAGCGAGAAGTAAATAGCAACGCTCAATGAATGTATGTCATGAGGAGATTGGCGCCTCGTCTCACTAGGCACATTTTACTGGCCTGTTTCTAAATTAGGATGCCAAGTGCTGTGGATGCTCTAATTGTTTGACACCTGGAAGAAACGATAACTGCAGCACTCAACATAAAAATAGTATAGGGACATCTACATCACGGCTTAACGTTATGCTACACAGCTTAATGAAATTTGTTTTTACTGCAAAAAAAATCACTTCTTACATTAACGGACCGCTGTGTCCCATTCCCATCTGGGAATTATGCTGTGTAAACTTTATAAAATTATTTTTAGAGAAAAACGTAATTTTGGAACTATTTGCGTATCGAAAATTTCCATTTTGTCAGATTTACTGCTAGCTTACAACCCAAGTGACATTATTTTATCAATGAGTGGAAGGAGGGGTTGAAGATAAGGGAGAATTTGTAATTTGATACCTACCACCCAGTAGCGTAGGAAGCGAGGGTGAGGGGGGCGGACCGCACAGGGCGTCACCTCCTTGGGGGTGGCACCAGCTTCATCCATCAGCCGACCTCCTGCGCGTCCCCTGTGGACCCCACAGATCCCCTGTGGGTCTCCTGTGGCCCCATGGTTCCCTGTGGCCCCAGCACCACTTATGGCCCTCTGTGAATTCTCACTGGCCCTGTGGCTCCCAGAAGCTCCCTCTGCTCCTTGTGTCCCCCCTCTGACCTTGTGGGCCACTGTGGCCACCCACAGACTTCTGTGACCTCCCTGTGGCTTCCCTCAGCCCCCTGTGGGCCCCCTTGGTAATTGTGGGCCATCTGTGGCCGCTGCAGCCCCCTGTGCCCCCTTCAATCCTTGCGGTCTCCTGAGGCCCCCTGCGGCCTCCCTCAGCCCCCTTTGGCCCACTGTGCTCCCCCCTATGTCCTAGCAGGCATCTATGGCCCCCCTTGGTCCTTGCAAGCCCTGTGACCCCTTGCGGGCCTCTATGACCTCCCCCTGCGCCCTGTGGTACCCCTCAGTCAATGTGGGTGTAACGGTACCCCCAGACATAGAAGGGGGCGCCCAAGCCGTTTTAGCCGATCCGCCCGTCCAGTGATATAGGGACAGCTACTGCAGACACCCAATCCCCCAAGAACTGGATCCAAGGGGAAAATACTCCAAGCCTGCAACTGGAACCTCACGAATAGCTGCTAGCAGCTGAACAGGAAAAGCACCCCCCAAGATGCCCCCAACTCCTGGCAGTCAGTCTGCAACAGCATCCCATGAATTCCCCCAAGCACGAGACACACGCTCTGTGTTTGAGGGTCAAGCAGTGAACTCTCTTCTTTATTAAAACCAAGACATATATATAAAAAACTATTTCCACATACACCGTAGGGGCAGTGACTACCTTTGGTCAACCCCTAATTACCTATGGCCAATCAGACAGGGTAGGAACCATGAGACTCCTCCCATGGGCCACCCCCAGGCGTGGCTACTATGCTTATTCTCACCCAGACTGTCCCAGTGAACACTTCCTGTTTCCTCCTGAACTATGCCCCTGGGGAAACCCCATACACTGGCCCTTTGTTCAAGTCCTGGCGACACCCTGTGTGGTTTATCTTGTTCATGATCTTAGCTCCTACCTCAGTGTTTACCTAATGGGGGATGGTCAGAATCTGTAACACATTTCTACACATTTTTCATAACTTTAAAAGTATGCATCACATTCACATAAAACATACATTTTCAGAATCAGCATACTCCAAATACAAACATGTGTCAAAATGATACAAATTGGTCCAGTGGTTCAAAAGTTAGATCACAGTCCTTTCTGACCAAATGAAGCATGGCTTCTATGTAGGTGGAAAGTCAACATGGGCCGTAGTCAAACGGCAGAGTGTGTGCAACCAAGCTTCTCCAATTCGCATTGACGAGACTGATCTCGTCACATCTCTCCCCCTTTCCAAACAGACTAACAGGATATCTGACCTTCCGGTCAGATTCCGGGTTAGTCTGGAAGGCCACCCACAAAACACAATCAACAGTACAGCCCACCCACAATAACTGGTTACTACACCTGGGTAGAGGAGAAACTTGTCCATGTCCAGGTGCCTCACCACGGCTGTGCTGGGCACTGGTAAGCAGCCTTGGTGGGTTGCTGAGTGGGCAGAGACCAGCGGTGCTCTGCCCTGGTGCCAGCGCTACCACAGAAGTAGCCTGTTTGGGGCCTGGTTGTAGGGTGGGGAGACCGACGGTCTCCCCTTTAGCTAAACAGCCCTGTTGCTGGGGGACAGGACCAACCGTCTCTGCCCCTGGTAGCTCAGCCTATTGCTGGAGAATGGAGTCTGAGCTCTCAATTCCCTGCAGCTCACCCTGACGCTGGAGAATGGAGATGGGGCTCCCAATTCCCTGCATATCAATCTGCCGATGGGGGATGGAGTCTGAGCTCTCAATTCCCTGCAGCTCACCCTGACGCTGGGGAGGGAGGACGCTGCTCTCCTCTCCTGGCAAGGTACACTTCCGCTGGGGAGGGGAGACAATGCTCTCCACTCCCTGCACTTCACACTGGCGCTGGGGATCTGGGCTAGCCACCCAGCATCCCTGTAGAGCCGGTGGAGAGACCTCGGTCCCATCTCCACCTGCCGCCTGGGGTTCCTCCCAATAAACCTCTACAATATCTTCCCAGCTGAAGGGGTCTGGATCTGGGTCTCTCACCTTGTTGTAATGCTGAGCCTTCCCAATGGAGTGGAAGAGATCTTGGTAGTCCTGCTCCAGTTCCCACTCCAGGGTTGCTAGGTGAACAAGGTCTTGCTCTACCTCATGGGGGTCATCCCAGACATGCCTAGCCTCCCTCTCATAGAAAATATCCTGAAGTCTGGTCTGCGCAGGGCTCCCGAAGTCAGGCTCTGCAAATGACTGCCATAACAACCCAGGACCATCAAACTCCTCTCCCTCTGGCTTGTCCTGCTCGGCTGTCCAGGGTGTATATTGTGCCATATACCACCAGAGCGCCTGGTAGGCATCCTCCAGCCATAGCTCCTGCCATGCACGGAGCTTGAGTTCCTCCACCCATTCCTCAAGGGGCTGCTCTCCCAGGAAGGGCATCCGCAGGGCCACTTGCTTCTGCAACCGCTGCTCTTCACTGAGGAGACTCTCACCCCACTGGTATTGTACATTATCCAGGGCCTGGTACCAGATGCCTTTCCTTAATGCATCCCGGCCATCCAGGTCCTCATCCTCGTATAGCACTGCTGGTTCCATTCTGCTGCTTTTAGGGTCGCTGTACTGGGACATGCGTTGCCCCCAACTTGTAAATCCACAGAATGGTGTCTCCTGTAGCTGTCCTTCTGGCTGTGGGAACAATCCCGCCGCTGCCACCAGTGTAACGGTACCCCCAGACATAGAAGGGGGCGCCCAAGCCGTTTTAGCCGATCCGCCCGTCCAGTGATATAGGGACAGCTACTGCAGACACCCAATCCCCCAAGAACTGGATCCAAGGGGAAAATACTCCAAGCCTGCAACTGGAACCTCACGAATAGCTGCTAGCAGCTGAACAGGAAAAGCACCCCCCAAGATGCCCCCAACTCCTGGCAGTCAGTCTGCAACAGCATCCCATGAATTCCCCCAAGCACAAGACACACGCTCTGTGTTTGAGGGTCAAGCAGTGAACTCTCTTCTTTATTAAAACCAAGACATATATATAAAAAACCATTTCCACATACACCGTAGGGGCAGTGACTACCTTTGGTCAACCCCTAATTACCTATGGCCAATCAGACAGGGTAGGAACCATGAGACTCCTCCCATGGGCCACCCCCAGGCGTGGCTACTATGCTTATTCTCACCCAGACTGTCCCAGTGAACACTTCCTGTTTCCTCCTGAACTATGCCCCTGGGGAAACCCCATACACTGGCCCTTTGTTCAAGTCCTGGCGACACCCTGTGTGGTTTATCTTGTTCATGATCTTAGCTCCTACCTCAGTGTTTACCTAATGGGGGATGGTAAGAATCTGTAACACATTTCTACACATTTTTCATAACTTTAAAAGTATGCATCACATTCACATAAAACATACATTTTCAGAATCAGCATACTCCAAATACAAACATGTGTCAAAATGATACAAATTGGTCCAGTGGTTCAAAAGTTAGATCACAGTCCTTTCTGACCAAATGAAGCATGGCTTCTATGTAGGTGGAAAGTCAACATGGGCCGTAGTCAAACGGCAGAGTGTGTGCAACCAAGCTTCTCCAATTCGCATTGACGAGACTGATCTCGTCACATCTCTCCCCCTTTCCAAACAGACTAACAGGATATCTGACCTTCCGGTCAGATTCCGGGTTAGTCTGGAAGGCCACCCACAAAACACAATCAACAGTACAGCCCACCCACAATAACTGGTTACTACACCTGGGTAGAGGAGAAACTTGTCCATGTCCAGGTGCCTCACCACGGCTGTGCTGGGCACTGGTAAGCAGCCTTGGTGGGTTGCTGAGTGGGCAGAGACCAGCGGTGCTCTGCCCTGGTGCCAGCGCTACCACGGAAGTAGCCTGTTTGGGGCCTGGTTGTAGGGTGGGGAGACCGACGGTCTCCCCTTTAGCTAAACAGCCCTGTTGCTGGGGGACAGGACCAACCGTCTCTGCCCCTGGTAGCTCAGCCTGTTGCTGGAGAATGGAGTCTGAGCTCTCAATTCCCTGCAGCTCACCCTGACGCTGGGGAATGGAGATGGGGCTCCCAATTCCCTGCATATCAATCTGCCGATGGGGGATGGAGTCTGAGCTCTCAATTCCCTGCAGCTCACCCTGACGCTGGGGAGGGAGGACGCTGCTCTCCTCTCCTGGCAAGGTACACTTCCGCTGGGGAGGGGAGACAATGCTCTCCACTCCCTGCACTTCACACTGGCGCTGGGGATCTGGGCTAGCCACCCAGCATCCCTGTAGAGCCGGTGGAGAGACCTCGGTCCCATCTCCACCTGCCGCCTGGGGTTCCTCCCAATAAACCTCTACAATATCTTCCCAGCTGAAGGGGTCTGGATCTGGGTCTCTCACCTTGTTGTAATGCTGAGCCTTCCCAATGGAGTGGAAGAGATCTTGGTAGTCCTGCTCCAGTTCCCACTCCAGGGTTGCTAGGTGAACAAGGTCTTGCTCTACCTCATGGGGGTCATCCCAGACATGCCTAGCCTCCCTCTCATAGAAAATATCCTGAAGTCTGGTCTGCGCAGGGCTCCCGAAGTCAGGCTCTGCAAATGACTGCCATAACAACCCAGGACCATCAAACTCCTCTCCCTCTGGCTTGTCCTGCTCGGCTGTCCAGGGTGTATATTGTGCCATATACCACCAGAGCGCCTGGTAGGCATCCTCCAGCCATAGCTCCTGCCATGCACGGAGCTTGAGTTCCTCCACCCATTCCTCAAGGGGCTGCTCTCCCAGGAAGGGCATCCGCAGGGCCACTTGCTTCTGCAACCGCTGCTCTTCACTGGGGAGACTCTCACCCCACTGGTATTGTACATTATCCAGGGCCTGGTACCAGATGCCTTTCCTTAATGCATCCCGGCCATCCAGGTCCTCATCCTCGTATAGCACTGCTGGTTCCATTCTGCTGCTTTTAGGGTCGCTGTACTGGGACATGCGTTGCCCCCAACTTGTAAATCCACAGAATGGTGTCTCCTGTAGCTGTCCTTCTGGCTGTGGGAACAATCCCGCCGCTGCCACCAGTGTAACGGTACCCCCAGACATAGAAGGGGGCGCCCAAGCCGTTTTAGCCGATCCGCCCGTCCAGTGATATAGGGACAGCTACTGCAGACACCCAATCCCCCAAGAACTGGATCCAAGGGGAAAATACTCCAAGCCTGCAACTGGAACCTCACGAATAGCTATTAGCAGCTGAACAGGAAAAGCACCCCCCAAGATGCCCCCAACTCCTGGCAGTCAGTCTGCAACAGCATCCCATGAATTCCCCCAAGCACGAGACACACGCTCTGTGTTTGAGGGTCAAGCAGTGAACTCTCTTCTTTATTAAAACCAAGACATATATATAAAAAACCATTTCCACATACACCGTAGGGGCAGTGACTACCTTTGGTCAACCCCTAATTACCTATGGCCAATCAGACAGGGTAGGAACCATGAGACTCCTCCCATGGGCCACCCCCAGGCGTGGCTACTATGCTTATTCTCACCCAGACTGTCCCAGTGAACACTTCCTGTTTCCTCCTGAACTATGCCCCTGGGGAAACCCCATACACTGGCCCTTTGTTCAAGTCCTGGCGACACCCTGTGTGGTTTATCTTGTTCATGATCTTAGCTCCTACCTCAGTGTTTACCTAATGGGGGATGGTCAGAATCTGTAACACATTTCTACACATTTTTCATAACTTTAAAAGTATGCATCACATTCACATAAAACATACATTTTCAGAATCAGCATACTCCAAATACAAACATGTGTCAAAATGATACAAATTGGTCCAGTGGTTCAAAAGTTAGATCACAGTCCTTTCTGACCAAATGAAGCATGGCTTCTATGTAGGTGGAAAGTCAACATGGGCCGTAGTCAAACAGCAGAGTGTGTGCAACCAAGCTTCTCCAATTCGCATTGACGAGACTGATCTCGTCACATCGGGCCCCTGTGGGCCCCTGTGGCCCCCTGCGGCTTCCAGTGGCCTCCCTCTGCCCCTTGTGGCTCCCGTCGGTCCTTGTGGTCTCCTGTAGCCCCCCATGGACCTCTAACTTGCCGTGGCCCCTCCTCACCTCAGGAAGTGGAGTGCAGCATCAGTCAGGTAAGGAACTATTTATATATGTGTGTATAGATGTATATGTAAATGTATACGTGTATATGGTATATATATATATATATATATATATATATATATATACACATATATATGTATACGTGTGTATATATGCATATATATATATATATATATATATATATATATATTTATATGTATATGTACACTGATATATATTTATAGACACATATATATTTTTAAACTAAATCTGCAAAAAAATACAGAAATATAAATGCCTCTCTCATACATACATCTGCAATAAAGTATCCTGGATGCCTACTGAAAGTGAACATAGCATACAGCGGAATACAGGTCTGACAAGCATGACTTATACAACTTCATTCCTGCACAGGTACAAGATCCAGGGGAGCTGACAACCGCAATTGGAAACACATCCAAGTACCCATTTTCAAATGGAAAAAAAATAAAACATAATTTGTAGGTCACTGTCACAACCACATATGCGTGGATCCTGGAGCTGCAAATAAAGGACTCCATTCAATTGCAACAGTTACAGAGCGATTAAATTGAACAAGCCCGCAGCTACATAGCCAAAAGCATAAACCGTAAACCATGCAATCATAAGTAGCATTTCAGAGCATGATCAGAATCAATCTAGCATGGCCGTAACTACCGATTTACAAACAGCCAATAGTAAATGAGACAGTCATCATGACATCAGTAAAACATGGAGGTTAAACTTCAATCAATTAGCGTTTAGAAGTCCGATATGTGATCGGACTCGCAATCCGACAATGTACAAAATAATAAAAATGAATGACGATACTGTTCTAGTCCATGTAGGTGGCTTGATATATAACATGGAAAACAATTTAAAAAAAAATAATTTATTGCAGATTTGCGAGCTTGAGACTGTTTAGCAATTCATTCTAATGTCTTTCATCGCATTCCCCATCTTTTAAAGTGCAGTATTGATTTTTTATTTGCATTTACAGTGCTACGAACAGGATCTTCTTCTACATTTGCCATTTACGGGTGTGAAAACAATTGCGGGCTTGAGGAATTGTAGCAATTGAATAACGATTTGCGACTGTAACATTTACAGGCTTGAAAGATCAAAGGCTTAGTTGGTTCTGACTTACGATTTTGACAACAGCAACCGATTGCTGGTAGCTAAAAGACGCCAATTGAATAGCAAATTATTTTACGGACTACATTACGGGCTCCAGTAATTACAATTTGTTCACTTGAATAGATATAGAATAAAGTATCTAGGAAATTGCAGTCATAAGAACTAGGAAAAACCTCACATACTTGCCTAGTTTGCAAAGTTAGCAAATGCATAAGCTGTGAAACTGTTTTAATTTAAAAATAATGATTTTTGACAACTGTTTATGTATAGAAAGTTTTCACTTGAGTATGTTGTTATCTATTGAACAGAGGAGGGAAAAGTGGTGAAGGGGATTTGTTATTAAATGTAATGCTCAAAAGCAGGCAGCTTGCCACTAGAGTTGCAAACCCTTCTCCTGCTGAAAAGTATATCCAATCCTATACATACAGTATAACTCTCGCCAAATTATCATGGCAGCCTCCAGAAACCAGCAGCATAAAAAATCTAACTGAAGAATAGCTGATATTTTCCAAACCTAGTTACTATTTTAATCAGACTCAAGTTTATTAAGCTTATACTGTATATTTCTGTTCTTCGTCCTTTAAGAAACAGGATGGTAACAGAGGCATACGCGGCGCGCTCAACAAATTTCATTTAGCTTAGCTGAGAACCGTTATGCATATATTTATGTGACTATAAATCATTATCAGACATTTGGAGTTAATCACTGCTGTTTAAATTATTTGAAACAGGGAAGGATTTAATCCATGTCCAAACACCGGAGAGAGAGTGTTCTGAAAACCATCCCTCACTGGCAGTTCTTCCTACTGTCCAGATTTTGGCATCCATCAAAAACTGGGCAAGGGCTATAAAAGCGGGCACTTAAAGAGATACAGAACTCCCAAATTTTTCAACTGTATTCAAATGTATTTAAAGAACCATGACCATTTTATTTGGGTAAAACGTCACATGTTTATGAAGTTGCTCTGGTCACGTCTGAAGACTTGCTGCTAGCTTGGAACCTGAACATGTGTGTTTTGCTATTTTTTGCTATTTTAGCATTTGACACCCCTGTTGTGCATGCTCAGAAGCACTCATGTAAATGTGCATGCCCTGCTTGCCCTGCTCTTTATGTGTATATATAAATATATCTGCAGTAACCTAGAATCAGTGCTGTCTGTGGGTAGGTTTCCCAGCTTGTGCCTAATCCATTCTGGGATTTGCTTAAAGCTCTGAAATTTAGTAGGCAGATGCTTAAATTAAGCCATGCTTGAAATGGTATTTGGATTAAAGAGCTAAGCCTATGTGGGCACATTTACATGACCCTGTGTGAACACAAATGTAAAATATATATATATATATATATATATATATATATATATATATATATATATATACATATATATAAATAGAGAGAGAGAGAGAGAGAGAGAGAAAGAAAGTGAGACAGTGAGAGAGGAGAGAGGGAGATAGAACCGACTTATACAAACAGGAAGTGCACATAACTGTAGGAACGTTTCATTGGTTATCAAGCATTATATACAGTAATGCATGTACCATATGTGTGCACAACATATATAAATATAAATAAATAAAATATAAAGAAACGTTACTCCCTAGAGGAATTATGATATCTAAATGTTATAGATATTTCAGAGTCAGGAAGATAGTGGTAAGCTGTATGACTCACCGAGGAGCACTTAAATCAGCCCAATCGTTATCTAACAAGCTTCAAATTGATCCATCAGGTTGGTTGCATGTATGAGCCCCAAGAGATAACAGAGTACAGCATAGAGAAATTTACAATATAATATTAGGCTTAAAAAGTTATGTAGGAAAGGAAAAGATAAGACTTACAGTAACATAGCAAAAGTATACAGGTGGTCCCTGGGTTAAGGACAAGAAACGTTCCTGAGAATGTCTTTAGGTTGGATTTGTATGTAACTCAGATCCCTGATGAATAATACAAATAATAATAATAATAATAATTACTATACTATAATGGCTAATATGTTATATAGTTGCATAGTTACATAGTAACTGAAGTTAAAAAAATATTTTTAGTACATCAAGTTCAACCTTTTTAGATCTACTCTGATATGCAATATGCAGATTAATTGTTAATGTTAATAATAATACAATTGAATACTGTAATAATAATAATAATACCCCTGTACTGTAATATAAGTTACAGAAACTATTGTGCTTTTTCTTTTAATTTGAACAAATAAAACATACAATGAAACTCATACAAAAAGTCTTGGGAGTCCGTTCCTAAGTATGGAATGTCTGTAAGTCAGGTTGTCTGTAACCCGGGACCTCCTGTACAGTGAGGGGGAAAAAGTATTTGATCCCCTGCTAATTTTGAACGTTTGTCCACTGACTTAGAAATGATCAGTCTATAATTTTAATGGTAGGTGACAGAATAACAAAAAACAAACAAACAAGAAAAACGCATGTAAAAAAAGTTATAAATTGATTTGCAGGTCAATGAGTGAAATACAGTAAGTATTTGACCCCTTTGACTTAGTACTTGGTGGCAAAACCCTTGTTGGCAATCACAGAGGTCAGACGTTTCTTGTAGTTGGCCACAAGGTTTGCACACATCTCAGGAGGGATTTTGTCCCACTCCTCTTTGTAGATCCTCTCCAAGCCATTAAGGTTTTGAGGCTGATGTTTGGCAACTCAAACCTTCAGCTCCCTCCACAGATTTTCTGTGGGCTTAAGGTCTGGAGACTGGCTAGGCCACTCCAGGACCTTAATGTGCTTCTTCTTGAGCCACTCCTTTGTGGCCTTGGCTGTGTGTTTTGGGTCATTGTCATGCTGGGATACCGATCCATGACCCATTTTCAATACCCTGGCTGAGGGAAGGAATTTCTCACCCAAGATTTGACAGTACATGCCCCGTCCATCGTCCCTTTGATGCGGTGCAGTTGTCCTGTTCCCTTAGCAGAAAAACACCCCCAAAGCATAATGTTTCCCCCTCCATGTTTGACAATGGGGATGGTGTTCTTGGGGTTATAGGTAGCCTTCCTTCTCCTTCAAACACGGCGAGTTGATACTGAAGAACTTGATTTTGGTCTCATCTGACCACAACGCTTTCATCCAGTTCTCCTATGAATCATTCAGATGGACCTGTACCTGTGCTTTCTTGAGCAGGGGACTTTGCGGGCACTGCAGGATTTAATTCCTTCACGGCATAGTGTGTTACCAATTGTTTTCTTGGTGACTATGGTCCCAGCTGCCTTGAGATCGTTAACAAGATCCTCCCGTGTAGTTCTGGGCTGATTCCTCACCACTCTCATGATCATTGAAACTCCACAAAGTGAGATCTTGCATGGAGCACCAGACCAAGGGAGATTGGCAGCTATTTTGTGTTTCTTCCATTTGTGAATAATCGTACCAACTGTTGTCACCTTCTCACCAAACTGCTTGGCGATGGTCTTGTAGCCCATTCCAGCCTTGTGTAGGTCTACAATCTTGTCCCTGACATCCTTGGACAGCTCTTCGGTCTTGGCCATGGTGGAGAGTTTGGAATCTGATTGATTGCTTCTGTGGACAGGTGTCTTTTATACAGGTAACAAGCTGAGATTAGGAACACTCCCTTTAAGTGAGTGCTCCTAATATCAGCTTGTTGCCTGTATAAAAGACACCTGGGAGCCATAAATCTTGCTGATTGATAGGGGATTAAATACTTACTTTACTCATTGACCTGCAAAACAATTTATAACTTTTTTGACATGCATTTTTCTTGTTTTGTTTTTTTGTTGTTATTCTGTCTCTCACTGTTAAAATACACTTATCAATAAAATTATTGATGGATCATTTCTTTGTCAGTGGACAAAGAAGTGGTTCAAAATCAGCAGGGGATCAAATACTTTTTCCCCTCACTGTATAAGGTACTGTAATTAAATCAAGATATAGTTTTGTGATGTGTACCACCCAATTATTCCCTGGAATCATTTCAGGGTTCAACATGATCTTTATGTATAAATTTATATTTTTGATTTTTACATTAATACACACAAAACAGTCAGTGACGCTCCATCTCAGTGGGTTTGTTCTATGGACATGATAACCAACTCAGAGAGCAGCACTTGTTTTGCTCCCGTCAAAAATCCTGTAGCTTATCAATCTAGTCTCACTAGAAAGAGTGATCAAGCTCTGTAATGCTACGCAATTCTCCCTTGAACAGGAGAAGCCGCAAACCACAGACTAATGTTTCAACCTCTTGGGCCTTGTCAGTGAAGTGTAGCTGTACTCCCTTAGGCCCTGGCTTCCAGAAAATTCTTACCCTGTATATGGCGCTCATTCCAAGATTTCAAGGGGCATTTATAATGGTAAGATCCACTTTGATGAGGATACTTCCAATGACTTGGTTTAAAACCTACTTTCTTTAGTTTCTGCATTGTGATAACCAAATGTGATAAATAGCTCACTGGTTATTCAGTAAGTACCCAATATGTACACTTAATATGTTTACACTTCTCTACATGCACTCATGTACACAGAATAATAAACACACTCCTGGCCTCCTTGGTTTTCCTGGACTTTGAAAGAAAACAACAGAAGGAACTGGACACTTCTAACTTCTCTGCTAAAGAGATTATTTGAGGGGATGGGGACTTTACCTTAAAAGAGGGACAATTGTAGTAGAAATAGTTTTTAAGAGGTCTCTCACCACAACAACATGTTATTTTTTTCTTAAAGGACACTGTTATTGTTGCTAAGTCATTCAGTCATGTCTGATTCTCTGTGACCCGATGGACCACAGCACGCCAGGCACATTTTGTGTATGGTTGTGCTTTTCCCTAAAGCTTTCCTTGGTAAAGATACTGCAGTCGGTTGCCAGTTCCTTCTTCAGTGGACCGCAATTTGTCTGACCTGTCTGCTATGACCTGCCCATCTTGTATGACCCTACATGGTATAGCTCACAGCTTCATTGAGGTTACATAGTTACATAGTTACATAATTAAGGTTGAAAAAAGACTTTTAGTCCATCAAGTTCAACCTTTTAAGGTCTCTGATCTGCAATATACAGATTAGTTATTAATTAGTTGTTAATTAATTGTTAATTAATTATTAATCAGCTATTTATTTATTTTTTTATTATTTTTTTTTAACTATTAATTAATCCAGAGGAAGGCAAACAGAAAAAAAAAAACAAGTGAAACTTAGCCAATTGTCTTAAAGGGAAAAAAATAATAATTCCTTCCTTACCCCGGATACTGACTATTGGATTTCTCCCTGGATCAATACTCTCTTTTTTTATTATCCAGGATAACCCTGAATTCCCTTTTTAATTAGAAATAAACCCAGTCCCCTTTTAAAGTTATCTATCGAATCCACTGTCACCACCTCCTCTAGTAGCGCATTCCACCCTTACTGTGAAGAACCCTTTTTTTTCTTTAAGGTGGAATCTTTTTACTTCCAACCTCAAGGGATGTCATCTTGTCTGTTGAAAACCTCTTGGCAAAAAATTTTTTGAAAACCTCTTGGCAAAAAAAAGCTTCCTTGACAAATCTTTATACTGACCCTGGATGTATTTATATAAGGTAATCATATATCCTCTAAGATGCCTTTTTTTCTAGAGAAAATAAGCTTAGTCTTTCTTCATAACTTAGGACCTCCATTCCCCTAATTAGTTTTGTTGCCCTCCTCTGTACCTTTTCCAGCTCTAAAATGTCCCTTTTATGAAGTGGTGCCCAAGAATTGTACTCCATATCCCAAATGAGGGGGTACTAGAGATTTGTATAGTGGCAGAATTATATTTGCTTCCCTTGCTTCTATACCCTTCTTAATACATGCTAGTATTTTATTTGCCTTTGCAGCTGCTGCTTGGCATTGAGCACTGTTACCTAGGTGGTTGTCCACAAGCACTCCCAAATCCCTTTCAGTATCTGATACGACTGTATTTGCTCCATTAAGATTATAAATTGCATGGCTATTTTTCCTTCCCAAATGCATAACTTTACATTTATTCATATTAAATCTCATCTGCCATTTAGATGCCCATTCCTCAATTTTATGTAAATCCCTTTGGAGAGAAAGCACATCATTATCTGATTTAATTACCTTGGACAACTTTGTGTCATCAGCGAAAATGGAGACACTACTTTCCAGTCCCACATCTAATTCATTAATAAATATGTTAAAAAGGAGAGGACCTAATACTGACCCCTGAGGAACCCCACCTACCACATTAGTCCAATCTGAGTATGTTTCATTTACAACAACCCTTTGCTTCCTGTCTTTTAGCCAGCTCTCAATCCATGAGCAGATATTTACTGCAATTCCTGTATCCCTTAGTTTGCACAATAGTGGTATACAAGCCCCTACACCACAACAAGGTAGAGATCCAGATAAAGGACATTAGAAACTGTCTATATATTGAACTAGCTGGGATCTAACTGCATGATAAGGTGGAAGTACATTAGTATTCAGAGGATGCACATTAGCATAATAATGTCACACAAACACTGGTGAATATCTGAAGAATGATTTACTTTTGTACAATGTATAGCCTGTGTATGTACAATGTACAAACCTTTTTTTTATGCTAAAAATTGCCCTGTACATACATATATGAGAAGAAGAGACTCTTACCGAGCCAAACCCCTTCCACTATGGTACACTAGTTGGTTGCAGCAAATTGCAATACAGAGATTCACAGTTTTCTGCCTCCCCACCGTACAAAATAACACACTCTAATGGTTGAATAGAGGGAGAGAGCACAACATGGCAGCACTCTAGACAGCATATTTAAATAAAAAAAAAATAATCTTTAATAAGTTTATATAATTGGTCTAATATGGTTTTATTAGCCTAGTGGCAGCTTTTAATGGCCATGACTTTTTGCCAAGGTCCAATTGAATTTGGGTGTTGTTCTTTAAATTAATTTGAATATGCATCCCTCATTTCATTTTTCACACATATCCAAATCTTTGCGTCTTGTATCTCTATATTATTTAATTATTCTTTAAAAACCACAAAAGCAATAAAATATATTTATGTTTTACAATTCATGAATGGCAAAACTGATATGAAGACACTTTAAAAATACTGCCAAGATTACATCACTATAAAAAATTACAGCAAAACAAGCTATTTCTAAATTCAGACCCAAAACTATAATTTGGAGGTACCATATGCTTAGCACATTTTTGCCACAATAGCCATATGCGTGGAATCATTCTGAAATCTTGTCTCAATAAAAGAGCATCTTGATATTTCATACTATAGTAGCAGAAACAAAACACCTTGCTTTTGACAGTCACACGGAGGTGTGGGAGTCTATCAGCCTCTCTCTTTCTGGTGCTGCATCTCAGACTATGGGCTTAATGTACTAAAGGGCAAACTCTTTGAGAACTTCTCCATATTATCATAAAGGGCATTGTGATGGCTGCTCAGGAACCTAGGGCCCCAGTGAGGCTAACAGACCAAGTCGACAATCTAGGGCATTGTGATGGCTACTCAGGAATCTAGGGCGCCAGAAGGGTCTAACAGATCAAGTCAGCGATTTAGGGTATTGTGATGGCTACTCAGGAACCTAGGGCCCCAGTAGGGTCTAACAGACCAAGTCAGTGATCTAGATCATTGTGATTGCTACTCAGGAACCTAGGGGCCCAGTAGGGTCTAACAGATCAACAGCCACATTAAATTCGGGCTACTTGTTAAATCATAGCTCGTAATGTAGCTTGCAAGACTTAAGGCTATTAAATTAGCCTCTTAAAGCAACTACGAATTAGACTAATTGATCACATTCATGGCCGCACATCCGACGAGCAAAAAATGGTTTACGGGTTTGCCTCTCAGGCCCGTAACTCGCAGCCTGTTCTAATTTAATAGCACCATAAATTTAGCAAATCTTCGAACTTGCAGCCTTCGCAGGTCTCACGTTGCAGATACAAGCTTCTAATTTAATGTGGATGTAAGTCAGAGATCTAGGGCATTATGATGGCTACTCAGGAATCTAGGGCGCCAGAAGGGTCTAACAGATCAAGTCAGCGATCTAGGGTATTGTGATGGCTACTCAGGAACCTAGGGCCCCAGTAGGGTCTAACAGACCAAGTCAGTGATCTAGATCATTGTGATTGCTACTCAGGAACCTAGGGCCCCAGTAGGGTCTAACAGATCAACAACCACATTAAATTCGGGCTACTTGTTAAATCATAGCTCGTAACGTAGCTTGCAAGACTTAAGGCTATTAAATTAGCCTCTTAAAGCAACTACGAATTAGACTAATTGATCACATTCATGGCCGCACATCCGACGAGCAAAAAATGGTTTACGGGTTTGCCTCTCAGGCCCGTAACTCACAGCCTGTTCTAATTTAATAGCACCATAAATTTAGCAAATCTTCGAACTTGCAGCCTTCGCAGGTCTCACGTTGCAGATACAAGCTTCTAATTTAATGTGGATGTAAGTCAGAGATCTAGGGCATTATGATGGCTACTCAGGAACCTAGGGCTCCAGGAGGGTCTAACAGACCAAGTCCGCGTGTAGTTAGTGATTCATATTGCTGAAGGCACATAGAGGCCAGCAGATCGCTGTACACTTTTAATACACTATCCAATAGTTACCATTAAGCAATTGCCCAGGTGGCATCTGCCAGTCTTATACAGATAACAACCAATTTTGTTGTCTCTAATACATCCCCCCTACATGAAGAGAAGATTATACACTTAATACAATTAAATACATCAAAAATACTACAACTAAATGTAATTATCTGTTCTGTGTGTCATCAACTGCCAGCAAAAACATCCCATTCAAAGGGATGGTCTCAAGTTCATCACAGGCAATATACTAAGATTTGACATCACCCCGCATTGCAGTATACCATTTGAACCAGTATTAAATATGGCCATATGTGTCACCCCATTCCCTGTAGCACTCCCTTCCTCCCTATCTAGTTCCATACATGAGCCAAGTTTCCACTATTTCAACTGCATTAAAAAAAAAAAAAAAGTGGGCTTAGCAATGTCTGATTGCTTGCACCAGGCATTCATTAAATGACCTATTATTTTCAACCATGCTGCAGTTGGATTCATTTGTACCGCTAGTGAGCTGCCTGTTTGGCTCAGCAGGGTGTGTAAAATGAGGTTTCCATTTGTCATATTGAAAGCACTGACACATCCTCATTCTTGCAACTGAAACTCAAGGTCTCCTCCCACCTGTGAAAGTAGATTAGAAAATAAAATGGTAGCTCCTGTTGCAGCAACAAATTAAATACTGTATTTTTAATACACAATATTTCGCAAGAAGAACATACTATAAATAATTGACTACATTAGTCTTCATGGGGGAGAAGCCTTCACGGGAGAGAAGCCTGTAATAAAGCACTGTGGTACCTGCTTCTCTTTCTTCTCCAAAGGAGCCTAGTCCAATTTCCCCCGAAAGGGAATCCCTTTCCTGGGCCAGTACAAGATGGACATGACACCCCTGGGCTTTGTTGTTTCAAGCCATGGTTTCACCTGTTTGGAATGTCTAGGGTCCGGAGACCTTTATATCCAGTTAATACCCCTCATGACTATTTTTTTTGCTGATTGTATCCATGTGATCAGGTCTTAGAGGCCCATTGTGAAGCTGACTTAATGAGTGGAGTACAGCATTGAAGATCTGCTGTATAATTAGCTTGCCTTCCTATCTTAATTAAGTTGCAATTTATTACTCTGCAACTAGACTAACTGAACTTTTTGTTCTCCCATGTATAGAAGTCCCTTTCTGTTTCAATATAGTGCATTACCTTTTTTGAAAGTATACAAGTGTGTCAGTCTCGGAGGGGTGGAAAAGTTTTTTAATCACTTTGCTCCAGTCCAGCTACCTAGGATATACTTCCCAGAACTGCTTTCTGCTCCTCACAAATCCTGAAGAAAGCCTCCCTAGCAGCAATACACATCAACTCCCAGAGGAGAGGACCTAGCCGATCCATTCATGGGCCAGGCCAGCTGGTCCCTCCTCACAGACAAAAATATTTGAATGTCAGGCCGGGGTGAGGCTAATAAAATAAATACATGGGGCAAATGCATAGATGCTAGAGTGCTCGCATTGAAGCTAACACGTTTGTAGTCCATATGCCTGAGCATGCATGCATGAGATTGTGTGAGTGATAGGGTTTGCATAGAAATAAGACCATGCATGAGTGGACAAGAGTATACAAGTACGGGTGTATACACAAATGTTAATGTGAATATTTGAGAGAGCAAGTTGTGTATGAGAAAGTATGAATGAGAGGCAAAGGTGATCTATTAAGGCTATTAAAGCGAAATGCTTGCTCCTACTTTAACTAAAATATCCATCCACGCCCCTCTTCCCTTCAGATTCCTCTCTTAGTCACTTCTTACATTTCTTGCCTTTTATATATTTAAAGTTAATATATTTTTGTATTATATTTTAACTTACATTATTTAAATATGGTTTCCTCATTTTGGGGAATGGGAATGGGAATGGGCAGACCAGTGAACACTGGAAAGTACATGCATAAGACTTATATTACCCTAGGTGGAAAGGGTGCCAGCCTACCAATCGTTGTGAATTAATGGAACAGTCTGCCAGCATGGGTGGTACGAGGCTTTAGTTATGGAATAGCTTCAAATGTATGGAACAGTCTACAAGCAGGGATGGTGTGAAGCTAGAAGATACTTGCTATGAAATGTCTCTGAGTCGAGAAGCCCATGTTTATGAAGCCATGTGTATCTGAAATCATACTTTTGGAAATAGTTTATTTGCTATAGTTATATTTATGTTGTCATATCTTGGTTGACTGCAGCAATACATTTAAATAAATAAAACAACTGGTCATGATCATTTTAAAAATAACTAGTTTTACATTCTCAAGCATTATGAAAGACATGAGAAGAGAAGATTACAGAAAGGTTAACAATTGACCACTAGTTCATGGCTTGTCTCACAGCTGCTTCCTCTCACTTGAGGAGTGGAGTAAAGTTCTGAAGCTCCCAAAACGAAGACCCTCCCACTATTTCAATTCTCACTACTATTTGTTCACCAAGTCACTTCCTCATTTGTTCTCCAACCATTGCACTTCACATTCCCATTTGATCCTAATGTACATGGCCCCTCCCAGAGTCTGCCTGTTGAATTTGGCTCTTTTTATATACTTTAAGATAATCCACAGTAAAGGACCTTATTTATGGTATACTCTTTTCAAGAAGTAATCTTGATAAATGGAAAAAGTTTTCTTACAAATGAATAAAATACAGCTTTCAATTAAATAACTGTTCTGTGCTTTTTTTTTTTTTTTTTACTGTCGGCATTGTTGCTTTATTTGCTTTCCTAAATTGTCACATACCCTTTTTCTGATACAATAAAGAAAAACTATTATTTCCATGTCCCTTTAAGTCTATCGCAATTCCAAAATCTCGGAGGCAGCCTTTCTGAATAGAAATGTCCCTCACGGGTGGAAAAACCAAATGTCGGCCTACAAAATAAAAAGTCTATATTTCTAATTAGTCACTATGATGATTGTCCTTGAACGCAGATAAGATTTATTTTCATTTCTATGGAAAGGCTCTATAATGTTGCTGCAAATGTGACCCTGTATAGTAATTTCTCACAGTCCCAAAAATGAGTTGTTTTCCCGTATAAAAATTATAAAATAAATCATTATTTTAAAGAAAAAACACACATTAATAAAATCAAAATCACATTTGCTTTATTTTCTGACATTTTATTTTTGCGCTCTTGATGAATTATATTTGTTAATATTTTTATCTAAGCCAGACTCCAGCCAAGGTCAGACACAGCAGAGGATTCTGGGAAAATCCTGGTCCCTTCGACCCTCTAATGACAGAAGGAGGGGTGTGAGGAGCCCGGCGTAAGGTTAATCAAAGCACCATTTGTGTCAGTAGAATTGGCTCATTAAAGTGATGGAGAGAGGGCCCGGCTGCCTCAGGAGCTGGAAGCAGCAGCTAAGGGCATATATTGGTTTGGAAAATCAATACGAGGAACTCATTTTATCAAAATGTATCTGTTAGTTTGCAATTCACAGGATCATTTGATCGAAAGCCAACTGGCTTCTCCCATTCTGATCATCTGCTTCATGAGCATAATGACAGAGACAGAACAAGAGGAGACACATTATATTATCTATGTGTCTCGCTGACTATATTTATATAGTTATTACATCCATTTATTATCTATATTCAGTTTATCTGTGTGTGTATATATCACATAATATAATTGTCAAACTGCGATTTGTCGTCACGCTTGTGAGCCTCGCAAAGCAAGGCGAGCCGTTGAGGCATTAAAGCCTTCTGAGCTCGCAGGACGCTCATTGCCCTGCTCGTCTTGCGAAGCGATGCGAGCAGTTGAGGCATTGAAGCATGCGGGACTTAGGCTGAAATAAGCACTTAAGCAGCCACACAGCACTTAGGCGCTCATTGCAGCCAGCCCCCAGGGATCACAACACTCCCAGTACCTGCTCGCAACACCCCCAATACACTGTGTCTCCTTCACCCTTATCCTCCTCTTTCCCCCGTTATCATCCTCCTCCTCCCTTTCCCCCCACTCCAATTACCTCCCTATCCCCTGCGATGAGCTCCTGGTGTTCTCTCTCCCCTGCAGAGCCGGCTTCTGGCTGTCCAAACCGGCATATGCTAATGGCGTGACATCACATGCTCGTCACATCATTAGCATATGCCAGTTCCGACACAGCCAGAAGCCGGCGCTGCAGGGGAGAGAGAACACCAGGAGCTCATCGCAGGGGATAGGGAGGTAATTGGAGAGGGGGAAAGGGAGGAGGAGGATGATAACGGGGGAAAGAGGAGGATAGGGAGGAAAGGGAAAGGAGACACAAGGAAGGGAGAGGAGGGGGGAAATGAGACACAAGGGAGGAAGCAGACAGGCGGAGAGACTTGCAATGAGCGTGAAAGGTGTTCACATTGGGTGATAAACAGCATTGCCAGGCTTAACATTTTATTCCTGTCATTTTTGACGGGCAAGTAGCCTAGCGATGCTGTTTGCCCCCCAGTGCGAGCACCTTCGGCGCTCATGGTGGGGGGGGGGGATAAGGGGAAAGGAGGGAGGAGGATAAGGGGGAAGGAGGTAGGAGACACATTAGGCCTGCAGCTGGGGGTGATGCGAGCCCTGGGCGCTCATTGCAGCCCCCGTAGGGGGGAGAAGCCTTCGGGAGGAGGATGAGCCTTGGGGAGAAGGAAGGGGGTTGCTCATTACACTTGCGCATGCTCAACAGCGTTACCAACATTTCAGCATTCTGGACATTAGTGAGATCCACAACTATATAGGTGATATAAATACAGTATACTTAATTCTAGTTTACCCAGTTCATGATTGAAGCTGGCAGGTGAGGTGACAGAATTAAAGTTTGTTAGTCTGCTTGCTCATCCACCTCACTTAAATAGATCTCACACCAACACCTCTCGAAAAATGTGTGTGTGTCGTTCAGTCGTGTCCAGCTCTCTGTGACCACATGGACCATAACAAAACAGATACATATTTATGTCTATGGTCATGCTGACCAAACTCTGCTTGGCTTCAGGCACAACAAATGTAGCATTAAGCAATAGCTACTATCAGACCTAAACACACACACACACAAAAAGACAGAAAAAGATTAAAATGAAAATTCATTGAAAAAAATAACTGACAGCACTATTTTTTGTGAAAAAATCTTTCTGAAAAGTGTTACCTACACTTAGTTGATTGCAAAGCCTCAGATTGGTAAGGGCAACCAGTCATGATATATCTGGCCTTTATCCTCAATTCGCAAACTAAGCTTTGAAAATCAAGATCCTGGTCATACTCTAGATTTGGTTGTCCAGACTGGACAAAACTTAGGATAGAGAGATGGATTGCAAGCTTTGGGTCACTGGGCTGTAAGTGGCCAGGTAGAGACACCATATTAGCTGATGGTAGTCTGGAGAGTTCAGGGCAGGTGCAGACAGTAGTAGATTCCTGGCACCTCATTATTCTTTATGTCTCTTATCTTTCAACAGTGGAAATTAACTTGAAAAAAACTGTGTTAAAGTCCAAAAATGGCTTCAATAAAAAAAAAAAAAAAAAAAATACAGATAAGGTATCATAGTGTCCCTTGTTTCACTTCCAGTTTCTGATGTTATCATTCATGACATCATGTGACATGACAAGCAATATCACACTTACATTAGTAATTACGGTATATCACATATATATTGTTAAATGACATCGTCCATGACATAACTGATGACATCACACTACATCCCTATGAGAATATTTATGACTGAGCACACATCTATCCAGTAAAAGTAATGGAGAAAGTGGATTTAAAAAGACATAGAACATGTTGAAGTAAAATGTCTTGAGGTCAGATAGTTCCATCAACTTATATGAAACTAATCAATGATATTTATATATTCCGATATTAATAAACCAAAGTTATGAAGCGATGTTATGAAGCCTGCCTTAGAGCGGCACACATACTGCAAAATGGATCCTGGGTTAAATGGATTCTGTGGAAAAACAAGTGGCTTTTTCTCTTCTTGCTGTATATACAGTGGAGTTTTACAGTCATCTTTCTGCCACAATAATATACCTTATGAGTGATATCACATAAAACTACTGACTTAAGCTGAAGCATTGCTCATTATATGGCACCTTATGTCCTAATATGACCACTATGACATTTTTAATAAGGGAACAGGTATTTTGTAGTGAAAACAAGAATACAGTGGAACCTCTATATTCATCAACCTGAAAAATCCAATATTAATCCTAAAGTCCAATATTCGTCATGAATATTCTATATTAGTATTCGTCCTTCCCTCAAGAATGGATTAATGATGAATATGGAGGTTCCACTGCATTGCCACACATACAGTAATACCCCGGTTTGCACTCCCCTGCTGAGCGCTGATTCACGATAGCTCTCTTTCCGGTCCCAGTCAAAGTGCTAAATCTTGTGATATCGCTTTAAATCTTGTTGCAGACATTTAAATCCTTAATTAGCTATGGCGATAAAATGTTTTTTGTATATCGCTCCTGCATGCAGGAACGCATATACTGCGCTAAAGGGGTATTCCTGTACATTTTTTATTAGGCAAATATTAGACAAGCTCTTGAGAGATACAACTTTCCATTAAAAGTCAAATACAATACTGATTAGAATTTACAAATCACATTGTACATTTACACAGGGGGATCTATTAAAAAAGATAAAAAAATGATTATAAAAGCAGGTAATGTGGGACAAAACAGACATAGTTAAAATGTCATATATTTAACTTCTGAAGTTATAAATCATATTAACTATGGCATGACTAATAAAACAATGCATGATATCACAAATAACATCATGCCATATCCCTTTTAACAAATGTCTAACAACTTCAAGTTAAAGGGATTCTTTTCACATTATTTTGTCTCATATGATTTTTTTTTTGTTTAGTTTACTTAAATAATTTTAATCTCCTCACTGTAAATTTTACTTTATTCTAAGAAGCCCCAGAATAACAGATTCTTACCCTCTGTAGACTTTCTCTTTCTACCTGTTCCTCATGAGAGTGCCATCTTGTACAGCTGTGACCTAAAGCCATGCCCACAGGGGAGGGACTTTGCACTACCAGTGTCTCAAGCTGATAACAAGTACATAGTGATATGATGTGTGTCTGATCAGTATGAGACTTCATGCACATGGCCTTAGTTCACAGATGTTCAAGATGGCAACTCTTATGAGTGAGAACAGATAGAAAGTGAGTGGTTCTACCAGGAAAGAATCTGTCACTTTTGGGATTCTTAGAAGTGAAGTGTAAATGTTTATATCACAATTCCACTGATGAGAATATATTAATTAATTATTAATCTAGCTAAAACGTTTATTAAAAAAAATACCCAAAGAGTCCCTTAACATCTAATAAATGCTTCATGTTAAGATATGTACCAAATCTTCTACCCATCAGATCCTAGTTTATATAATTACTTGGCATGAAAGCACTGGAAATTGAAATAAGCATCCCCATTTATTAAGAGAATTCTCCATTTTAGTCCACATTTATTTTATGACAATGTGCCGATAATGATAAAAGCTAATATGATTGGGAGGTGTAAAAGCTATGGTAAGAAGTAGAAATGTGCAACAAAACATATATCAAGATTATTTATCTAATAAAAGTGACTCCTTAAAATAAGACTAAGACTAATAAGACTAATTTCCTTTTTAATGAATGTTTCTTATATTTTTATTTTAAATGTATATATTTTTTGTTCTGAGTATTATTATTATTATCCTTTATTACACACCAACATATTTTGTAGCGCTTAAGTACAAAGCGCTTAAGTACAAAGCAAAATGGTCCTTTAAAGGGCCACTATGGTCCCAAATTTACAATATTCAATATAAAACAATATTTTGAAGGACTCGGCATGATAATATAAGACCAGTGGGTTTTAGCAAGTAAAATAAATAAAATAACGTTTTAAATTTATAAACAAGTAAGTGTATGTAATTATACTTATTAGGGCTTATTTGTTGAACAGGTTTGCTACAATTGAGGTTGCTTTGCTTGCAGATAAGGCTTTAGTTTAGTTGTAATGAGAGTGATGGCAGTAAGGAATGTAAATTTACAATAAAATTGAGATCAGCAAAAAATACTTTTAATAATTTTTTTTGCTGTCATGGATCAGATGAGGGCAGAGCTGACGTCTGTTTTGGCTAATACTCTGAAGAACAATACCGTTTTATGGTGGTAAACGTGTGTGAGAGTACTTGTAGGAATAAACTTGCTAACATAAAGAACTGATGAAAGTGTCCTTCTAATTAATTATGATACAGCCCCTAAATAATACATCCCAGATTGTGGCCAGGCTGCCAGATCCTTCATCTGAGCAATCTATTTATGAGTGAATGAAACAGAACAGCAGTACTGAATATTGGCAGATTACTATCTGCATGTGTGTGCATACATATACATATTTATATGCACACAGACATAAATACACAGCTATTATGAGTCACATCTCTTTCTTTCTCAAAATATAATGTGTTAAATGGAAAGACTATATTTTGGAAACTAATTTAAAAGATGAGATTCTACAAATACAGTGAGATTAATAAAATACATCACTTCTTTGTAAGGACACCGTTTTTTTCCTAGGACCTGGACACAATAAGTATTGATCACATTATATAATCAACAGAGACAAAGCTAACACTTGGCATCAGGCTGCTTGTTTTGGCCAGGATCATAATATTTTACGCAGTCAGTTATGGTGGAAGTTGCATCATAATTTAGTAATTTTTTAAAATCTCAATTTAAATCTCAATCTAAATTGCAGGAGCCCACCACAAAATGGGCAGAAAAACTTAGTTACAGTATGCAGCTTTATTCAAAGCCCATTCCAATATATTTTTTGGTCCTCTTGTAAGTTACTGAAGCTGTATAAGGCTAGACAGTAGCTGATTTTTCTCTAAATGCCCTAAATACCACCTGTACGGGCTCTACAAATCCTTGCTAAAAAGCAGTTTGAGATATTACCGTAAGAGAAAATCATTAAAACCATTTAAGTGCTTTCTAAATTAAAAATGATCACGTATGTCGCATTTAAAAAAAATATTTGAAATGTGAGTCTGTATATATATGTAAACATCAACTAGTGGTAATAATACACCTCCACATAACATATATCAACTGCAGTGTTGACAGAGAAGCCAGCAGTCAAGAGGTTCATACTAATCAGGAAACCAACATGGTCTACAACAGGCGCTTTAATATATTGCCTATTAAATTGCAAGCCTCACCCCAAACAATAGTCATCGACAGCGTGAATCCTGAGCACTGAGAGCGTTCATGTATGTCACATCCATGGTAAGTTATATCATGTACACAATACCATTGGGAGTTATATACCTGGGTGTGAGGGATGTCGTCATGGACAGCCTGAGACCTTGAAGAGAGGAGTGGTTCACACTGATTGTGGCTAAATGTAGGCTGGTAATCCATGCTGGAGTTGAACCTCAACAGGAATATTACTATATAGCACAGGTTTATGTTAAGGAGCATGTAAGAGACCGGGTCTTATATGCACAGGGATAAGGGGATATAGGGCCAAATGATGACAACTGGGATCTCATTGAAGTAGCTGTTGAGGAATGGGGGCAAGAGCACAAGGAGGTTGGGAAGAGGCAAAGGGAGCCTCAGGAATCATACCTACATCAATGGGAATCTTGGGTACACCTGTCCTGTTAAGCCCCTCCATTGCTGTTGTGCATGCGAGAATATGTAACCATATACTAAATATGTTAAATGATATCTAGTGTTGTATTGTATTAATTTATTATGGTTGAATGGTTGTCTATAACAGTGTTAAAATGTAATGATTTAGTAGTCTGACCTCCACAAATAAGTATTACTGTTGTTCATGCATAATGTAAAAATATGTGCTATCAATGTATAAAATTCTGCTTGAACACACTTTGGCACATTCATTCAGATGCCATCTTAAAAACCACACCTGAGTCATTGCTTTGGCTTGTACTGTTCACCTGAACATGTTCTTTAGAGTAAATAAGGCCAAATTTAATTGATGTGTCACACTTAATGCACCTTTCAGAGTTGTGTGGACCAATATGTGAATTGATGTTAAATTATGATGATATTACCGTCGTATTTAACAAGTAAAGTGCAAACAATTGGCCTTAACAACATTATTTTCTAAGTAACATAATATTATTGACATGGAAGCATAAGATTACAGTAATCTACATACAATATCATTGGTGTGGTGCAAGAGAAAACCAAGAGGACAAGAGGCTGTTTAAAATGGGATCATATGATGGCTTAAGGGTAATGCTGTATAATAACAATGATACATAGTATCTATTAGGGTCACATGTGGTCATTACACCATAATAATTATCAATAGAGGAATATACATCTCATTATTCATCACTTGTGCAATAGTGCTTACATTGTGTCTTCATCTGCTAAATTAAACAGATACAATAACTCCTGGATGATGTAATTAAAATAAATTACACACAAATAGCGTGATTTTTAAAAATTTTAAAAAGTATAACACAGCACTGAAATTATGTGTATAGTCATATTATAAAAACTGAGTAGTAGAAAATCCAGCAAAATTTGTATACACAGTACAGTCCTTTATACTGCTACTGTAACAGTAAACTGTCTTACCTGATTTTTATCTACAAGCAGTGCAAACCTTACTGTATCTGTCCCGAGAAATCAGTTGTCATAACCATTTGCAGATATTTAGCAATGATGTGAAATGTTGCTGTGACCCCAATCAGTAGTCCGAATACTATCACTATCTCTATATGATATTGTTTAGCCGCATTAATATCATATTTTAAAGGTATACAGGTGTTATCATATGATAAATATTTGTTATGATATCACAATGTCTTATTGCTGAAAAACAAATGTCATCAGCCTTAATATTTTGTAATAATTTCAGAAAAAGTGTATCTGGTCTCATATTGTTAAGACTGATATAGTTACATAGTTACATAGTAATTGAGGTTGAAAAAATATTTTTAGTCCATCAAGTTCAACCTTTTTCGATCTCCTCTGATCTGTAATATGCAGATGGCATGCTTATTTAATTTATAACTGTTGGGTTTGATTAATATAGTAATGTAGGACTATGCAAATCCACAGCCATATGTTCATGGGACATATTAAATGTGGCATCAATCATGGGGCTTAATCAAACTGCCTTAATAGATGTGAAATCTGACTAAAAAGATAAAAATAGGTTTAGCAGAAAAAAAGAACACCCTAAATAGGGACTTCATCATTGCTAGTTAACTGCATTCTTTAGAGACCATCACTTGGTGAAATGTTAACCATAACCAAAGATTTCAGGCATGAGTAAGTTAACATTCTGACCAATACATTTTCGCTGAAAACTCACATCCTATTGAAGTACATATTATAGTGGGTTACATTTTTACACAGGCACTATGGCAAACAAAAAAAATGATGCAAATTAAAGGGATTTCTAAGTGAGCTGGATTAATACATGTCTGCACTCTGTAGGCAAAAATCAGCCTATGTGTATGCAGCACATCTCATAAAACATTTTTTTTTTATAAATATCTGAAAATCCCACTAATGATTTTGTTGACATCCCCAGGGGGTGTCTACACAACTTCCTGGTTCCCCCCCCAATCAGCATGCAGCATCCGGGGAGCAATATTAACCCACTATTTATCTGCTCTTGCTAGCTCAGCCAATCTCCTTGCAGCATCCTCCTTGCAGCTTCCTGTCACATGTCAGCGATACACTACATTTCCCAGGCTCCTTTGCTACATATCCCATGCTGCACCGTAGCCAATAGGAGAGCAGTGTTGTCACTGCTGGTATATGATTAATCCCTACTTCCTGTCTATGCTGTGGGCTGTTGCCATAGCAACTAACATAGTGCTATGTCTCAAATATTTTTCTAACCGGATTGGCCCAAAAAAATTGGAGGTGGTGTTAACCTTCATTTGAAACCGTCAGAAATTACAATAGATTTTGCTAAGATTCAAGGTAAGTGTTTAAATGTTTATTTTGGTATTTTGTCATGCAAACATTTTTTTCATACACTTCTGATTCTCCTCCATTAGATGCATTCATAATCCAGGAAACGTAGATATCCCTTTAACTGTTGTATTTACATGGTTAGCCATGTTAAAAACTGTTTATAAGCATTGGGCATTAAAGGTATACGGAAGTTTATCTTGTGTTAACTTTTTCTAATCTAACATATACTACTTATATCACAAACATGCATTATAATGATTCATTCTATACCCATACAGATTTATTTTATTTAAACATTGGTTTCCACACCCCCAGAGCTGCCTGCATATTAACAACTGTACTAACCAATAAAAACACTGCAACACTCAAGTATGTTTTTAACCCCATACTAGACCTTCAAGCCAACAATAGCACAGTGTAGGAATTGAGATCAGCATTCCCTGAAGCTGCTTTCTTCCTTTCTTGTGGTAGAAAGAAAAGACTACACATCCCATGATGCTTTACTGCAGAGACTGATCCCCAGACATTGCAACAAAGTTTTAGCTGCCTCTAATTTGCCAAAACAAATTATGACTTTATGATAAATTATTTTATTCTAGTGTTGCTAAGGTTTTCAGGGGTGACAGGGTGAGAGCACAGGAGACGTGAGAGATGAGTGGGAGAGAATAGAGGTGAGCGAGAGGAAAATGAGGAAAAGGAGAGGGGAATGAGAAGGGGAGGTAAGAGAAAAAAAAATGGGAAGAAAAAGCGTAGTGGGAGAAAATGGGAGTGAAAGAAGAGAGAAGGGGAGTGAGAGGAGAGAAAGTGAGAGGAAAATATTGGGCAGAGAGGAGAAAGTTGTAGAGAAATAGAGAAAAAAGAGAGAGGAGGGACAGATGTAGAAAAAAAGCAGAGAAGAAATATGAGGGACATAGAGAGGAGAAAAGATGAGTAGAAGTCTAGGGTTATAGGAACAATTAGGGAAATAGAAAGGAGGGGAAGAAAAGGGCAATGAGAGAAAAGGGAGAGAGATGAGTGAGAGAAGGAGCAAATGAGACATGAGGGTGACAAAAAAGGGGGAAGAGAAAGGAGATGAGTGATGAGTAGCGAAACAGAGAGGAGAAAGAAGATGGGAGTGAGAGATTATGGGAAGAAGTATTGAGAAAAACAGAGAAAAAGAGTAAGTGAAAGTTGGAAAAAAGGAGGCAACTGAGAGAAGAGGGAGAGGAGTAAAAGGGAAAGAAAAAAGTGTGCATCACCAGGGGCCAGAGAAACTGCACCAACAGAATCTCCAGCCCTGATTCTGCACCTGGTCCTGTTTGAATAGTAGGCCCACCTGGTTCTGTTTGAGTAGTAGGCCCAGTGCTGCCCTATTGGTAAGAGTCATATTTTTATTTTGTTTTATTATTTCATGCTTTTTAAAAGATGAATCTACTTATTACTGAGGCCTCCTTTGCCCCGTCCAACTCATCCACTGCTCTTTCTTAATTACTCCAATCCACCACCCCTGGTGCTTGCTCACAACAATAGTTGTAGAAGAATATATGCCAGCTGACTGGAGTGCACATTCATCTTGAGGAGTAACAAACACTCTTTGGTGTTCCAGAGTTACTTTATGTAGTGAGAATGAGAATGTTTTTAATCAATGTCTAAGTTTAAAAATGCTGGTTCCAAGCTACTTAGACCTTCTCTCTCCTACAATGACTCTGCATACCCTAGGAAAATATTACATTAGAAGAGGATTATGGAGAGAGATGAGGGGCATTAATAGGTGCAATGTGCAGGGATATATGGAGCTTGTTATATCTTTATATATCAGTAAAATGCATAGCAATATGGAGCTTGCTATATTTTGATATGGCTTTATGGAGTTTACTATATGTTTATATACCTGTGTGGGGGGTGACTATTTATATATCTGTAATGTGGAGGTTGTATGGAAAGTGCTACATCTTATATACCAGAACTGTGCAGGGTTATATGATTAGTGTCCATTGGATTTTTTAAAAGTTTTGCCACTATTGTCCAGGTCTACGATACTCTTAACTAATAGAGAGCAGAGTAGAACAGTCTCCAGTAGAAGTAGAACCAAATGCTTAATGGAGTTCACCATGCCTGACATATGTTTACTAGGAAAGAAAGACCAAATCACAGAGCTAAACCTTGGCTTGTATTGACAAACAAAAATTACAAAGAACATCATCAATATGACTTAGAAAAAAGGCAAAGTCTCTGATACAGAGTAAACAAAAATTACAAAGAACATCATCAATATGACTTAGAAAAAAGGCAAAGTCTCTGATACAGAGTAGTTCCGGATGCCTGCTCAGAAGAGATAACTATAGAGATTGGTAGCATGTAAAGAGGTAATGTTTTTTTCAGTGTCCTTTAAAAATGTTGTAGAAAATTAGTAAGGGATAACGCAAGACACACATAACTAGTTACATGGGGTACCCTGTACAACAAAGGACAAGACAGACATTCTGACACACAAGGAATTGACGACCCTGCTCCCGAGAGCTTACAGTGTAAAGGAGATGGGGAAGTGACACAAGAGGGTGAGAGTCTGATGGACTATGACTGGAAGAGGTGGCTGTGTGTCTCCACATAGCAAGAAGTTAGGAGTTGTGAGGTTGTGTCCCTCCATATTTAATACTGTTTGGATTTTTCTCCACAAGCAAGTTAGGAGTTGTGAGGTTGTGTTCCTCCATATTTAATACTGTTTGGATTTCTCTCCACAAGCAAGTTAGGAGTTGTAAGGTTGGGTTCCTCCTCCAGGAGGTATTAGTTTACTTGGGTAGTTGCATAACACTGGCATGATGCAGATTCTCTAGTCTCAGTGATTGCATATTACAAACATGCCATCTCCAACTTCTTATTGCACAGCTAGGATCAAGCCATTAATAGTTGTCTATTTGAATAGATGAGATGTAGCTGCCGGAAGAACTTGTGGATATCTCCTAATGTTCTCAAATGTAATTATTCCAATACTTCATTCAAAGAATGCAGAGAATATTCCGGGAAACCCAAATTAGTTTAATTTGGCTTAAATGCTTGTGAGTCTTGGGTTCTGTAGAGAAGTGAAACAAAAGTTATAGAAACATTGTAGTTTTACAACATTACATGTGTTATGGAAGTGAAGGGTGTGTGCATGTATGATCAGACAACATGTTTTAGAAAGTAAAACAATTATCCTTTGAATAGTATATGCAGTAGTGAAAGCCACCATATTTTTTTCTATTTACTATTTCAACTGGCAAGAAACATTGAATAAAAATATATTTTTCTGATATAAAATAAGGATACAGCAATATTTACTAGCAGTGGTTGAATGTCTGCAACCATGAGCTAAGCAATTATACAATCTCTTTATCATAACTGGGATTCAGCAGTGATCATAGTTTAGGTACCACAAATTAATAATATATAAAGTAGATGCTGCCTGGTATTGGAAACATTGTACAATATATTTTGAATTTATTATTTGAAATTATGATCTGACCTGTGCAGTGATGTAAATTAATTAGGATGAATAACAGCAAAAAATAATAGTCAACACCCGACTGACTCATGTGGCAATAAAAATTATAATTTGAGTCACATCAATACTGGTTAATAGGGTTTAAGGCAAATACAACAGCCCAAAAAGTACTCAAATTTAAAAGGAATTTTATTTTGATTGCTATTTACTCAACTTGCAACTTATTCAGTTAAAATTGCAAAATAAATAAAATAAATTGTCAATTTAATGAATCATTATAAAAACTATGACATAAGTTACACAGTAATATAGATAACTATTGCTGTGTGAGAATTGTTATTTTAACAGCATATAAAAGTTGCATTTTAAAATAGCTCCTAACAACTAAACCATAGGAACTATAAGGATCAGTATTCAAAGAATAAATAATTGAATTTAGTGAACAGAGGTCATACAACAGATACGAACAAATCTAATTGAATAAGAGTTCAATAAAAGAAAGAGCTGAATTAATAGTTATATGCTAATTTATATATAATTTAATACAATTAAATACAGTTAATTTAATACAGTTTTAACATAAGCATCTATTACAATAAGAGGGTGTTCTTTTCTTTTTGTTATGATGTTTTGGCCTTATCAGTCCATCAGACAAAATAAATACTAAGGGCCTCATTCAAGTGCGATTTGGCCAATTGAATAGGGCTCTATATAAGCACATAGCATATCTTATTTACAGAAGTCTTAAATTTTTAGTTCTGTAAAAAAAATATGCTATGTGCTTATATAGAGCCCTATTCAATTGGCAAAATTGCTTTTGAATGAGACCCTAAGAAACACTAATTGCAGAAAAATGTGTCAATCCTTAGTGTTAAGTGCTTATTATAGCAGGATTAATGAAAATCTAAGTCTACAAAGTCCCACTCTTTAGTGTTAAGTGTTTTTTTAGCGTGCCCAATCCTATATCTTCAAAAGAGCATGTTAATATAAAGCTACAGTATATCTTTAAGATATTGACCTGCTTGTTTTGTGATGTAATTTATTGGGTCAAATGATACTTTTATATTCATATACCAAGGTATACAAGAGACTGCGGGGGTTAGTGTCCAGGGTTGGTTATTTATTTCCTCTAGAAGTGGACAACACAACTCTCACTAAGACATCTCAAACGTATTTGTTCACAAGCGATTACACACACTGAAAAAAAATGCCTGCCATGCCAATTAAAGGGCCGGTCTGGTCATTACAATACCAATTAAAGGGCAGGTATGGTCATACACTGAAGAAAAGTCTGTACTCAATCATAAATTGAAGAAAAATTAAATACTCACCTCACAGTTGTTTCTCCTTTTAGATGGATTTATTCCTCATTTATATTTATAGATTGGTTGACATTGTAAAGATGTAATATTTTCCAGTGTTCAGAAAATTTTAAGTACAATAAACACGCGAGACTAATAACTAGTTACATGGGGACCCTGCACCACAAAGGACAAGACAGACATTATGACACATGCGGAAATGACGACCCTGCTCCCGAGAGCTTACAGTGTAAGGGAGACGGGGAAGTGACACAAGAGGGTGACGGGGAAGATCTAGTTGGATATCTCCAAATATTTTGCTCTTATCATTTCAATGCTGTATTCAGTGAAAGAGACTACAGAGAATATTCCAGGAAACTGAATTCAGTTGCATTTGGGTTGTATTTCTTGTAAGTCTTGGGTTGCAGTTCTGTAAGGAAGAAAAAACAAAGTTAAATAACAACTGAGATTTTTTATAATATAACATTTGAGCACATTTGTTACTGAAGAGAAGTGTGTTTGATTCAGTAATGGAGATGGACACTTGAATTAGAAAGATTATATTTTCCGCTGATTCCCTAATATAGTATCCAATCAAAGATGTCACTGTTACTTCTGGAGTTCTGGGTTTTAAAGAACCTACATCAACCTCTGGAATCTCCTATTTATTGTATGCTTTTGTTAAGAACTACACTTGAGCAAACATATTTAAAAAGTAAAAGAAAAGTACCCTTTAAATGTTACAAGTATACTATACAGGTGTGTACTGAAGTGGGGCTGTAGTGGGAGTCACCATTGTTTTGTTTAACTACTTCTAAAACTTAGAAGCATCCATTTATGAAAAGAAAATTAGGGTAATCCTTAATGTAAGTTTTTTTTCCCAGTAGGACTAATTGAAATTATAAGTCTACAAAGTCCCCTTTGGTTGACACAACTAAGTCTATATGGCTGGTCCAGGGAGTAACAATTGCATGTGACAAATTAGACTTTATGGCTTATGGCAGCATAGTTATTATTTTAATAACTGTAAATAAAGTTCCAATTTCAATTTGATCTAGTATCCTAATAGTGTTAAGCACTGGAACGTCAGTAAGACTAAGGTTATTCGTAATAAATGAAAGGCTATAGTTTTCACATTATCAAAGTCAATTACTTCAGGAGTATAATGTGAATATGGAGGGGACATATGAATCATATGTAGGTGTAGGAACTGGGGGGGGAGGAGGGGGACAAATCCCCCCCCAGATTTCTCATTGTGTTTATGTATGTGTATTGAAGCTGTTAAGTGTTCTGTGCATAAAGTGAGCTGTATCCCCCCAGAATTGTTTCGGTTTCTACACCCTTGCGATATGATACTTTTATATACATAGAGATGGATAAACAAGAGACTACAGGTAACTTGTCTCTGGTTGGTGCTTTGTTCCTTGGGGCAGTTGGCAACACAACTCACAGAGGCAACATTCCTCACATAATAACTCACACAAGATTATATATACTGAAAAAATATCAGTACTCACACAATCATTATTGTGACAACACCTCCCCTTTAACAGGGATTAAATCTAAGTGCAGCCCTGCCATGCCAGTTATAAGGAAGGCCTGGCCGCCTTAACATACATACTCTGAAGTCTATACACATAAATAAACTAAAGCAAATTCTATACTCCCTTCATAGTCCCATTTTCTGCAGAATAATACAAGGGGGTACAGTAAATACATAAGACTATAACGATTTAAACATCCAGTATTTGTACATTTCAAGAAATAACATACCAGAGTACACATTTGTTATGCTTCTTCAAAAAATAGACATATTACATCAGTTGGTTTAATCTACTTCTCTGCCTGTACATAATCCCCCCTCCCCCACAGTTATTACACCTTACCTTTATATATTCAATCTTGCAGTCTCCATGTGGCTTCCAGTAGTCACAGCTGCTCATCTCTTGATATTAATGCTGTGAATGACTTGGTCTCCCAACACTGCTCCTTATATAGTGCCCTGGGCTCTGTGACATCATCTATTATGACACATCTCTGATGTAAGAAGTTGTTTGTTACCCGGATGACCCAGCTCAGCCATTAGATAACTCATCATATAGTGCTCTGATAATATCCAAATGGTCTCTGACATATCATGTGCCAACAAAGGTTCCTATAAACATATTGACACATACACACAAGGGAGAACAAAAACATCCAAAACGTAGAAACCAGAATAAATTTAGAAGCTGGTCATAAAATAGGATCCACTTAATATACAGCAATTTTCAGAATCTAGAAACGATTTCTGTGCATATACACTCACTCAGTTTGCCTGTTCATCTCCATCTTTATTTCCCTACATAACCACAACTTATTAGCAGCTTCCTCTTGGCCTTTCCCCATCACTATATGACTTGCCTCTGAAAGCAACAATAAGATGTAGATGAGAGAGGAAGTATAGACTATAGTGTTTATAGTGGTATTGCAGTTATTTAGGGAGCAATAGAGAGGCAAACTTCTTAAAGGTGTCTACACGCTTGGAACCCTATTAAATTTGGTGATTTTGAGTTTCCGTAGCCCTTAAAGGAGCATGCAATAGTTACGGCTAATAAATTGTCCTCTTTTAGCTTCCCGCAAACAATTTGTGGGTTACAGGCAGAAAAACCCTAAAGCCGGCTGTCTAAATCTGTTCGTCCCAGATTTAGACAGCCGAGTTAAGCATTTGATCTGTCAAGCCCATAAATGTTACAATCACAGATATCTATTAAATTGCATTGATTCCAGAAGAACGCACTGGCGTTCAAACCCGTAAATGGCAAATGGAGCCAAAAATCCTACAGGTACTAGAGAGGACTTGTAAGGGGCTTAAACTTCTGTCCGTAGCACTGTAAAAGCAAAAATAAACACAATACTGTATTTTAAATTAAAGGGGAAGTGATGTAAGGTATTAAAATTAATAGCACAACATTCTCAAGACCATAAATCAGAAATAACAAATCATTTATTTTATCTTTAATTTCCGTATTATATCGATCCCGACAATCAATGTGTTAATACATATAATAGAACTTGCATGTAATAGAATATCATATTGACTGATTAATTCATATTGCATTATTTCTGGAATGTGGGCCCGATCGAACTCGTACTTCAAACCCGTAAGAGATTGAAATCTAACCTCCTTTTTTTTAGTAACGTAATGATGACGCTCTCTTTTACTATTGGCTCTGTCTAAACCTGTAACCACTGGTTTGACTAATTGATTATGTTTGCAGTTGCAAATGGAACATGCGGATGCATGGTTTACGGATTTGGATGTCGGCCACAAATGTTGCAGGCTTGTCTAATTTTATCGCTCTGTAACTCCGCCAAATTTTAAGCTCGCAGGCTTTGTGACTATACCATGGACGCTGTGGGCTTCGAACCTTATGGGGCCCAGTGTATGCAAGACAGAAAGGAAGGAGAGTGTGTAAAAGAGAGAAAGTAAAAGAGAGTGTTGTATAGACAGGTGGAATACCAGACTGCCTGGTTCAGAACTTAAAGGGCCATTGTAGTTTGGTAAAAATATCATGTGTGTGAAGTATGTAACAAAATAAAATTAGATGTTATGCAAGAGAGTAACATACAAGCATTTTAGAGAAAACCTTTATGTAGATGACGCATGGTAAGGCCTGGATTTACCATTACGTACAATAGACAAGTGCCTAGGGGTGCCTGCCTGCAGGGGCTTCCATGTTCTAACACTTCAAAATATATTTAAACAGACCTTGAAGATACAATGCAATTTACACACAGCTACTTGTAGGAAGTGCTATGCCTTGGTGGTGGGAATAAAAAAAGCTGCTCTTGGCTTAAATGAGTTGTGCTACTTATGAAGTCATTTCCTCTCTTCCTTACAAAGCATGCTGGGAGGTGTAGTCACAACTTCATACAAACCAACAACAACCTGCACAATTCTCCCTGCATGGTTCTCAGAGTAGTGTTCTAGGGAGTTCACAGAGCTGAGATCTGCCCAGTGACAAACAGTAAATTACAGTAAGTTAAAGTATCACTGCAGTTAAAAAAAGTCAATTGTTTGTCAAGTATGAACCACGTTAACAGCATTAGTAGCTGTGTAAGCCAAAGAAATAATTTTTGTACAATCTACATTTTTGAAGACTCTTGCTGAGTATAGGAATCCAGAGTTGTGTTGTCAATCTACCCAGGATATAAATTACCAAACCTGGACAATAACCCGCCATCTCTTGTGTACTTTGGTATATGGATATAAGAGCATCATGTGTCCCAATGGATGACATCACAAAGCCCAATTACTAAAAACATGTAAGGGCTGAAGATCTGTAAGTCAAAATCTTAAATGGATACTGTTGCGCTATATTTATATTATACTCTTTGGAAGAAATAGATTTGGACACAGCCTTTAATTCATTATCTATCTGTTTATGAAAGTTGGATGATGGGGATGTGTGCTTGTAGTTATCAGTGGAGCAAGGGCTGGAGGAGGAGGGAACAGGCAGAAGTCCATTGTTTGATCACTGGATAAAATTTAAATCGACACCACACTACACCCTTGATGATTTGGTTATTTATTGTATGTGAGGAATTAAAGAGAGTTCAGGGTCCAAAAGAAACTCAATACAGTGGGCCTGAGAAGTGGAATGGATGATGGCATTGTCAACAGCGAGGGTTATTTGAAGAGTGGGAGCTGCAGTAGAGGATAGGAAGATTAGGAGGTCAGTTGTTGAAATGTTAAGTTTGAGTTGATGGGGGGACATCCAGGAGCACATGCTGTAGTTTGCAAAATGTGCTGGAAGAGAGGGGCATAGAGCTGATGCTAAGAGATACTGTAGGTTTCAGTGTTATCTACATATAAATAGTACTTAAATCACAAACAAATTATTAGGATGCTATCAGGCCAAATCTATCGTTTTGGAGCCCCTACGCAGTAAAGTGGAGGAGCCCCTGTGAGTGCGTCCGCAAAGTGTGCACGCACCCATTTTTTCTGTGCATGTATATCGCTATCTTACAAATTACAGACATTTCCACTATTACTTGTCCACATTCTCTTCCTCTCTTTCTTCCTCCCTTCTCTCTCCTTCATTCTTTCTCACCCCTGTCTTTCTCTTTCTCCCCCCTTTATTTCTCTCCTTTATCTGTCTCCCTCTCTCCCTTTCCCATTCTCTCTCTACCATCCTACTCTTTCTCTCACTCCTTTACCTCTCTCTTTCTATATCACTCTCCCTGTCTTCCTCCCTCTCTCTATTTTTTCCTCCCTTTCTCCTTATTCTTTCTTCCTCTTCCCTTCTCTTTCTCTCACTCTCTCTCCTCTCCCTCATTCTATGTCTCTCTCTCTACCTCTCTATCTCCCCTATCTTTCTCTCCACCCTCTGTCTCTCTCTTTCCCTCCCTCTCCCCCTACTTTCTCTTCCTCTTACCCTGTCTTTCTCTTTCTCTCTCTCCCTATTTCTCTCTATCCTTCTCCCATCTCTCGCTCTCTCCCTCCCCACACTTTCTCTGTCTCTCTCTCCCCCTCTCTCACTGCCCTCCACTCTCTCTCTCACTGTCCTCCACTCTCTCTCACTGTCCCCCATTCTTTCTCCCTCCCTCTCTTTCTCTTCCTCTCTCTCACCCTCTCTCTTTTTTCCCCTTCTCTCTCCCCTCTCTCTTCCCCTTTCTTTCTCTCCCTCTCTCTCCCTATTTCTATCTCTCCCTCACTCCCCTTCCTCTTTCTCTCCCATGTCTCCCTCAGTCTCTTTTTCTCTCCCCCTCTCTTCATCTTTCTCTGTCTGCCCCCCTCTCTCTACCTCACCCTCACCATCTCTCTTTCTCCTCCCCTCTCTCCTGACCCTTTTTCTTCCCCCTCTCTCTCCTGCTTTCTCTATCTACCTCTCTATCCCCCTTTCCTCTTCCTCTCTATCCCCTTCTCTCCCTCCCTCTTCTCCCTCTCTCTTTCCGTATTTTTCTCTCTCCCCTATTTCTCTTCCCCTACCTCTCTCTACCTAACTATTTCTCCCTCTTCTATCTCCATCTCTCTCTCTCTTTCCCCCTCTCTTTCTATTTCTCTCCCTCTCTCCTACACTCCTCCCACTCCCTCACCATATATCTCTCCCTCCCTCTTCCCCTTTCTTTATCTCCCTCTCTCTTCCTATTTCTATCTCTCCCTCTTTCCCTCTCACTCTCTCTCCCTCTTTCCCCTCCCTCTTTCTCTTCAACTCTCTGCCCATTTCTGCCTCCCCTACTCTCTCTCTCCCTCTCTTCCCCTCCCTTTCTCTTTCTCTGTCTGTCTCCCTTTCTCTTTATCTCTCCCCCTCTCTTTCCTCCCTCTTTATCTTCCTCTATCTCACCCTCTCTTTCTCCCCCTCTCTCCCCCCTCTTTCTCTCTCTTCTTTCCCCCCTCCTCTCTCCCCTCCCTCTCTCCCTTCTCTCTATTCTTCCCTCCTCTCTCTCCCTTTCTCTCTCTTATTTTCCCCCTCCTTCTCTATACCATCTCTCTTCATCTCTCTCCCATTCTCTCTTCTTCCCTCCTCTTTCTCTCCCTCCCTCTCTATCCTCCTCACTCTTCCTCACTCTCCCCACTCTCTCTATATCCCTCTTGCCCTCTCTTTCCCTATTTCTCTCTCCTTTTTCCCTCCTTCTCTCTCTCCCTCATTTTTTCCCTATTGCTCTCTCCTTCTATTTCTCTCCCCCTCTCTCTTTCTCTCCCTCTCTCTACCTCCCCCTCTCTCCCTCTCACACACATGTACATGCCTCTCACTTCATCACGGCTCCTGCCTCCATCTTGTGTTGAAGATCTCCTGCCACTTTCTGTACCCAGCCTTGCTGCCATAGCTGCGCAGGGGAAGGCTTCCTTTTCCTCCTCTCTGTGCTCCGGTGCAAGGGACGGGCTTAGGCTTCCAGCAGTGTAATCTGAGCTTCCTGTCTGGAGCTCAGTGTTAACTCCGGCAGCTCTGTCTCTTTTCAGAGGAAGCAGGCACTGCACAGTGAAGTACATACGAAGAGGGGATTTAAAGGGTGTCTCTGGTGGAAGATGGGGTGATAATGATGCGCCCCTCTCAGAGATGCGCCAGTAGGCAGGAGCCTAACTCACCTAATGGATAATCGGGCCCTGGATGCGATGAGAGGATGTATTGATGGATAAGAGGAGGGGACCTATTACTAAACTTGGGGTACACCAACAGTCAGAGTGAGTGGGGAAAAAGAGCTATCAGAGAAGGAGACACTAAATGTTCAGTTTTCTACATAGGATGTAAAGCATAAGATAACTGTGTCACAGATTACAAGGGAATAGAGACTTTGGATAAAAAGAGGGTGGTTAAGTGTATCAAAGGCAGCTGAGCGATCCAGGAGAATTAGTATAAAGATGTAACCCTTTGACTCAAGGAGGAGTAAAATATTCTTCGCTCTAGGCTCCCCTGGTACCAACTCACTCAGTGACTCTCCCTTAGATCCCTTCCATAACAATCTCCCTCTCCAAAACCTTTTCCCATAGCTTTTCCCCTCAAGACCCCTTTTAATAGTTGCTTTTCTTCCTATAACTGTTCTCCTTCCCTTACCTCCTGCCTGTACAAAGCTCCTCTGCCTGCAGCAGAGCTCCAGGATGCACGTTCTCCATTTTCTGGCCACATCCTCTCTGGGGGAGGGGGTTGTTGCTTTGAGTGAGCCTGGGGGGCAGTGTAGGGGACCTTACACTACACTACAGATATACAGACGGTGCCTGGTTATGAGATACGTTCCAGACAACGTCTTTAGGTCGGATTTGTATGTAACTCAGTTCCCTGATAAATAATAATAATATTAACAATACTACAATGGATTATATGTGGTGATAATAATGCTGCAGTGTAATACTGTAATAATAATAATAATAATAATAATAATAATAAACCTGTACTTTTTTAATAAGTTACAGAAAGTACTGTGCTCTTTCTTTTAATTCAAAGAAATAGGACATGATAACAAACTCATGCAAAATGCCTTGAGAGCCGTTCTTAATAAAGGAACTCTACTTACACATATACTATCTCTTCATAGCACCCATTCCCTCTCTGCAGCCCTCTTCGCATAGCACCCAGTTTCTCTCAACATCCATCCCCAAACAGCCTACCTCAACATCCACCCGCACACAGCACCCACCACTCTTGTCATCCATCCCTACATGGCACACAGTTCTTCTCAGCAGCCATCCTCTATCAGCACCCAACCCTTCTCTTTAAACAGTCAAGGACCTATTTCCAGCCATCATGGAGGCCCCAGGAGGACAGCTATACTGCAGAAAAATAAACTAAATGCAAAAACATTTTTTTAATTACACAGCACTGGTCCCAGAGGAAGGCATTGATAAATTGCATGACATATACTACTGGAAGCTCCACCCCTGAGTTCATATTCACCTTCCTCATGCTCTTTCTTTCTCTCTCTCTCTCTCTCTCTCTCAAAGTATTCACCTCCTGTGAGGAATTGACTCTGCTGGGTTTTGAACCCTGGTCCCCAGGCTGCTGAACCTCTTCCCTACCACTGCACCAGCCTGCCTTTGTGAATTTCCTTGAGATCTGATAAACCTTGACTCTGCTAGCAATAGTATCAGTGACTAGTCTCTTCAGCTGTGTCTGGTCCTTGGCCTATATAAGGCACTTCCTGTCTATGTACCTTGCCACATTATTGTGGTTCCTGTTCCCTTCAATGAAGCTTGCTCCTGTTTCAATTGGATCATTGCTGACCTAGGCTGCTGGTCTCTAAAACCTTGTGATTCCTATATCATTACACCTCCCTTGACTTTTTACCTATTTTGTTACATTACAGCCTTAAGTTCAATGTTTTGTTAATCTGAATTTTATGTGATGAATCAGAACACAATAGTCTAAGATGGTAAAGTGAAATGAGAAAAATAAATACATAAAACTATTTTTTAGAAATATAAAACAGAAAATTGGCATGTGTGTATGTTTTCACCCCCTTTGTTATGAAGCCCATAAAAAGCACTGGTGCAACAAATTACCTTCAGAAGTAAGTTACACAATTAGTGAAATGATGTCCACCTGTGTGCAAGCTAATTGTCACATGATCTGTCATTACATATACACACCTTTTTTGAAAGGTCCCAGAGGCTGCAACACCTAAGCAAGAGGCACCACTAACCAAACACTGCCATGAAGACCAAGGAACTCTCCAAACAAGTCAGGGTTAGGTTATACAAAAATATCCAAATCTTTGATGATCCCCAGGAGCACCATAAAATATATCATAACCAAATGGAAAGAACATGGCAAACCTGCCAAACTCACGGACCGGGCAAGGAGGGCGTTAATCAGAGAGGCAGCACAGAGACCTAAGGTACCCTGGAGGAGCTGCAGAGTTCCACAGCAGAGACTGGAGTCTGTACATAGGACGACAGAGTGGCAGAGTGGCCAGAAGAAAGTCATTACTTTCAGCAAAAAACAAAATGGCATGTTTTGAGTTTGCAAAAAGGCATGTGGGACACTCCCAAAACGGTGCTCTGGTCTAACGAGACTAAAAGTGAACTTTTCGGCCATCAAAGAAAACGCTATGTCTGGCGCAAACCCAACATATCACATCACCCAAAGAACACCATCCCCACAGTGAAACAAAGTGGTGGCAGCATCATGCTGTGCGAATGTTTTTCAGCAGCTGGGACTGGAAAACTGGTCAGAGTTGAGGGAAAGATGGATGGTGCTAAATATAGGGATATTCTTGAGCAAAACCTGTACCACTCTGTGCATGATTTGAGGCTAGGACGGAGGTCCACCTTCCAGCAGGACAATGACCCCAAACACACTGCTAAGGCAACACTTGAGTGGTTTAAGGGGAAACATGTAAATCTGTTGGAAAGGCCTAGTCAAAGCCCAGACCTCAATCCAATAGAAAATCTGTGGTCAGACTTAAAGATTGCTGTTCACAAGCGCAAACCATCCAACTTGAAGGAGCTGGAGCAGTATTGCAAGGAGGAATGGGCAAAAATCCCAGTGGTAATATGTGGCAAGCTCATAGAGACTTATCCAAAACGACTTGGAGCTGTGATTGCTGCAAAAGGTGGCTCTACAAAGTATTGACTTTAGGGGGGTGAATAGTTATGCATATTGACCTTTTCTGTTATTTTGTCCTATTTGTTGTTTGCTTCACAATAAAAAAAAAAAAACATCTTCCAAGTTTTGGGCATGTTCTGTAAATTAAATGATGCAAATCCTCAAACAATCCATGTTATTTCTAGGTTGTGAGGCAACAAAACATGAAAAATGCCAAGGGGGGTGAATACTTTTGAAAGGCACTGTATAAATAAATATATATATATATATATATATATATATATATATATATATATATATATATATTTATATATATATATATATATATATATATATACCCACGGCACAAGCTCGGATCCCTCCCCACGCTGATGATAGGCAGTAACCTTGAAACAGCTGTCCGTGGGTAGGATTCCCAGCTTGTGTATAATCCAACTTTGGCTTTGCATAAAAGCTGTGTTATGCAGTGGGCATAAACTTAAAGTAAGCCATGTTTAAAATGGTTATGGACTGAGGAACAATGCATTTGTGGGCACATTTACATGTCCCTGCTCAGCTTCCCAGAATGCATTTTAATAACTGTATTTCTCAGGATTCTGAGCACGAAACAAGTTTTTTAGCTTGTTTTAGACATTCAAATTTGAACACAAATGTACTATTTATTTCATATATATATACTAGCGACTTGCCCGTCAAAAATGACGGGGCAATAAAATTGTAAGGCAGGTAATGCTGTTTGCCACAGACATTAATTTATTTGGTGGTCTGAGACCCTTCGGCCCTCATTGCGAGGCTGCTGGTTGTTTTTTTTCTGAGAGGTGATTTTGCTGTTATTGTTTGGTCGGCGCTGATCTGCTTTTTGCGCTTATTGCAAGGCTTTGTGTGCTATGAGCAGCGTTGGCGCTCGCTGTGAGGAGCGTTGGCGCTCGCTGTGAGGCGAGTGGTGAATGGCTTTTGTGTTTATTGCTATAGTGTTTTTTTTTTGTTTGTGTATATGTGTTTTTGTATGCTAATTAAATAATTAATAAATTAATATACTTTACCTATTTTGAAGTAATATATGCAGGAAGCATTGTGCTGAAGAGCTGACAATCTGTTTTGATGTTCCTGCAGCATACAATGTAGGTTTGCACTGTTGTGGAGCTGAGGTGTGTCAGCAATGTGTGCAGTATGTAGTGTAAATAGGCTGCGTGCGCTCATTGCAGCCGACGTTGGAGCCTCCACCCTCCGCAAATGCGGCCCCTCGCAAAGCAAGGGTCCGCATTTGTGGACCAAACTGCGTCCCTTGCAAAGCGCAAAGCGAGGGAGGCAGTTCTAGCAAGCTCGCTTAGCGAGCTCGCAAAGCGCGACGACGATTCGTAGTTTGACAACTATTATATGTGATAGAGTTTTTCTTTGCCCTGAAAACCTACCTTGGACATCCATTCATACGTACAAGTTAGGACACAGTATCTATAAACTATGTATCTTCTTCCTTTAAATGACTCACAATGTTTGTGTGGGAGCCATACTAATTGGAGTACCTTTCAGCTGCTAGTTATGTTAATTATTCTTGGATTGTGACTTCTGTCTCCTTATCCCATGCTGTATGTGTGAGTAGACAATTTCATGATTTAATTAATCATGTCAGTGTTTTATGTGGTATGATTTTCTAATCCATGAACTAATACAAATTTACCTGATGTAAATAATGCCTAGCAACATGGCTCACAACAATCAATGTGAGACACGTCTAGAGAAGGGAGGCGAGGAAAGGCTAAGCACTTGAATAGATATAGTGATGAGATATGGATTTGAAACAAATTTTATAGCTTAGACTTTTGTGTTGTTTGTATTATTTTGTGCATAGCTTAAAGGGCCTCACTATAAGTGCTCTTCGTGATGTGGAAGAGCACAAGAATCTATGTTAAAATTATCTTTTTTTTTAATACACTAATAACAGCTAACAATCTGCAGTCTTTGGCCTATTTACAAACACACTGCTGACAGTTCCAAGAAAAAAACATGCCGACACCGGTGGTGTAGATTTCACGAGAACAAAGATTTATGGTTTTTCTCTGAACATCAGGAATGTAGGAGGAGATTTTCAGCACCAAAATTAAATCCTCTCAACGTGTAAAACAATAGCCCATAACGTAGCCTGCAAGACTTTTGGCTATTAAATTGGCTCTGTAAAGCAAACTGCTAACGATCTGCGGGTTACAGGCGGGAAAACCCTATGGGAAGTCGAAATTTGAACTCCATGGCCGCAAATCCTTTGATTTGTCAAGCCTGTAACTGTTACATTGGAAAATCACTCTTAAATTGCTAAAAACCCACTAGCGTTCAACCCCGTAACTCGCAAATGGAGCCAAAAACCCAACAGCTACTACAGAGGACTGTAAGGGGGTTAAAGTACTGTAAATGCAAATACACACACACTACTGTATTTTAAATTAAAGGGAAAGTGATGTTAGGTATTAAAATTAATAGCACAACATTCTCAGTAATACTTTCTTTCTACATGGAATAAGCAATGTAACAAATGAAAGTATTCCAACATGTTAATATAAAATGTAGCATTAAAATAGTGGAAACACCTTAAAATTATCTCATAAGGAAGCTGCATCCAAATGATTCCTCCACCCTACAACCACTTCTCCTTTACAGTGAATCCACTGTTGCCAATGCTTTATTCTTCCAGTTTTCAGTCAATCATCAGGATTTGTGAAAAAACATTACTGAATATTAATGTGACTGAAGGTGGATGGCAATTTCATGGGATTTTAAATAAAAAAGCTGGCCCAGTTTAGTCACATAGATCTTATTCGGGAATAGCTGGATCTGCTATTTTTACAAGGAACACACATATTGCTAGCAGTTTCTCAGACAATGAAGTTATTTATAAAAAAAAAAAAAACACTGGAAAACATTTAAAGGTAGTATTAGGTAAGATTTTATATCAAACTTGAGTTGTATTTGGTCTTGCTATGGCCTGTAAATATGCATTTTATATCCCTAAAGTGTTCATTGAAAGGACCACTGTATTTTAGGACAGACTTTGCATCTTTGTAAAGGTTAACACACTAATAATATTATAAGCTATGCAATCTGTGAACATGAAATCATTTTTAAGTAAAGTATTCATTTTAAAAAATTATGTTTGCATACATCTAGTTTCCAACTTGTCTGACTCGAACTGGAAACCTATTCCCTTACCATATATATGCTCAAGAGCAGACAGCTTGCAACTATAATTGCAAACTTGCATATAAACAGCTTTATTAAATTGTGATTCGGCCAATTGAATAGGGCTCTATATAAGCACAGAGCATTTTTTTTTTTACAGAAGTTTTTAGTTAGTGAACTTCTATCCAAAAGCAAGGTCTTCATTAACTAAAGACTTCTGTAAAAAAAATATGCTCTGTGCTTATATAGAGCCATATTCAATTGGCCGAATAACAATTTAATAAGGCCGAAAACCTTAAAAAAAAATATCATGGATGCCTCCTGTAACCAGCACAGACCTGAAACTTGTTTTTAATTAAAATCTAGCTTTATGACATTTTTCCTGTCTAAGTATGCTGTTAGTCAAATTCAAATCTTTCAAACATATGTATTTTTAACCATAAAATTATCCTTTTACATGGCCCCAATAAAGTCTCTTGCAGCAGGGGGGCATCTTGGTCCACTAAACATTTTAAATTCTCAGCTGGGCACAGTGTGGTAAATTACCCAGCACATCCCTCTGGATTTCAGCCGGGGTTAAATGTCCTTCCTATAAATATTTAATCGCTCCGCTGGCTCCGTGTTTCACAGCTCACTACTTTTCTTGATAAAACAGACTTAAAAAATAACCATTAGTCCTACATACTCGACACTTGGCACAAATTCATCAAAATAGTTATGCTTTTATATACTTGACTTGCAGTAATAAAATAAAATTCCTTTGCTTTCAGGAACAGGTTTTATTGATCACACTGCTATGTCCAGTATAGGATGGGGGTGATGCAGGCACACTGTACACTTAATGACATTTTGATGACAGCAACAGAAAAGGAAAAGGATTTGGATCATCTTAAAGTAGGCAAACACAACAAAACTGAAGGAAAAGCCAGTAGGTTGTTCTATTTTATTGCAATTAGCAGCAAAAAAATTCAAGAAGGGTAGCATCTTTTAGAAACTGTATTCTAGCGGATGCGGTATGGAAAGATGACATCAAAAAGTTCCAGCATGCTTGGGATAAGCATAGCACTATGTTTAGGGATAATTAAGCCAATCTTTTTTTTAGATAGAATGAGCACACTAGATGAACATTTAAGGACCTATTCAATTGAGCAATTGTTAGTTACTGAAGCCCGTAATGTAGCCCATAAAATAATTTGCTATTCAATTAGCTTATTTAGCTACCCACAAACGATTACAGGATGAAAATCCCGGTGGTTGTCAAAATCAAAACTTCGACCCATCTAAGCCTTTGATCTTTCAAGCCCGTAAATGTTACAATCGAAAATCGCTATTCAATTGCTACAATTCCTCAAGCCCGCAATTGTTTTCACACCTGTAAATAGCAAATGTAGAAGATAGGACTCGCAATGGGGTTAAAAACCTGATCGCAGCACTGAAAATGTAAATAAAAAATCAATACTGCACTTTAAAAGACGGGGAAAGTAATGAAAGACATTGTAATTAATTGTACAATAGTCTCAAACTCTCAAATCTGCAATCATAAATATTTTTTTTTACTTTATTATTTCCGTGTTATATCAATCTTAGGAATCAAGGAGTTAATATCAGGCCACCTACATGGACTAGAACAGCATCGTCATTCATTTTTATTATTTTGTACATTGCCGGATTGCGAGTCCGAATGCTAATTCGATTGACGTTTAAACGCTATCTTTTCATCATGATGACGTTCTCATTTACTATTGGCTGTTTCTAAATCAGTAGTCACAGCCTTGCTAAAATGATCATGATTATGCTCTGAAATGTTACTCATGTGTACATGGTTTACGGTTTCAGCTTTCAGGCCAGGTAGCTGCAGGCTTGTTCAATTGCTCTGTAACTGTTGCAATTGAATAGGGATCTTGGTTTTTATTTGCAATAAAATCAATGTTTCCCTATATAGATTTACATATATACAGATAGGATAAATTGAAACGTAAAATTGGTGATAAGATGATAAGGCAATTGTAGAGTCCTCCATGATTGGTACAATTAAAATGTCCCTCTTTAGTCATTGACCTATGCAAGAAGGACTGTTTTTACATATACAGTGAGTAGAATTGTCTGTGCTGTGCAGTGATACCTGGTTACGGTAATGGTACAGAAATGTATAAATATAGAATCAAGAAACGAGATGATAAGAGGGGTAAACAGCACAGCCCATATGTCTCTAGCTGTTTCTATCCGATATAAAATGGAAGATACTGTTTTATGACTAGGAATCTGGGGAGGGGATCCTAGGTAATCAATGTAACAAATTAATGTAACACAGCATACTTACTATAACACAGGATCCTGGGTAAGCAATAAAACAAATTAACAAAGTATTGAGTGTAAAAATTCTTAGCAGAGGCTGGAGAATTTGATCAAGGAGGAAGTTGAGGTGGAGCATCAGTATAACTGAAGTTCCCAGAACTATCCCATTTGTGGAAAAATCTCTTCAAGCTTCAGAGTCCAGAATAGTTGAAATTGTCTCTCCAGAAATAATCCTAATTTTTGCAGTAACAGAGCTGGGCTCTAGTGGACTATCCTGGATATAAAATGCCAGGACCATGGACTATCAGAAGAATCTGCAGTCTTTGAAGATGTGAAGATGGAATGACTAAGAAATCTAGCTAAAACTATCCTATACAGAAGGCCCAGTGGTATGGTACCTATCCAAATTGTATATCATCAGAGAGGCTCAGTGGTATGGTACCTATCTACCTACCTATCCAAGTTGTATACCTAAGGATTCCTCACCTTAACTATACCTAGTTCATTCTTAGATTTGGAGGATAGTCAACTGCAGGATGCAATTTACAGGCAACAGTACCAGTAACTAAATGGTAAATTAGATTTAATATGAAGAAATGTATTATTAATTTGTGAAATAAAATAGCCATGTAATTTATAATCTAGCAATGCTAGGGGTATCAGAAATTAAAAGGGATTAGGAAGTGCTTGTGGACAATCACCTACATAACAGGTCTCAATGCCAAGCAGCATCTGCAAAGGCAAGTAAAATATTAGCCTGTATTAAGAAGGGTATGGAAGCAAGGGAGGCAATATAATTCTGCCACTATACAAATCATAGTACACCGTCATTTGGAACCTGGAGTACAATTTTGGGCACCATTTTATAAAAAATACATTTTATTGCTTGAAAAAGCACAGAAAAGCAACAAAACGAATAAGGGGAATGGAAGGGCAAAGTTATGAAGAAAGACTAACCAAATTAACCTTATTTTTAATGCATCCTAGGACAATATAAGGATTTGTCAAGTGAACTTTTTGTGCCAAGAGGTTTTCAACTGACAAGAGGACATGCCTTGAGGTTAGAAGGAAAAAGATTCCACCTTAAAGAAAGAAAAGGGTTCTTCACAGGGCGGGTGGTAAATCTGTGGAATTCTTAACCAAACAAAGTTGTGACAAATGATTCGATAGATACATTTAAAAAGGGATTGGATATATTTTTTGATTAAAAAGAGAACTCAGGGTTAGGTTACCCTTTTCACAGTAGTGGTAACCCTCTCCCTCCTTCCATAAATAGTGAACGTGAAGGATAGCCATTTGGAGTTGCATCCAACTTACCCCGAAATGCAGCACACGTATTGAGATAGAAACTCTTCTCTGCAACTGGGAAATGTGTGGATGAGTGTCTTGCAGAGCCCCATGAAGGCTAATCCAATTACACTAAGATGTTGTGCAGGTGATACAATCTAGTCACTGCTCGAGTGACAGAGGTGGAAACCCCTTCCTTTACATGCGATTGGGCAGAACTGGATTATAAGTCTTGAGGGAGGCAGCCTGACTTTAGTCAGCCCTCTCAATAGCAGCTACAATTCATTTTAGGTGGTGCAGATGAAGTCTAAACCCCTAAACCCAAGTGACAGCTCTCTACAGAGGAGGAAGGAGGTAGAGGGGTCTACATTAACCTCTTTCTTGCATGTGGTGGATTATTGGTTCACCCAGAAAGAGAGCCACAAAGATAAATCAATGGAGAAATGCATCATCAAGGGTCCATCAACTATAACAATTCTTGCCCCCTCATAAACAACAAATAGTTTCCTTAATGCAAATCAGGGCTCTGGATGGCCCAAAATATCCAATAGATCTGCTTGTGGGAAGATTTTAGGTCTTGCTGCACGTCTGAGAAATGTGAAAGCAAGAGGGTTACTATTTGCGATAGGACTCATATATTACAATGTTAGAGGCAGGTAGAGTGGTTCTAAAGGGGTTAACCAGTGTGCTGCGTTCTGGACATCTGCTGCTATCTGTGGTTGAATATATTTCCAGGACGGTGCAAAAAGAATGACCAACATGGGATAATAGCCCTGAACCCCGAGTCTTATAGTACAGCCCTTTAATTTACTGCTTACAGAAAAAGTGGAGCCACTGTTGACTTCAGTGACCAGTGATCAATGTTTGGAGGCCATGGAGTGGAGTTTCAGGGAGATGTACCTACATGGAGCAGGGTGGTCCTGAAGAAAGGCAACTAGGCTGGGAAACAGTACCTACTTTTCCCCATGATTCATGCATTATCATCACAGTCACGCTATACCCCTGAGGAGGTCTCCCTTGCAACAAAAAGGGTTTGTCAATAAAACATAGCTCTTGGCAAAAATTTCCTGAGAGTTCTTGAGATCATTTCCTGCAGCAAACAATACTAATTATTTTTACTTATCAATTTATGTCAGCAGAGGTGTAGAAGGAGTTTCCATTGATGACATGGCAATATAATCTGTGACATCTCTGGCTACAGGGAGTACCTGGACATGTGGCATCACAATGCCCTACACTTGAAAAAACTGTTATTTAAAAGTTGTCTGAATCTCTGTCTCATCTCCCCAAAAAAAAGCATAAGTGCAGTTTTGTGATTATGCTATAGAGCTGAGGCTCTCAACCTTTTTGATCTGAGGCCAGCCGGTTACCCTCCAATGCTAACATTTGAGGTCCAGAACATTTTTCCCGGGGTTATATTACATGTGATGTACTAATGTTCCTATATTTTTGTTCATTATCGAACAGATTATTTTTGAGTCTATCCACTGATAAATCATACTCTATTTATAACTATGAGTATGGCTAGTGGTGTGTTGTCGTGCCTTGTGTGGGTCAAGAAAGAGATCATACATATATTATTTACATTATATGGTTATCTCTTGATTTTGCTGTTACCACGGTAAACACATACAGGTACTTATAATGTACTCTTTTAACAGGTGACGGGTTGACCATTTTCCTTTCTTACAAAATACATTTCTGATTGTTTATTAAACATGTTTTATCAAATAAGATTTGACCAAGCCAATGCTAGATATTTTGACATGGCTCAGGAGACCTTAAGATTGGAACATACAAGCAATGTCTTAAGATAGAGTATGCTAGGGTGTATGCGTTCGACTTCAATTCCCAATTGTTCTAATTGAGGGTGTTATCAAGCAGGTTTGAGATTGAGTACAATGGACTATTCTATAACCCAAAATAATTTGGCAGACTCACATATATTCCCTAATAAATTAATTTAAATACATGAAATCAGAGCGCTCTCAAACGGATAGAAACAGATTTACACACTAACTAACATATTATAATTATAGATATACATGTAAGCAGGGAGTGACCTATTGTAATTGGTGGAAAACAACCTGGTGACGATGAGGATGAAAGTGTTTGTCTAATAGGCAGAGAAATGACCTGGTATTTTCTGGTCTTTTTCCCTGGGCTAGTTTCTGTTTGTCACTCTCTGGCATATACTTATGCCCCCCCCCCCCCTTATTTTTTCTCTAATATATTTTACTATATCAGTCTATATCCAATTTTCATCCTATCTTTCCTAAAAAGAAAAGAACCAATAACACAAAAAGGATTGCTTCAAACTATCTTAAGAAGGGATCCTAAAGTGAGACAAGGGGTTACCCATAAAGCCTATACCTGGTAATGTATAAAAATGTTCTCATTTGTTGTAGGGTTAAAATAGTCCAATATACACACTCATTCTGCTATCTTTTTGGAGTGGTTACAGAACAAAGACTAATTAGCACCTGCATTCCCTAAAACAGTCTGATTGAGTTTATTCAATAATATAACCATTTAACTCTGCTACAAAACCAATTATTAAAATACAACTATACTCAAAAGATACTTAGCCTTTCTTAACACATACCTTATTTCATAACATAATAAACCAAACTGTTTTATACCATTATTGATTTTGAGTGCATATATAGAAACACCCTATATCACTAATTAAACACCCTAATACTGATATACAAAAGTTCCTTAGCCTGCTATAGATACCTTATAACCTAAGTAGTTATATCGCTTCTGCTCTGTAGGTCTTAAACCTGAGTGTGCTATTCATGGGGTTAACACATTTTATCACTGAGAATTATTGCCACATATATTGTATAGAATAGACTTTTGATACTTAATACTCTGCTTATCATCTCTGTATTGAATGAACCAAATCTTATTGCTTTATGATACATTGTTAACCAAACTTTATAAGATTATATACACTGTTTATTGATCCATATATTGAAATAACAAAATATATATTGTCTTAAATAGATTGTTATGCAATCAGTTATTCCTATCTTGAACTAACCAAGTATATAATGTTTCAAGATAGATTGCTAACCAATCTTGATAGGATTATATACACTTATTGATTTCTATATTGAGCTAACAGAATATAAAATGTGTTAAAACTAATCATTATCCAATCATCCACAAGAGATTGTAATAATCATAAGATATATTTTATATTGTCATCTATCTAGACATTAAAGCTTATAAGTTAACACATCCAATTGTTTACTCTTGATTTTACTAGTATGCTAATAAACATAATTCTGTACAAGGAGTATACTTGTCTATAAATTGATCATTGAGCTAAATAAACTTTATTAAATCACAAACATTGTAATATTTGTGTCATATCAAATTGTATGACAGTGTTTATAGTGAGAAAGTTCTTCTCATTCATTGGTTCCCATTGGTTTCAGGGAATGGCACAAGTCCTATGGCAATGTTGAGAACAACTGATATAGAAAATTCTTGTACAAGTAACAGGATTGGTAAAATGTGGGTCTACTGCAATTCTCCCAAAGCATGTTTCCAAAGAGCATATCTTATTTACAACAGCTATATGCCACCTTGAAAATGTAAAACTTATCCACTTAAAGTCAAAACTGCTTAGAGTCCCTTGGACTTTAAGAAGATCCAATAAATCCATACTTCAGAAAATCAAGACAAACTGTTCACTGGAAGGTATGATCATGAGGTTGAAGTTCAAATATTTTGCCCATATCATTCGTTTTTTGCCCATATCATGTGAAGACAGGATTCCCTAGAGAAGATTCTGATGCTGGGAAAGATTGTAGGCACATGGAAAAGGGGCGGCAGAGACTGAGATGGATAGATGAGGTAATTGAAGCAATGAACATGAGCTTGATTGAGTTCAGCGTGTCTGACTGATGTGCCTGGCGACTTGCAGTCCATAGGGTCATGCAGGGTCAGTCATCACTGAACAACAACAATCCAGATAACTTCATGAATAGGAGATGATATTCAGATAAGTTAAGAAATAAGGGAAATCCACATACAGTCAGAAATATGAAATATCTTGATAATGTAAAAAAATATAAGGACAATATAAAAGTGAAACATTTAAGACAATATCTCCATAAAATAGAAAATATCAGATATTTTTAAAAAAACTCAGTAATATGAAACATTATGCAGATTAGGAATTATCTAATGGATATCTAAATAAATTCAGAAATCTAATATATCCAGATAAAATCCAATATATGAGTTGCTATCCACATAAATTCAGTTATTGCCCTGAAAAAGTTAGAAATATGGAACAATATCCAGGAAGTCAGGAATATGAGGTATTATCCTGTCTTTATAAGTAATTATAACATGGCCCGGTTTCTGGAATTGTCCATACAAGCATACTATACACTCAGTACACAATGGATTTCTCAATGTCTATTTAATGGTATTGGCATATTAATATATAATTGTGTTACTCTTCACTTTGGTAACCATGTCCTTTTTGAAGTACAAACATATGCAATAATCTACAGTTAATATTCAGCAACCCATCACAAGCAGAACATCACTCTTCTATCCATGTAAGACACATCTTGTCTGTCTCATGATTGTTCATGTCTTGTTCATGTCTTCACTATATCATGTTTGTCCATATGTAGAAAAAGGAGCTTTACACTCAAAGTGGCATTATTATTAAAACAATCAACAATTGATGTGTCCAATAATTTGTATGGTTAAGGAATGAAATATCTGATGCTTTTCACCATGCACCGAAAATTAGATGTGTTCACCACCAGGACTGAGGCTGTCACTTCTACAGAACCTGAGCCAATGACACTAGCTCAGCCAGCAACTGACTTTCAAGTTCCATTAACCTTAGATATATTTACCTCCAGACCTTGTGGTGAACACACCATCTACTTCTCTGCTGCCACTGATCTAATTTATCATACCCTCCCACCTACCCTGTCCACACCCACCTACATATGATTCATGTTACTACACTATCACATCCATCTCTCTCATCTGCAACACCCACAGACTTAAAGGCATCTCTACATTACCTGGATTATGAATGCATCTGATAGAGGAGTATCAGTATTATTATTTTTAACTTTTATTTGTAATGCGCCAACATATTCTGTAGCACTGTACAAGGGAAAAGAACAGAGAAAAATCCAATTTTAACAAACTGCAGAAAATGGAGAGCACTGTTTTGAGCTTAGAATCTTTGTAGAGAGTGCTTTCTTCCAAAGCACCCTACAAGATTGGAACTCGCTACGTACAATCTAAAGGGAATGGAAGAGGCCGAAACCTGGGGAAGAAAAGATAAGGAAAAGCTAAGAGGGCAGGTAGGAGGTGAAAGTTTACTCACTGTAGGTGGGAAGGTGGGAAAACTTGAAAAGGTTTTTCATTTAGTGGTAGAGAGTCATTTGTGGTGATTGGCTCTAGTAAGTAATATGTTATATGAAGTGGTAAGATAATATAACCTGCAAGTGGGAAAGTCAGAGGTTAGCTTTACAGAGTGGTGGAGGGTACATTTTAGACATAACAGAGGGGCAGAATTCAAGCACATGGAGTATGGGCAAAGTTAGCAGCCCTGAGGGCGGAGCATAGCAGCCCTGGGGGCATAGCAGTAGTGTAAGAAAACCAAAATATAAATTTACAACCCCACCCTGATGTTTGCTAAATCTTTTCAGTTTGCAAGCAGCAGCTTTTGTTAGTTTACACCGCTGAAAATCCCCGCTAAGATTAGCATAAAATTCATAATTCATTTGGGAAAACAGGAGAAAGCAGAGGTTAGATGAAACATTTGTATTAATCTATGGGGTTCCTGTGTTGCAAAGCAGCCTGGGATATGTAGTTTATCTCTCGCTCTCCTTGTCCTCTGATTCAGCTGTAAGCTCAGACCCCACCCAACCATGTAATTCCACCCTGGAGCATTACTTCCTGTGGTCTCTACCAGAAAGGTCAAACTCTGTATCTGCTGTCTTTCCTCGGTGTACTTGGTTATGTAAGCTTCCTGTGAGTGTGCAAAGCTGGATTTTACTTTCCTGCCTTTAACTTTGGACGTACACTGAACTTTTCTATATAACACATATGTTTCTGAACATCACTGCCTGTTTGAAACATTTGAAGCCCAGGAAACTTATATATACCTTTATTTACTAATTAACCCTCTACTCGCTATTTCAATTACTTTCTGAGCCCTTGTTTCTCCCTTTATAATAATTCACCTTTTGTTTCATTAATCACTCTTTCAGTCCTGCAAAGCACTTGGTGCTGTGTTTGATTATTGGCTCAACAGCATGCACCTACCTCTGCCATGTAGAAATGCCTTTATCTACATATATGCTCTTTTTTGGAAATCAGTAAAAATCTAATCTAACATCTGCCATTTTTATTAGACTATTTGTGGGTTATAATATAAAATTAGTGTTCAATAATATAAAATTTGTATGTAATAATAAAAATGTATTTACTAATTTATTTCTATATTGTTATTCATACCATAATGTCATTTTATTCAGCTTATTAAAACAAACCTGGATATCATTAGTGTGTGTTATCTGCTGTCAATAAATAGCATTTTTTACGATTTGCATAAAACATTCAATTGACAGTCAATTTAAAAGTCCAATGAACTCTAGGAAAATAGCTGAATCCAATTGCACTTGGGGGTTTTATCCTACCCTGTAAATTCAGGACATGACCTCCTGTTCTTTTGTTTCCAATGTAAAGACACAAACAAAAAATAAACAATGTTTTGTTTTGCCAATTTTGGAACCCACCTGTTGTTGTTTATAACAAAACATTCTGTAATTGCATTTTGGAGATTTTTACACAATCTATCAACAGAGAAAATTGAAAATGGTGTTTGCATGCACAAGATCGTAGTTAAAGCTTTTGTTTCATAATAAATTATTTTGGAGGGCAGACAAACACACACACAAGCACAAATACATACACACATATACATACACAGTTGTCGATACAAGTATAGAGAGACCTGTATAGACGGATGCACACACAGACATGTACACAAAATTACAAACACACGTGCACAAATCTGGATACGTATAGAGAGACCTAGAACAAACATATATTTACATACACAGGGCCCTATTCTATTAGCTAGATGGTAATATTGTGTGTATGTTTGGATCGCTCAGTCGTGCCCGACTCTCCGTGACCTCATGAGTTACAATGCCCCATGCTGACCCACTTGGTATTCATGGCAGAGATACTGGAGTGGGTTATCAGTTCCTTCTCAAGTGGGCCACAGTATACAGCTCCTGGTATTCCTAGGCGATCTCCCATCCAAGTACTGACCATGCCTTCATGGTGCAGTGACCTCTTGGCTCCCTGACTGGAATCGAATCCAGGCTGCAGCCATGAAAGCACCAAATTCTAACCACTGGACCACCAGGAACACCCCCTCCCCCATCGTAATGTTACACATACTTAAAGTCAGTCTTAAAATTGCAACACATTTTATTAGCTACTCGCATTACGATTGCGAGTTACCCGCCCCTAATCACTATGGACCAGCCAAAGATGCAAATTAGGGCTTACCTCTCTATTGATTTTTGGACATTTCAAACATCTCAAACATTACGAATGCTAAATGCGCAAAACTACAAAAAATCAATATTCTATAAGGACTTTACGTCTAATAAAGTCCAACCTGCAACTAGAAAAAAGTATCACATTTCTAACAAAAATATTACAAGTGCTAAATAGGGTTTTAACGCCAGTTCAGGTACCTGTAGCAGCAATTAAACATACAATACTGTACTTAAAAAGCATTGGAAAGACATTAAAATTAAGTGCAGAACAGTGTGAAACTCACAAATATTCAATTTCAAAAATATTATTTTTAACTGTTCTTTCTGTGTAATATGGATCCCAGTTCTCATGGGGTTAATACATATTATAAAACCCACATGGACTAGAACAGGTGCTCTAATGACTTTTATAGAGTGCTAGATTTCTACATTGTGAGCCTGATAAGTGAATATTACTTATTGGAACTAATTAATGCTTAGCCTTCGATTGCAAGTTACATCTTACTTCCATGTTTTACTGACGCCATGATGACGGTCTCATTTACTATTGGCTGTGTCTAAGAAGTAAATTGCTGCCTTAATTAAATATTTCAAGATCATATGGTCACGCCCCCTGAAATTCTACTTACAAAGGCAGGGTTTACAAGTTCAGCCTTAAGGTTGGATTTTGCGAGCTGGAGTCAATAAGAATACATCTAAAGACTTAGAGAAAAATACACCCGCAGCCAAGTTTATGAGTTCAAGGCATTTGACTTGGGGAATAAGGATGGGACAGCATCACTTTAGCAGATAAAGAATCTGCATTCAGTTTGTTACTAATTCACCCTGAGTGTCACCATTTATTAACATTGCATTTCAGTATTAACTGTTTTGTGGACCTGTGCCGTTCCATTGGCTGCTTCCATTTAATGCTCTTACTTTGCAAAGAGTGGAGAGCCCAACTAAATACCTCAATGTCAATTTTTTTATAATAAAGATAATAATAATAATAGTAATAATAAAAATAATTTAATTCGTTCTTCCAGGTGGATTGGTAGCATTCACTACTTGGATGGCTTTATTTTTGTGTATCAGTCATGTACATATATCTGCTTCTTCATTCTGGAAATGTTCCAGAGGATTGCTGCAAAGAGTCTCATTCTTTGGAGAAGTCGGATGGGCCTAAGACTAGCCTTGACTTCTTGGGCATTACTTAGGATTTGGAGGTTATGGAATGTAGGTTGCCAGCAAATTAAACCTCTGATTTGTGACTGGACATTACCGGTCTAATTAATGACAAGGAAAATATGTGGGCTACAACCAGTGCTGGACAAATATAATTTCGCCTGTTCCATCATTCCTATGGGTCGAATCTTTTGGCACCACTTAGCCAAGTTGATGGCAGGGGTGAAGCAACATCATCACTATAGCTAGCTGGGTAGACGATTTGCAGGTCCGGATCACTTGTTTATTCTCCTTCAATAGAGCTTGATCTATACACTGGCATTCTGCAAGGGCCATTCGTATGCACACACCTGGCCAGAGTGCAGGGTTGAGGAAGGTCTCACAGGAACTTTGGGATTTCTGGAAATGTTTCCAATAATGGTGAGACAACTTCAGGAAAAGATGGGTGACATTATTTTAAAAACATTTGAGTGTAGTACCAGATATTAATGTTTTATTCCCTCCAAGTAATTAGAAATTCAAGACACTTTGTTAATGTTCATTTTGTTTGTACCTGTTGGTGTGATTAACATTGTTAATGCTGTGTTTGGTTCAAAGTAGATATGCTTTCAAGATCTCTAAAGTGGTTCTAGGTGACACTGAATGCCAAGAGAATATGTGTTTTTTTTTAGGAGTATGGAGATAGCCTTACTGATTAAGCATTCTTTATTTTCTTCTACTTGGAAGGCATATGAATGAGTGTGGGACGAATAGCATGATTTTGCATCAACTTTTGTGACCACTTGGAGCTCATACTATGAATGTTTCCTAGGTATTAAAAAGCCTTCAGATTCCCTTTCCAAGACAGATTATTGGCAGTACTGTTTCGTATTTCTAAATGGTCAAATGGTCTTTCTAGGGCGGTTAACAAGTTGAAAAACAATATCCACTCTTCTCTCTGTTTGCTTCAATTCTCATCAATATTTTTTTTCTCCTACAGCTTTTTCTCTCACTTTTATCCCGGGAACCATGAAGGGTCAAGAAAACTGTGATCAGAATAAATAAAGGGTTGGTGGTTTTGATTTATCTGACCTGTGGATTTCTCTCTTTATGCTCTTGAGATGCTCTAAAACTGATCAGTTTGGGAGCGGAAAGTTCATTTCATTGTTCCCTATTGGGTCTCCATATTGTCCTTTAAACCTAGTCTGGCGGTGTATACAGTGCTGCCTTGTTGTAGCTTTCTCTAACTGTCCCATTTTCAAATGTTAAGGGAGCTTTGAACCTTCAAAGGCTGTTTGAGTTTTCCAGCTATGGACGTTGGAACCCACTTCTGAATTAGCCCTGCCACAGAGATTTCGCACCTGGGTTTAGGGAATTGTTCAAATGAGAAAACTGATAGATCCAAATTGCATCAGATTAGGTTTGGCTTTGGGTCTCTTGCAGGCCTCTGGTGAAAGTGTGGTTTGTTGATGATTCCTACGTTTACTGTGCTTGCAGTTTTGCTGCAGTTACATAGTTACATAGTTACATAGTAATTTAGGTTGAAAAAATATTTAGTCCATCAAGTTCAACCTTTTTAAATTTTCTCTAATCTGCAATACGCGGATTTATTGTTAATTGATCCAGAGGAAGGCAGACAGGAAAAAAAAAAACAGTGAAACTTTGCCAATTGTCTCAACAGGGAAAAAATATAAAATTCCTTCCTGATCCCAGATGGCTATCGGATTCATCCCTGGATCAATACTCCCTCTTTATTTATCAAGGATAGCCTTAATGCCCTATTTATTTAAAAATATATCCAATCCGTTTTTAAAGTTATCTATCGAATCCGCTGTCACCACCTCCATTGGTAGAGAATTTTACAGATTAACCACCCTTACTGTGAAGAACCCTTTTCTTTCTTTAAGGTGAAAACCTTTTACTTCTAATCTCAAAGGATGTCCCCTTGTCAGTTGAAAACCTCTTGGCACAAAAAGTTCCATTGACAAAGCCTTGTATTGACCCTGGATATATTAATATTAGTTAATCATATCCCCTCTTAGACGCCTTTTTTCTAAAGTAAATAAGTTTAATTTGGTTAGTCTTTCTTCATAACTTAGCCCCTCCATTCCCTTTATTAGCTTTTTCCAGCTCTAAAATTTCCATTTTATGTAGTGGTGACCAAAATACTCCATTTTCCAAATGAGGGCGTACTAGGGATTTGTATAGTGGGAGAATTATATTTGCTTAACTTGCTTCTATACCCTTCTTAATACATGCTAATATTGTATTTGCCTTTGATGCGGCTTGGTATTGGGCACTGTTACCTAGGTGGTTATCCACAAGTACTCCCAAATCCCTTTCAATATCTGATACCCCTAGATTTGCTCCATTAAGAATATAAATTGCATGGCTATTTTTCCTTCCCAAATGCATAATTTTACATTTATTTATATTAAATCTTATCTTCCATTTAGATGCCCATACCTCTAATTTATGTAAATCCCTTTGGAGGGAAAGTACATAATTTTCTGATTTAATCACCTTGCACAACTTTGCCACATTAGTCCAATCCGTGTATGTTCCTTTTACCACAACCCTTTGCTTCCTGTCTTTTAGCCAGCTCTCAATCCATAAGCAAGTATTTATGGCAATTCCTGTATCCCTTAGTTTGTTCAATAGTCTCCCATGTGGCACTGTATTAAAAGCCTTTGCAAAATCCAAATAGACTACTTCCACTGAGTTGCCTTGATCCAAGTTCCTACTAACCTCCTCATAGAAACTAATTAGATTTGTTTGACATGACCTATCCTTCATAAATCCTTGTTGGCTCCTACTTATAATCCTGTCTGAATAGACATATTCTTGTATATTATCCCTTATTAACCCCTCTAAAAGCTTTCATACTACCAAAGCGAGACTCACTGGTCTATAATTCCCCGTATTTGCTCTTCCTCCCTTCTTAAATATAGTTATCACATCTGCCTTTCTCCCGTCATCTGGTAGAGACCCTGTGTTGAGTGAATCTTGAAAAATGAGATATACAGTAATGGTTTTGCTATTACAGAGCCCAGTTCCCTCAGTACCCTTGGATGTATTCTATCAAGACCCGGGGCTTTATTAACATTTATTTTTTCCAACCTCTTTTGGATTTCTTCCTGCAATAACCAGTTATTTGGTGAAGGTAGTGTAGCCCCATTATGTTGCAGTGACCCAACCACTGGTACCACCCTTGTGTATACCGAAGAAAATAAGCTATTTATCTCATCTGTCTTTTCCTGGTCAGATGGCCTGTGTCACATTGTTATGTTCCTATAGCTTCCTTCCTGGCCTTCTTCTCATTAATATATTTTAAAAATATTTTAGGGTTAGTCTTACTCTCCTTTGCAACTAAATTTTCATTTTAGATTTTAGCCTAATAGCCCTTTTGCAAGCCTTGTTGATTTCCTTGTACTCCTGTAAAGTAGTGTCCCCTCATGTTTGTATAATTGAAATGCTTGTTTTTCTACTCTTCATCTTCATCTTTAATTCATTGTTAAGCCACATGAATTTTGATTTACTCCTTCTACTTTTATTTCCACATGGTATATGGTGATAAGTATGTTTATTTAGTAAGGATTTGGACGTTGTCCATTTATGTTTAGTATTTTTACCTGCCAGTTCTTTGTCCCAGTCTATACTTTGTATTGCTGCCCTTAGACCGTTAAAATCTGCCCTTTTAAAATTAAGAGTTTTCGTTAACCCCTTACAGTTATGTTTTGTTTAATTCAATCTCAAATTAGACTGTGTTGTGAACACTGTTTCCGAAAGGTTGCCCTATTTCAACATTTGATACTATATCAATATTATTTGTGATGACTAAATCCAAGATATCCTCATTTCTAGTAGGCTCTTGTATAACCTGGGCCAGATAATGATCCCAGAGTGTACTCAAGAACCTGCTCCCCATAGCTGAACTGCTGGTCTCATTTATCCAGTTTATTTCAGGGTAATTAAAGTCTCCCATTATTAGAACTTGCCCATGCTTAGCTGCGTTTCCAATCTGTAATAATAATTGCATTTCCTCACTTTCAGCTATATTTGGGGGTTTATAGCATACTCCTACCAATATTCTTTTAGAATTTGCTCCTCCGCTATTTAACTCTACCCACAAACATACAACAATACCGCCAGTTCCACCATAAATATCTTCTCTGAACATAAGCTTAAATACAGGCTTAACATACAGACAAATCCCTCCTCCTCTTTTACCATTGCCCCAATCTTTCCTAAATAGGTTATAACCATCCAGATTAACAATCTAGTCAGGAGAGTCGCCCCATCATGTTTCAGTAATGCCTATTAAATCACTTTTCTTATTAACTGCTAATAATTCTAACTTTGTCCTGGCAAGCTTCTGGCATTAGCAAGCATACACCTTATGTTATGAGTCTGAAGTTCTGAAGTGCAGCCACTGTACTTGAGTTACTTAGCAATACCTCCCTATTGACTGTACTAACCCTCCCCATCTCTTCCCCCATGACTAGTTAATGTGTTCCTTACCCCCTCTACACTTTCTATCCCATTACTTCTATCTCCCCCCCCCCCCCACCTACTAGTTTAAAACCCCCCCAGCCGTTCTACCATCCTATCCCCTAACACAAAACCTCCCTCATCCTTAAGGTGCAATTCATCCCTGCTATAGAGATTGTACCCAAGTGAGAAGTCAGCCCAGTGCTCTAAAAACCCAACCCCCTCCTTATTGCCCCACATTTTTAGCCATACATTAGCCTCCCTAAGCTCCTTCTGCCTCCCTGGGCTAGCACGTGGCACTGATAGTATCTCAGAAAATACTACCTTGTTAAAACATCTGGATTGAACCTGGGCACCCCTGCCATCCTATTGGTAATGAGGTGGTTTGGCTTGAAAGGCCTCTGTGGAACAGGGAGCTTTGAATACTAGTTGCATATGCTCAGCAAAACAGACCTGCTGACATCTTGGTACTTCATATGGAGTCAATGTTTTAAAGGTAGTGCCAATGCAGGATCCATGCAGAGGAACCATAATACCATTTTGAATCTGTTCCCGGATGCAACTTTTGGTGATCAGAAATAATAGGGCCATTATTGGTTGAGGGCTTTGTCATCTCCACATGCTTAATAAGAGCGGTCTAAAAATGAATAAACTGCTGGCAGCTTTCATTATAAAGTTTTAGGAAATTTCTATACTGCACAGCTTTTTTGAATCCTCAGAGTATGACTCCATTTTAACAGTGATTTGGTCCATGTCCCTGAATTTGGTAACAGTCACTTTCATTTAAATTTAAAAGAGGGTCTCAATAGGTTCTGAGCTGCTTATTTTGGCAGAGCCCATACCAGTTATGATGTTTATAGCTGAGCTATTGGCAGATGGGTTTACCCACTATGTAAAACAAATTAATTTTACACTTTGGTGTATTGGGTCTGGGCATTGGATTTGGTTAGTGACTTAAAGGGAGTGGGTACAGTCTCTTGCCTAGCTTGGAGCCATCTACCAGGTGTACTTTAAGTTGGTAATCATTTGCACTTAAATGATGTGGCCATTGATTTCCACTGAGTTCTTAGTTTTGTAATTATTCGTAAGGTCAAAAAGGCCAATGGGAGCAATTTGGGGGCTGGTTAAAGTTTGGTGGAGGGGATTCTGTATCCTGGCCCCAAGGGTCAATAATACATTGGTCAAGTAGACCTCATACCAAAAACAAGTAAATGGAGAGGTCTTTGACTGTGCTTAGAGCTAAAGGAAATTAAGAAAGGATCTCACATGCTAGGCACAAGCTGTAGAGGCTTTCTCGCTAGGAAGGGCTGAGCTATGCCAGACTACATGTAGGAGAAGTAAGAGACACCCACCCTCCTAGCGCTTTACCAACTGCCATCTTTGTCACAGTGTAGGTGGGAATACTTACCCATTAGTAAAAATGTTAGTTTTACAACCCAATATATTGGGTCAGGGCTTTGGATTGGGTTAGTGACTTAAGGGTGGGCTGGCACAATTACACACCTATATTTTGGAGTCGCTTATATCAATCTGTTAGGTGTACTCTAAATTATTATGGAAGCGGAGCATTATTTTGGTTTGTAGATTCAAAGTAAATAACAAACAAAACTGTATTTTAAAAAGTTTAGCTACAAACGTGCGTATTTATCAATGTAGTGTCATATTTATGTGGCTTGTTAATGTGCACAATGTTTTTGCAAAGTTTAAAACAATTAATACAGTTTTTCATTTTTAGCTATTACTGCAGATTCAGATCATTCTAAATTATGTTGAAATATAGCCTCCATAAATTGCCACTTGACAGTAGAACTAAATAGAAGATTATTCCTCAGTAGGATAACGCTCCACCTCAAGATACAGGCAGACTCAGCAGTCCATGATGGATTCCCCCATGACACATGAAGAGCCAACTCAATTGAAATTGCTTTTATACTCATGTCTTACATAGCAGGGGTACTTTCAAGGTATATGGAAGTTTGTGGGATATCATGTGTTTTGATTTTGTATGATTGGGCATGCCTCATATTAAATAATTTAATTGAGGAATTCTGTTTATTTGTAATTCAAAGTACATTTGAGCTACACCCTAATGCACCTATCTGGGTACAGTATGCTAGCCAATCAGCTGTCCGGTGTTGTGCCCTAGCAAATCAGCTGTCAATATCACGGCTGCCTCCTGAGTAGCTTTGTCTCAGCCGGTGAGAGGGAAATAGACATATTGTTGTATCTGCCTCTAATTGGCCACAAATAATTCTGAATATTATGCTAATTTAGTTTGGATTTTCAGGGACGTCCCTTCTCAAAATCATCTGCCTGAAAACATTTTGCAAACTTTAGGGTAAGTTTATTAATGTTTATTTTAGGATTTTTTTTCATGCAAAAACATTTTCCTACATTACGGATTCTCCTCTATCAGATGCATTCATAATCCATGAAACTGCCATATACCTTTCAACTCACCATTGCCAGGATATTTTAAGGCATAGTTGTGAGTGTACATCCAGCTACTCATACATACGGTAATCTGGTTATTATGTATACACTAGAATATTGCCCGTCAAAAAATGACGGCAATGAAATTGTAAGTGAGCTAATGCCGTTTGGTGTATAGTAATCAAATAAATAATACATTAATAAAGGATTATACTTTATCTATTTGGAAGTAATATATGCAGGAAGCATTGTGCTGAAGAGCTGACAATCTGTTTTGATGTTGCTGCAGCATCTAATGAAGGTTTGCACTGTTGTAGAGCTGAGGTGTAAGTGTTAGCAATGTGTGCAGTGTGTAGTGTAAATAGGCAGCGTGCACGAGGGGAAGCCGTTAGGTTAGATGTGTACTTCCGCATTGTGTAAGTGTTGTAAAATGGCGGTGAATGTGTATGTGGTACGCGGATGTGTATGATTTTGCATCCTTGCTAATGGTGTATCTTGTAGCTTGTACGGGTTTTGTGAAAATGTGTATGTGCTTGGTGGTGTTTTGCGTATTTAGGGTCCTGTAGCCTCATTTTCGTTTTTTTGGGGGGGCAATTTTTTCTCTTGCTTAGGTGATTTTCATGTATCTAAACTCTGCAATTTGTACTTAAATGGAGGTGTAACTTAATTTGCAGAGGTCCTGGGTGCCCCCCCCCCCCCCCTGGTGTGGGTATGTTTTTAATGTTTTTTTTGTGTGTATTTATTGTGTTTGTAATGCTTACAGGTTCGCACGGGTCAGCCATTAATGTCGTATCTTTGCGAGGTCGTAGTGTTTTTTTTTCTAAGTCCCGCTTCTCGTATTTGTTTGTCGTAAGTCCGTAAATGTTGCAAGGTCTGCAGTTGCTGGCAAGGAGCGCCGCAGCGTTAGCAACAACCCGCTTGCTCACAACTATTATATGTGACAGCCACACACAGGAAGATGCGTGTTGCATTACGAATACACTGCCATTGATACACAACTCTTCTGTGCTCCTCATTTTATAGCAGCGGAAGTTGTTGATTGATTTTATTCATTTTTACCCAGAGACTTGGCACATTTCCCAATGAAACTGATCCACGCAATAAACATCTGTGTACCAAGTTCAGCAAACTTGTGTTCAATAAAAATCTGTTCAAACATACTTTCTAAAATATGTCAGCTACAGTGAGTTTGCGCTATATGATTTCATGCTGACCATTTGGGGTTTGTATTGCAAGATTATTTCTTAGTTGAATAAGTTAATTATGTAAAAATCCACATTATGTCAAGAGTCTGATGGAGGAGCTAGTGAATAGAGGGCCAAAATACATTTTGGGCCCTTGTGTTGGCCTCACACATATAAATACACATATATAAATGTACCCCTTCTGGATCACTACTGGATCATACCATGTAGGGTCACTCAAGGTGGGCAGGACATAGGAGGGAGGTCAGAGAAATCATAGTCCACTGGAAAAGGAACTGGCAACTCATTTCAGTATATTTGACACAAAATCCTTATGGATTAGCATAACTAGACACAAGATGTGCTTGGCATGCTGCGGTCCATGGGTTCATGGAGAGTTGGACACAACTGAATGACTATACAGCAACAAATATTTTTATATACATATATATACATATATAAACATATTATTGTTATTATTATCTTATTTGTAATGCGCCAACATATTACGTACCGCTATACAGAGGTTAAAAATAGGGTAAAATACAGTAATAACAAATTAAAATAATATATATAAATATATATATATATAGACACGGTCCAGTCACAATATTATGACCATATCATAGCTAATATCCCAAATAACTGCCCTGTGCATCACGGACAGCAGCTAGATGGCATGGTAGTGAGTCAATAAGATGCTGGAAGGTTGACAAGGGTATCTGAAGCCATGCAGACTGCAATGCATCCAACAGCTGCTGAAGAGTGCATGGTGGAGGATCCATACTGAGAATATGGTGATCAAGGTGGTCCCAAAGGTGTTCAATAGGGTTCAATGGAGGCCAGGGAAGTACTTGGAAGTCTTAGTCATGCTCCACCAACCACTCACAGACAATTCTGCCCGTATGACATGTTGCATTGTCCAGCTGGAGGATCCCATCCGCTATGGAAGACAGTCAACATGTATGTGTGTACTTGATCTGCAAGGATGAATAGAAAAACCCAATCGGCCTTCTAGAAGAGGTCCAATTTCAGTACTGTCGTGTAAATTGAAGCCATTTCTGATGATGAACATCAGCATGAGTGCAGTGACAAGTCGTTTGCTTCAGAGTCCCACACACAACAGGATTTGCTGTACTGTCATTTTAGACACACGTCTGGTAGCCCTCTGGTCCGTTTGGACAATGAGTTACTCAATTCTGCGCTGTTTCAGAAATACTTCCACCCTTGGCCCAAAAGTCAATGACCATATCCTTTTCAAAGTCTGATTAGTTGCAAGTTTTATCGATGACATTGATAGTTGTTATGTTTGCAGAATGCCTATATGTCACCCACCAAGCCAGCTCACGACACCTACCCTATTTCATTGGCTATGAGCTGCTGACATCGAAAAAATAAATAAATAAATAAACATAAATAAATATATAAATATATATATATATATATATATATAGTTGTGTCATATTATTATGACCACCAGCTAATATCCTGAATATATCATATTATAATTATTAATAATACTCAAGTACCTTAATGATCCTCCAGGGATGATCATCAACACCCTTGTTCTCAATTTTCTGGCCTGGCTAAATTTGGCTATCCAACTTAATGGAGAAGTTCTGGTCCCCTTCAGTCTTACTTGAAGTCCTTGTTCTCAACTTCTGGGCCAGGAAAGGGCCCTCCTAGGAGGAGCTCCCACACAGCAAATAACTTTTGCAGCCTAAATATAACTTCTTAAGCATTCTGATTAACTTAAATAGATGTCCATCATATTTCAGCCAATCAAAACCATGTTTGAGATGTCACTGTTAATTTTGTCTGGGAAATTTAATTTGACCAATCAGAATGCTCAGATTGATAAAATCCCTCAATCTGAACATTCTGATTGGTTACATTAAATTTCCCATGAAAATGAGCAGGGTGACATCTCAAAAACGTTCCATAAGGTCTCCACCGCAGGGAGGGGCTGGCCACTAACAGTTTCCCTGTAGATGTGGCTTTAGGTCACAGCTGTGAAGCATGGCACCTGACAGGAGAGAGAACAGAAATAAAGTTGGAGGTTCTAGAAGGTAATAAACCGTTACTCTGGGCGCTTTTTAGAAGTGAAGTATACATTTTATATGGCAATTACACTGAGAGGAATAAAATACATTAAGTCACCAAGTCAAAACATTTATATAAAAACAAAATAAATTGGAACAACATCCTAAACAATTCTTCAGTCTGTAATAAGATGCAACCTGTTGCCTCACCTGGTGAACCATTGATGAATGGGAACTGTCATATATTTTATTATCTTTGATTAAAGGAATCTGCTTGACAATCATTAATGGCTAAATGTTAAAACATTTTTTTTCTAGCTTCCTGGAAAATGGCAGTGAGTTAGATAAGCTTATTGTTCAACAAAAAGTACAATTTCTTGGGGGTTGCTGAAAATACAGAAATGATCAAAGTGGATATTGTGAGCCATCCATCAGGAAACTACCAACAAAGAGAATAGGTAAACATGAAATAGAAATAGCTGGGTGAGGCAACCTGTATTTAAATAAATCACAGCATAAGCAGAATAGGGGTTAGATTTGGTAATAATTTCATATAATGTGTTGCAGAATGAGTAAAGGGGGCTGATAAGTGGGAGACCCACTGCTTATCCACCCATTGGTGGATAGGAAGTGTCAGTTCCAGTAAATAGTGGGTATAATATAAATAGTAAATAATGCACAATATTTTATCAATATGTATCATGTAATAAATGGGTTCCCTGGTGACCCAGTGGTTAGGATGCAGGTGCTTTCACCACAGCATCCTGGGTTTCAATCCAGCCAGGGAACCAAGAGGTAGGTACTAGGATTGGAGACCACCTGGAATACCAGGAGCTGTATGCTGTGGCCCACTGGAGAAGGAACTGGCAACCAACTCCAGTATTTCTGCCATGAAAACCAAGTGGATCAGCATGGTGTGTTGTCCATTAGGTAAAGGAGAATCGGTCATGACTGAATGACACTATTTACATTTACATCATGTAATAAAACATTACATGAACCCTGTAGACATTATATATCTTGTTTCTTGTATGTCAGTGCCACCATGTTCACAAGCCATTTTGCTTTGATTTTCAAGATTTTAAAAGGGAATGTATAAAAGTGCTATATGGTCCTAAAGAGAGTTGGTTGTTGGTTGTACTGGAACCAACTAAAAAAACTGTTGTAGATGAGTTTCAGAGCTTTACAAGCCATCAAGGCTTCCTCAAGACGTGACACAAAGATTAGAAAACTACCTATCAGAAAGTAGTACAATGATGTAAGGCCTCGGACGTACAGATATAAGGTCGTTGACGCACCTTGACAGAAGTCCAATAAACGAGTGAAACCATGTAAGAACAGGGCTGAACAAGTCTTCTACTGGCAGTCTTATTTTGTAAGCTACTGGGAAAAGTCTTTAGGAAAGTGATAAATGTCTGTGACTGGCTAATCAAAGGCCACAGCTACAGTTAGAAGCAAAGTGTTTATTGCCCATGAACTTCCTCTAGGCCACGAGCCTGGTGCTCACTCATTTTATCTCCAGTCATCTAGAGTTCTAAAGAGGAGGTCCATACTGCTTGAAAGTAATGAGCACTTCATTACACCAAGCGATAACGAGCTTCTCTTTCCTCCCGTGTTATAACCAGATGCTTGTTCTTTCGGTGATATAATGAGCATTCATTATCCCTGTATAACAATGAAGAGCTGTGTATCCCTTTGTTAATGATGTGTCTGTTTCTTCTTTATCGTAATAAGCTTCTATACCTGGATTTGTTTTTTTGAAAGGACTCACTCATATCCGTCTTTTGATTTCTCTATGGCTTCCCAGCATCTGCTTTTATTGCTCAGTACGGATCATATCATTGTATCTCTAATAAGTGTGCATTGAATCTCAGCTCACAATAATTCTATCCTAATTTGGCCGTACGCCGCACAGAATATTATACAACTGTCAGACACAAGGCTGTGCTCTCTCTATAAAGCTGATTTCCTTCAGTCTTGGGTTGACATTTAACATTAAGATGCAAAGAACAGTAGCATGTTGGCCGGGGAGGAAGGGGGGGGGGCACACTCTCTGACATATTTTGGGGTACCAAAGGACCCTCTTCCACCACCTTATGAGATTGAAGTGACACAAAAAAGTTGGTTGTTATTAAATAATTTGGGTAGATATGTTAGGAAATGGAAACTGGGTATTTTATGCACAAATTACATAAAAAAGGTCACAATCTCTCCTACTGTCTTCTAATTACCTCTCACAATGGGAGGGGGATAAGTGTATAAATTAGTAAATAAATGGATTTTGATGCCTCTACAGCACTCTGGAGAGATCCATTGTACATTGGTGGAAGTTGCATATGAGGGGGGCGTTGACATTTCTGGAGATATATTGTTGCAGTGACTGATGCAAGGGTCTGCTTCTGGGCCAGTGAAAGGGAATGGGAGTTGTGTCTCTTTCAGACGTACTCAATTATTTTTACAATGGCTCTTCATTCCCTCCATCATGAGTCAGTTCTGAGGAATTGATGTAAATAACACAAATGGATTCCTCTAGTTATAAACAGAGTTTTAAAAAATTCAAATTTTCCCAAAAAAATGCCCTCTTCTTACTCAGCTGCTGCTATCGTTAGCTTGGTGCATACATGACAAACAAGTTCCTTTTCTAGTACTGCAGAGGTCCTGCTATGGGATTGTAGCTATAGCCCGTATTATCTCAGTTTGTTCCTCTTTTAAGTAGGGCCATTGATGAGGTAAACTGTATTTTTTAAATGATATTTTCTGGCTAAAGCTTTGCTTTTATGATGTTTGCAGCCTTATTAGTAATGTTAGTTAAAGGTAAACAAAAAAATAGATTTAACATAAAAAGTACTTACACTGGTCCTTTAAGTAATCACAATTTACAGTGAATATAGTTCACTGAGCAGCACAAATAACCCTTTTTGCCCAATCAAACAAAATACAAAAGTATTATTGCTGAGTCGGCATGGGCAAAAGTACCACAATTTAATTATGTAGACAGTGACACATCTAATGAGCTGACAACAGGATTCAAACCTGGCTCTCCCACTTCAAAGTCAGATGCTACCATTGACAGTTAAGTGCTTGAGGGAACGTCGATACAATTTCCTCTCTCCTTGGAGCGACAATTATTGAAAAATTTGCATAACTATACAAATGTTATTAATATTACCCTGAAGTCTGAGGATTTACTGTATCATTAAATTAACCATGATTGATGTGCAAGGGCACGGTAGTTGCTGCTGTATAAAGAAACCGGTAATGATAGCGGGAGTAAGTATGACCCCGTCTCAAGCATCAGACATCATTGCTTAATTTTATTTATTCATTTTATGATGTTTTACAGAGATGGATAAGATTAGAGGAGGAGAGAATTATACTGACGGGCAGACGTTTTAGACTAGACAATGGAAAATTAGGGCTGCTTAATCAGTCCTTGCTAGGACTAACTGTACTAATGGCATAATGGCAGTGGCATTTTAAGGGCTCAAACTCTGTTAGGGCTAGCTGTACTAAAGTGGTAAAGTGGTCTAATGGCTCAGTCTCTATCAAGACTAAGTGCACTAAACGCAATGAGATGTTTTAGGGCTTAGTCTCTGTTAGGACTAAAGTGTACTAATGGCAGTGACATATTAGGACAAAAGAGTACTACATATACTAAAGGGTCACTTTAGTTGTCTTTAAAGGGCTTGATAAGAAATCCACATGTAATAAACTTTTACTGGGCATTTTAGCAATGAAGTGCTATTTTAGTCATGTCACTAGTCAGTTTGAGCTCCAGATCTCGACACCCCCTGAATAACATATCAAGTGGGAGCCACCTAGAGGGGAAAGCTCTCAAAACAGGCATACTGTACTTACAGTATGATAGTAGGAGGTGACTAGAAAATGTATTTGTGCACATTGCTGGCAGCTCATGTTATACTACAGCCTGCTGCTAGTGTGAGCTTTACAGAGAGGCCTTAAAAGGTTTTAAGTTGGTAATACCTCTGGGTGTCTCCCAACCCAGAGAAATGTGAAGCTTATACTGTTTGGGGTATGATTTAAAGTCTATAATTACAATTAAATTAATAAATGATTTTTTAAATACTCAGTAAAAGTTTAATAAATGTTTTATTTTCTTATCAAGACCTACCATATATACTCGAGTATAAGCCGAGTTTTTTAACACTTTTTTTAAGGTTAAAAAGGGCCCCCTCAGCTTATACTCGAGTCACTCTCTCCCCCCCCCCCCGTGTCTCTCTAACCGTCCCTGTGTCTCTCTAACCCTCCCAGTGTCTCTATAACCCTCCCTGTGTCTCTCTAACCCTCCCTGTGTCTCTCTACCCCCCCAGTGTCTCTTTCCTCCCCCCTCCTCATCCCAAACCCCCCTCCTTATTCTAAACCCCCCTACTCACTTTACCCCTCTAGATACCTCCCCCTCTCTCTTTACCCTCACTTACCTCCATCTTCAGCTGTTTCTCCGCTCCTCCACGCTCCTTCCTGCATCTTGACCCGGCCAATGCTAATGACGTGGCGCGCATGTGACGTCACGTCATTAGCATATCCAGGGTCCCGATGCAGGAAGGAGCGTGGAGGAGCAGAGGACAAGCTGCAGATGGAGGTAAGTGAGGGGAAAGGGTGAGGGGGAGGTATTTAGAGGGGTAAAGTGAGGAGGGGGGTTTAGAATCAGGAGGGGGGTTTAGAATGAGGAGAGGGTTTGGAATGAGGAGGGGATGTTTTAGGATGAGGATGGGGGTTGAGGATGAGGATGTGGGGGTTGAGGATGAGGAAGGGGTGTTTTAGGATGAGGATGGGGGGTTTTAGGATAAGGATGGGGGGGTTTAGGATGAGGATGGGGAGGTTTTAGGATGAGGATGGGGGTTGAGGATGAGGATGGGGGGATTGAGGATGAGGATGAAGGGTTGAGGTTGAGGAGGGGAGTTGATGAGGGGGGCTGAGGAGAGAGGTTGAGGAGGGGGGTTTAGGATGAGGATGGGGGTTGAGGATGAGGATGGGGGGTTGAGGATGAGGATGGGGGGTTGAGGTTGAGGAGGGGGGTTGAGGTTCAGGAAGGGGGTTGAGGAGGGAGGTTGAGGAGGGGGTTTAGAATGAGGAGGGGGTTTAGAATGAGGAGGGGGGTTGAGGATGAGGATGGGGTTGATGTTGAGGAGGGGGTTGGGGTTGAGGTTGAGGAGGGGGTTGAGGATGAGGAGGGGGGCTGAGGAGAGAGGTTGAAGAGGGCTTTAGGATGAGGAGGAGGGATTGAGGATGGGGGGTTGAGGAGGGGGTATGGAGGATGGGGGGGTTGATGATGAGTATGGGGGGTTGAAGATGGGGGGGTTGAGGTTGAGGAAGGGAGGTTAAGAAGGGGGTTTAGAATGAGTAGGGTGTTAAGGATGAGGATGGGGGGTTGAGGTTGAAGAGGGGGGTTGAGGAGGGGGTTGAGGAGGGAGGTTGAGGAGGGGGTTGAGGAGGGGGGTTGAGGAGGGAGGTTAAGGAGGGGGGTTGAGGATGAGGAGGGCGCTTGAGGATGAGGATAGGGGTTGAGGATGAGGAGGGGGTTGAGGTTGAGGAGGGGGTTGAAGATGAGGAAGGGGGTTGTGGAGGGTGATAAGGGAGGGGGGAAGAGACACAGAAGGGAGAGGGGGAAGAGACACAGGGAAGAGAGAGGGGGGAAGAGACACATGGGAGGGAAAGGGGGGAAGAGACACAAGGGAGGGAGAGGGGAGAAGAGACACAGGGGAGAGAGAGGGGGACACAAGAAAAGGGCACACAAGTGGGGGACACAGAGGGCACAAGAGGGACACAGGGGGCAGCACATTTCCGACCCTCGGCTTATACTCGAGTCACTCATTTTTCCCAGTATTTTGTGGTAAAATAGGTGCCTCGGCTTATACTCGGGTCGGCTTATACTCGAGTATATACAGTAACTATTATTTACAGAGCTCTTTATAAGACTACTGATGTGTTTTTGTAAACGACAACTGTTTCATTCTAGCTTTTAAATAGAAAAACATAACTTGTCATGCCTCAGCTGGTCCCTGGAAGCAACCATGATATTTTGGTAACAGTTGTATGTGAGGGGGGCATTTTTATTTCTGCTTACGCATGGCTTGTAGTTATACTTACAAGTCTCTGACACTGGGCAAGGGTTTAATATTAAATTCTTACAGCTCCAATGATAATAAAAATATTTTTCTTACATGTTTCCCTCTTAACCTGATCCTCTTTCCGACTGAGGCATAAGATAACCACATCCCTAGTGTTCAAGCCAGACATGATAGGATATTCTATACAGTCTTCAAAATTGAGATTTACTTTAAAAATGTTTTATACTCATGGATTGTACAAACATGCATGTTAGTTTGTTACATAGTTCACAGACATAGTGTATCATTAACTTCAGTGGTCCTTTAATGATTCAGAACGTCTTAAGACCAATTTATACTAATACTTGGTTCAAGTCACAATGAAGATAGTCTCAGGGTAACCCATCACTAGAAGTTTAACGTATGTAATTAATCCCCAAGCGATTAAAAACAGTCTTTGCTATAGCTTTTCCTGCCCAGCTGTGTAGATGGCACACTACCTACTGCTGCTGTCTGAGTTATTGCTTCTGATCCTTGTACAGACGGCACTTCAGAGCCATAACGGGAGAAAATCTTTAGCAAATAATCATTTCAGTGTGACGACTTCATCAGCAGCAGCCGTGACATGTCGAAATAAATGAAATACACATACAGTGGATCACTGACTCAATGCCTGAGGAGAGAGGCAGAGCGAGAGAGAGTCTGGGAGAGAGATGGATAGAAACAAGAAGAGAGAAAAAGGAGAGAGAAAAAGATGGACAACTGAGACAAATACAAGAAGAGAAAGAGACATTGGGGGAGATAGGAAAAGAGAACAGATAGGAAAAAATGGAGAGAGTGATACAGAGAGAGGGGAGGAAAGGAAGGGAGCAGGAGTCAGAAGGAGATACAGAATGAAAACAGAGAGAGTATGAATGGAGAGAGATATAGAGATACAGGAAGAAAGAGACATGGAAAAAGAAAGTGAGAGACGTATGTGGACAAGAAAGGAGAGGGAGGGAGAGACAACTGAGAAAGATAGGGACATCTGGAAAAAGAGAGATATTCAGAGAGAGAAAAAGAAATGGAGAAAGCCATGGAGTGAGAGTGAAATGAAGGGAGAATCAGCAAGTGGGGAGTATGAGAGAATAAATTGAGGACTTGGCATGAATGAGAGGAAGAAACACATTGCATACACAGAGGTTGAGGACAAATTGAGAAAGTGTCAGAAAGGAGGGAGAGAAAGGGCAGAATACAGATATAAACATCCGCAAAATGTTCGGAAACTATGCTAATGAATGGATAAGAAGAGGTAAGGCACAAGAGACATATGCACAGAAATAGTGGAGTGAGAGAGGAGAGTACAAAAAAGAGAGTCCTGAGGGAGCAAGAGAAATTGGAATGATAGAGGAATGAGAGAGGGGAGAAAGAAACAGATAAGATGGAGAGATTGGATAGAAAAGAAAGAAGGAGTTGATAGGGGACGGAAAATTGGATGGGAGATAGAGAGATGGGAAGAGAGAGAATGAGGTGGGAGAGAGGAGACATAAAAATAGGAGGGCAAGCATAGAAAGTAGAGAAAATACATTTAGAAATTAATACATACAGCCTATAATATATTGTGCAATTGCATTTTAGTGGGAGCAGACATACACTTTAATGGTCACAAGAGAAGGGTCTTGGATGCAGGTAATGTTACTATTGCTTATATTGACAGTTTAATGCAATCAATAGCACTATTTGAAACAATATACCTATGCATACACTTATATAAAGACTCCTATACAGTTCTGTGGGTCCAAGCGACTTATCATATACTGAGCACATAGGTCCTGTAGGGAAGCAATCTGGAAGATACTGGATGTAGTGAATAAAGCTTTAACATTCACTTCAGTAAGCTCAATTCTTGAAGTGTATGCATAGTTCTTGAAGTGTATGCATATTGGTAAAAGCTGTCAGGGGGAGGAGGCAGCATGTATTCAGTACAAAGTATATTGTTTTGCTTAAATTTTCTTTATTATTCGATTCCTTAATTTTTTTCATGATGATGGATGTATACAAAAATGACTTATTATGTTTTACAAACCTCTGGGAAGCTAACAGATATTTTAATGACTCTACCCAAAGTCATCAAAGGAGGCAAATTCACTGTTCTGCTTAAATTTGATCTAGGAAAGGTTGCTAAGTACTATGGGAGTGGGTGAGAAACAGTAATAATGTTCAGGACTGCCAAGAGACTCTCATTAATATGTGCATAACCGGCATCAAAACAGTTGTCACAGAACCCTTTTTCTCAGCCTGGGTGTTGGCCCATTGAGCTCATTAAAGGACAGACAGCATGGTTCCAGCCACTGGATTATGTACATAAACACCTCCATTGTATTTATAATATGCTCTGGAGAATTGTTAGCAAATTAAGTTAATCCCATCTGCCATGTACTCTATCTAAGGTAAGGACCACTCAGACACAGAGACGGCAGGATGTGTATTGAAGGCTACATCTACTGCTCTCTGGAAGTTACTGCCAGACCCCATGTGGGGTCATCTCCTGTAATTGTCTGCAACCCCCTCTCATTATTACATTGTGCAGACCCCCTATGTGTCTAACTGCTGTAAATACTGCTGTAATTTCAAAAATAAATCAGTTCACTCAGAGACATATAGAAATTGTATGTTCTCTTATTTTGTTTCTGGTGGCAGCGATACTGTACCTATCTCCATCCTACAAGTAACCTGTCCTGGGGCCTCATTCAATTGCGATTTGGCCAATTGAATAGGGCTCTAAATAGGCACATAGAATATTTTTTTAAAGAAGTTTTTAGTTAGTGAAAACCTTGCTTTTGGATAGATGTTTACTAACTAAAAACTTCTTTAAAAAATATATGTTATGTGCTTATTTAGAGCCCTATTCAATTGGCCAAATTGCAATTGAATGAGGGCCCTGGTCACTACCACAGGAAGGTTAATGGGACTTCTGGAAGTGCTGATTACTGATGGAGAGACGCTGACTGATACAGAATCCAGATATCAGGGTGCTGGTGCCGAGATATCAAATAACCCAACGGTCCTTGTGGCTAGATAACCTGTAGTCTATAGCAGGTGTCTCTGGGCTTGTATAGCCACTACTCTCAGATCATCACAACTGGTCTTTGCAGTTTTGAAGTCCAGTACTTTCGGCTGCTTGGCGGGGAAGCAGAAACCACTCAGCGATTTTGCCAAACTTTCAAATCCAGGTCCAAGTGCAAGGGAGGCCAGCCCTAGATAGAGGGGATCAGGGACCACATGGAGGCCTGTAGAGCAATGGTGATCAGGTAGAAAAGGAGCCTTATCACCAGTATGCTGGAGCTGCGAAGGCAACGGATTGCCACAGACAGGGGATAGGTGGATAGCTATTCTAAATCAGCGGATGGCTTCCCTTGGGCTCCAGCTGGGTGAAAAGCTAGAAGCATTGCTTGAGGACCTGATGTGGTTGGAACATGAGTATGTGGACCTAATGCTTCCAACTCCTGCATCACAATGGCCCTCCTTCTACACACTTGGGTTGATGGAAGGGCTTCCTGATGTGCTGCAGGGTGATCCAAAAAGTGGCCTGGAAACGGCAGAGCGCTGAAAAATCCTATTGGTACAACGCCAAAAGGACGTTGAAATAGACACAGGGACAAAAGAGGAAACATTTTCAAATCATTGATCCATAAAGAAATGTTTTATGATTTCTCCTGAACAGTAAGTGTGTTGTGTGCTTGTAGTATATCAGTGTGTGACTTTTTTTTGTGGTCTGCTTGCATCTGTTCTGTGATTTCTCCTGAACAGTAAGTGTGTGTACTTGTGCAGTGAGTAGTGGGAAGGTGAGTAATAAGAACCTAATAAAAACAGGAGAAGGCATGAACACTTCTAGCATAAGGGTAGTTCTAGTATAAGTGTAGGAGTTTAAATACAAGGAAGGAGTGCAAGGGGGGAGAACATTGTAGTTATTATACTTTTTTTTTTTGCCCACTGTAATTATGAGTCAGTCCAGTGGCAACCTCACTCAGTGTACATCTTGTCATATTTTTTCTACTACTGACAGGTGTGAGCATGTTGCCTCTCTGGAAGCTCAGATTGGAGAACTGAAGAGGAGAATTGCAGCACTTAGTTTTATTGCTCCACTGGAAAAGGGGTTGGTGCTCACAGAGCACAGTTTAGTTGGGCCTAGCAGAGAGGGAGGAGCTGGGGCTAGTGAGGATGTGCAGGGAGGTAGTTGGGTTACCGTTACAAGGGGAAGCAGGGGTAAAAAGGAGCATGAGGGGACCAGTTCTGATTTGGCAAGCACCAACAGATTTGCCAGATTGAGTGAAACTGTTGGGGATGTCCATTCAGGAATGGCAATGCCAGATAGAGCTGTCGGGAGAACACTTCTACTGGAGGAGTTGGAGGGGAGAATAGCCAGAGCAACAGGCAGGTTCTGGTGGTTGGGGACTCTATTATTAGGAAGGTAGACAGGGTGATTTGTCACCCAGATCCCAGCAATTGAACAGTTTGCTGTCTCCCATGTGCTTGGGTTTGGCATGTTGTGGATCGAGTAGACAAATTATTGGGAGGGGCTGGAAATTAACCGGCGGTCTTGGTACATATCGGTACCAATGGCAAAGTAAGTGGAAGATGGACTGTCCTTAAGAATGATTTTGTAAAACCAGGGAGGCAGAAGGAGCTTAGGGAGGTTAATGTGTGGCTAAAGATGTGGTGCACTAAGGAGGGGTTTGGGTTTTTAGAGCACTGGGCTGACTTCTCACTTGCGTACAATCTCTATAGCAGGGATGGATTGCACCTAAATAATGAGGGAGCTTTTGTGCTAGGGCATAGGATGGTAGAATGGCTGGGGGAGTTTTTAAACTAGTAGGTGGGAGGGAGGGATGAGATAGAAGTAATGGAGTAATAAGTGTAGAGGGGGTAAGGAACTTATTAACTAGTCATGGGGGAGGAGATGGGGAGGGTTTGTATAGCCAATATGGAGATATTGCTGTAACTAACTAACTAACTAACTAACTCAAGGACAGTGGCAGGCACCTCAATACTACAAACTCATAACAACATAAGGTCTACGCTTGCTAATGCCAGAAGCTTGCCAGGAAAACTGGGAGAGTTAGAATTATTAGCAGTTAATGAGAAATGGGATTTAATAGGCATTACTGAAACGTGGTGGGATGAATCTCATGACTGGACTATTAATCTGGATGGTTATAACCTATTTAGGAAAGATAGAGGCCATGGTAAAAGAGGAGGATGGATTTGTCTGTATGTTAAGAATGTAAGCCTATAGTCAGAGAAGATATTTATGCTGGAACTAGCGGTAATGTTGAATGTTTGTGGATGGAGTTAAATAGCGGAGGAGCAAATTCTAAAAGAATATTAGTAGGAGTATGCTATAAACCCCCAAATATAATTGAAAGCGAGGAAATGCTATTATTGTTACAGATTGGAAATGCAGCTAAGCATGGGCAAGTTCTAATAATGGGAGATTTTAACTACCCTGAAATAAACTGGATAAATGAGACCAGCAGTTCAGCTATGGGGAGCAGGTTCTTGAGTACACTCAGATATCATTGTCTGGCCCAGGTTATACCAGAATCTACTAGAAATGAGGCTATCTTGGATTTAATAATCACAAGTAATATTGATACAGTATCAAATGTTGGAATAGGGCAACCTTCGGGAAACAGTGATCACAACACATTCTCATTTGAGATTTAATTAAAAAACATAACTGTAAGGGGTCAACGAAAACTCTTAATTTTAATAGGGCATATTTTAACGGTCTAAGGGCAGCAATTCAATGTATAGACTGGGAAAGAGAACTGACAAGTAAAAATACTGAACATAAATGGACAATGTTCAAATCATAACTAAATATAAATACTTATCACCATATGCCATGTGGAAATAACAATAGAATGAGTAAATCACAACCCATATGGCTTAGCAATGAATTAAAGATGAAGATAAGGAGTAAAAAACAAGTTTTTAAATTATACAAACAAGAGGGGACAGATACTGCTTTATGTCAGTACAAGGAAATCAAAAAGGCTTGAAAAAGGGCTATTAGACTGGCTGAAATCGAAAATGAAAAGCTAGTTGCAAAAAAGAGTAAGAGTAGCCCTAAAATATTTTTTTAAATATATTAATGGGAAGAAGGCCAGGAAGAAGGCTATAGGAATATTACAATGTGACACTGGCTGTTTGATAATTAGTGACCAGGAAAAGGCAGATGAGCTAAATAGGTTCTTTTCTTCGGTATACACAACGGAGGTACCAGTGGTTGGGTCACTGCAACATAATGGGGCTACACTACCTTCACCAAATAACTGGTTATCGCAGGAAGAAATCCAAAAGAGGTTGGAAAAAATATATGTTCATAAAGCCCCAGGTCCTAATGGAATACATCCAAGGGTACTGAGGGAACTGGGTTCTGTAATAGCCAAACCATTCTATCTAATTTTTCAGGATTCACTCAACACTGAGTCTCTACCAGATGACTGAGAAAGACAGAGGAAGTGCAAATCTGGGGAATTATAGACCAGTGAGTCTCACTTCGGTAGTGGGAAAGCTTTTAGAAGGGTTAATGAGGGATAATATACAGGAATATGTATTCAAACAGGATTATAAGTAGGAGCCAACATGGATTTATGAAGGATAGGTCATGTCAAACAAACCTAATTAGTTTCTATGGTAGGAACTTGGATCAAGGCAACTAAGTGGATGTAGTCTATTTGGATTTTGCAAAGGCTTTTGATACAGTGCCACTCTATTGAGCAAAGTAAGGGATACAGGAATTGCTAATAATATTTGCTTATGGATTGAGAGCTGGCTAAAAGACAGGAAGCAAAGGGTTGTTGTAAATGGAACATACTCGGATTGGACTCGTGGTAAGTGGGGTTCCTCAGGGCTCAGTATTATGTCCTCTCCTTTTTAACATATTTATTAATGACTTGGAAGTGGGATTGGAGTGTGGTGTCACCATTCTTGCTGATGACACAAAGTTGTGCAAGGTAATTAAATCAGAAAATGATGTACTTTCCCTTCAAAGGGATTTGCATACATTAGAGGAATGGGCATCTAAGTGGCAGATGGGATTTAATATGAATAAATCTAAAATTATGCATCTGGGAAGAAAAAATAGCCATTCAATTTATAATCTTAATGGAGCAAATCTAGGGGTATCAGATATTGAAAGGGATTTGGGAGTACTTGTGGACAGCCGCCTAGGTAACAGAGGTCAAAGCCAAGAAGCAGCTGCAAAGGCAAATAAAATATTAGCATGTATTATGAAGGGTATAGAATCAAGGGAAGCAAATATATTCTCCCACTATACCAATCCATAGCACGCCCTCATTTGGAATATGGAGTACAATTTTGAGCACCACTACATAAAAAGGACATTTTAGAGTTGGAAAAAGAGAATGGCAACAAAGCTAATAAAGGGAATGGAGGAGCTAAGTTATGAAGAAAGACTAACAAAATTAAACTCATTTACTCTAGAAAAAAGGCATCTAAGAGGGGATATGATTATCTTATATGAATATATCCAGGGTCAATACAAGGCTTTGTCAAGGGAACTTTTTGTGCCAAGAGGTTCTCAACTGACAAGGTGACATCCTCTGAGATTAGAAGTAAAAAGATTTCACCCTAAAGAAAGAAAAGGGTTCTTCACAGTAAGGGTGGTTAATCTGTGGAATTCTCTACAAAGGGAGGTGTGACGGAGGATTCGATAGATAACTGTAAAAAGGGATTGGATATATTTTTAAATATAAAGGGCATTAAGGGCTATACTGAATAAATAGAGAGTGAATATTGATCCAGGGATATATTTTTCCCTGTTGAGACAAAGTTTCTCTGGAGGTTTTTTTCTGTTTGCCTTCCTCTGGATCAATCAACAATAAATCCGCATTTTGCAGATCAAAGGTTGAACTTGATGGACTAAAGTGTTTTTTCAGCCTAACAGCCTTATTAAATTGCGATTTGGCTAATTGAAAAGGGCTCTATATAAGCACATCGCATATTTTTTTTTATAGACGTTTTTAGCTAGTGAAGAAGACCTTGCTTTTGGATAGATGTTCACTGCTAAAAACTTCTGTAAAAAAATTGCTGTGTGCTTATATAGAGCCCTATTCAATTGGCCAAATCACAATTTAATAAGGCTGTTAATTATTATGTAACTATGTAACTATTTAGGAACTGCTTGAGGAGGTGGGCCCAGGTGGGACCTGGCTCAAGTATTTGGAGCTACCCATGTTTCCCCAGCTGAGCTAGCAGAGGATACACTGCAAGAGGAAATGGACTGTTGGCTACACCCCTATAAGGTGGAGGAAGGAAATAAGAAGGTACCTGGATATCTGACCTCTACAGAACAGGCGAGATCAGAGGGACTGCTCGGAACTCACCAGGATAGGGAGGCCAGGAGAACAGTCCAGAGCCTGGTAGATGCAAGACTGATGAGCATTGTAAAGCAGCACCAGCCACTGGGAGATGGTCAACAACAAGACAAGTTTCAGCCGCTAACCAAGTGCGAGGAGTGGGAGACTGAACAATTGACAGAGGCGGATACTCACCCTAAGGAACTACTGACCCCAGAGGTGAGCCTCAGCCAGGAAAGAGTCTTCATCCAGAGACCGTAATCCTGAGTCCGGCCCTGTTTTTCCCCAATAACTGACCCTAAGGAGATTGTGATGGCAGGAAGTGTTTGTTCAGCTCCCTAGTTGGAATACCCTAAAGCCACCTTTTGCCTATGGCCAAGGGGGTAGCAGGATACCCCTGGATGATATCCTAGTTTCTGAGACCCGGGCTGTGTCCCCAATATTTATGTCTGCAATTTGGGGTGAGTAATTGAAGGAAAAGGAGCTGGGGTTGGGCTGTGTTGCCACCTGAGGAATGGGATCCCAGATGTTGTGCAGGAAAAGGCGGGAGGGTGGCTGAGAAGTGTCTGCTAGCCCAGATACCACCTGGAAAGACTGAGTGCCCAAGACCCTACATCAATTGGGGTTAGAGACTGTCTACACTTTCCTGAAGCATGGGCAATCACCGCCAGACCGGGCAAACCTCCTACCCCCTCCAGGAGAAGGACATGCCCGGGGACTTTTGCAGTGGCCACTTGGGTCACCATTTTTCTACTTTAGTTAGGGATTTGGTCTATGGGCTGCAGTTCAAGCCTATCATCCGTCAGGATCATAGCCCCAGAACTGCTACCTTGATGTGGGGAGTAATGTCACAGGTCCCTTTTTCTCAGCCTGGGAGTTGGCCCATTAAGCTTATTAAAGGACAGACAGCTTGGCTCCAGCCACTGGATTATGTATGTAAACACCTCCATTGTATTGATAATCCGCTCTGGCCCATTGTTAGTAAATTAAAATAATCCCATCTGCCATGTACTCTGTCTAAGGTCTGGACCACTCAGACACAGATATAGCCAGATGTGTGTTGAAGGTTAAGCCCATTGCTATCAGGAAGCTACTGCCAGACCCCATATGGGGTCATCTAATGTAAGTGTCTGCTACCCCCTCCCATTGTTACATTGTGTACACCCTCTCATTTTGTTTCTGGTGGCTGCGATACTGAACCTATCTCCACCCTAAAAGTAACCTGTCCTGGAAGTGCTGATTACTGATAGAGAGACGCTGACTGATACAGAAGCCAGATATACATTGCATGGCTATTTTTCCTTCGTAGATGCATAACTTTACATTTATTCATTTTTAATCTCATCTGCCACTTAGATGCCCATTCCTCTAATGTATGCAAATCCCTTTGGAGGGAAGTACATCATTTTCTGATTTAATTACCTTGCACAATTTTGTGTCATCAGCAAAAATGGAGACACCACACTCCAAACCACTTCCAAGTCATTAATAAATATGTTAAAAAGCAGGGGACCTAACACTGAGCCACGAGACTTCAAAAAACCCTATGGTCCTTGTGGGTAGATAACCTGTAGTCTATAGCAGGTGGCCCTGGGATTGTATAGCCCCAACACTCGGATCATCTAATATTTGGTATGGTTAGTACTCAAATAAAGTTTGTGTTTAGTAGGGATAGGGAGGGAAAACAGAGTCAACAGTGTACACCATTTTAGGTTGTGGACGCCCATGCCCAACCCTAGTTGCTGGCTCCTTGCCCTGTTCTATCCCAAGTGTTCTGACTTAACCCAGTGAATCTTTCCCTGGGTGATTATAAAAGTCTTGTAGACAGTCTAGATAGCCTGGATTTGCGAGGGAAGAAAATTAACAACCTGTCTTGCTAACAATTAAGCAATTGTTGGAAAAAACAAAAAGTATTAGAAGTATTAAGTACTGTAATTGATACCCATTTGATCCATTGATCCACAACATTTGCATAGGTTCCTATACTGGTCCCTTGACCCAGACTTCACACAACACCAAAGTGACGTTTACGACTGTCATGTAACCGGCAAGGGGAATTGTAATACTGGACTAGCCTGAATAAAGGTCACATGACCTCAACTTCTATGTCAGACCTATAGGGACAGTGCAGGAGGTGGAGGCTAGTATGTTCAATATTGGTTAGCCTAGCAGACAGACGGGTGCCTGCTCTTGGCGTATGCCTGTTCAACATCAAATAGCCTCCCTATTTCATCCCTAGCACAATTCCTGCAAGTCACATAGCTACCCTCACCATTAGCTACCCTTACTAGTAGTCATGTAGGCCTTCTGCTACTCCAACCAGTCTACATGGCACCTGACCCCTCCTTGGGTAACTTCCCTCCCTTTCCAGTTCCCACACTGGAAATTCATGCAATCACCACAGGCCAGCCTGATCAGGAATTGGTGTACCCACAGGGCAGAAAGGTAATAGGAAAATGACCTACCATATCTCTTGCTGATTAGATAGCAGATTGCACCAAGGGCCATACTGGCAAGTTGCGTAATGTTACCATTCTACCTTTGTCATTGTTGTAAAGGGGTATAAGAAGGGGCACAGAGAATAAAGGACTATGATTTATTGGGATAAATAGTTGTAAGTGTGTCGCTATTGGGGAAAGTGCTTGCTGTACTGAACTCTAAAGCCTCATATCGCCCCAGTGAGAGCATTAAGGAAACCTGTATGACCTTGTTACAGGGATAACTAAGCTGTGCCTGCTGTTAGCTGTTAAGGTGATCCCAGGTCATGACACAATGTATCTTTATTATATGATAAAGTACTTCATAAACAATCTCGTTCCATAGGAGGACTCTTTGTCTTACTTCAACAACCCACTTATTTAATTAGCTATTTTTGTTCAATGAGTGAGTGAGTAAAATATAAACTCTGCAATAAATAACAGAAGTTGTTTCACAAACTGATGGACTAAAACAGATTGCAAGCTCTTAGGACAGCTTGAAACATATTCAGTTTAAAACATTTTTGCTAAACATCAAGAACTATAATTGATTGCAAGCTCTTGATATATGACTAGATTGAAAGCAATTATACTAAACTCGGAGGACAAAACTAGATTGCCCAAAATGTAGTTTGTAATTTGTTAAATACAAGTAGACTGCAAGCTCTTTCCCACAACATAGTAGGTAGGTTTTTAGTGTGGTAAGTGGTGGGACTATATAGTCACACCTGAATGTAGAGAGCTAATAAGATAGATAGAGAGCTGATGGAGACCCTAACACTGAAATTGCACAATAAACCATATATGTTTATTATTGATGTACAGAGGGAAAGCCTATATTATTTTTTGGAGTCTCTTAAATTGGAGATATGTATTATTATTATTATCGTTTATTTGTAACGCGCCAACACATTCTGTAGCGCTATATATAAGTTGTGATCAAGGAAAAACAGTATTAACACATTCCAAAGATGGAGGGCCCTGTCTTTGAGCTTAGAATCCGGTGTCCATAGGGCTTTCCCCAAAGCACATTGCAAGATTGAAAACTCACAGACTTACAATCTAAAGGTTTTGGGTGTGGTACAGGAGGGTGAGAAATGTAGTGTGCATGTTAAGGAGGCATGTATTATTATTATTATTATCTTTATTTATATCGCGCCAACATATTCCGTAGCGCTGTACAGGGGTTTATAAGCATGTTATAAGCTTCTTTAAACAGGTGTGGTTTTAGTGACATTTTGAAGGATTTGAAGTTCCAGAGAATAGGGGCAGCGTGATAAAAGTCCTGAAGGCGGGAGTGAGAGGAGGTGATGAGCGAGAAGGAAAGAAGAAGGTCATTAGCAGAGCGAAGAGGGCGGATGGGGGAATATTTGGAGATGAGAGCAGATATATGCGTGTGCAGTGTTGTTGTTGGCTTTGTAAGTTAAGGTCATGATTCTAAATTTTATTCTGGAGGTAGCCTCCAGAATAAAATTTAGAATCATGACCTTAACTTACAAAGACAACAACAACACTGCACACGCATAGCGGGAAGCCAGTGGAGTGATTGACAGAGAGGTGCTGCAGACACGGAGCGTTTAGTACGGCAGATGAGTCTAGTGGGGGCATTCAATATGGATTGAAGGGGAGATAGACGGGTGATGGGTAGGCCAGCCAGAAAGTGAGTTGGAGTGGTCAAGATGGCATATGATGAGGGAAAGTATTAGAATCTTAGTTGTGTCTTGGGTAAGATAGTGACGTATTTTGGAAATGTTTTTATAATTGAAAAGACAAGCTTTTGTTAGTGACTGTATGTGAGGAATGAAAGAGAAGGCAGGGTCCTGTAGAACCCCAAGACAACGGGCTTGGGAGGTGGGAGTGATGATGGCATTGTTGATAGTGAGAGAGATGTGAGGAATTGACTCTGTAGTAGATGGTGGGAAGATTAAGAGTTTGATCTTAGACATGTTGAGTTTGAGACGGTGGGCGGACATCCCGGAGAATATGCTTGAGAGGCAGTTGGAAATATGTGCTAGCAGAGAGGGGAGTAAACAGGCTTCATGGATTAAAATTAGAAACAGATAGGTCTCAAAACTTAATGAGAAAGGTCTGATTTTGGGTAATATAGCATAATGTCTTAATCCCACTTCAAAGATCACTTTATACACATGCCTCCCTTTAAGAGACTAACTATACAACAAAAGTATATTAATGATCTTTAATAGTAAGTGGAGGTCACAAGTTACTTCCCTATTCAAATGCCTTCTACTTGCAGGCTCCGATCGGTTACTTGCAGCACGCTACTATCCCTTACTTTTTGAAAAGTAGCAAGTTAATTGGCTAAAAGCTTTTGATATTTCACGGATATTTCGCGACCGAAATAATCTAAAATCGATTTACTTATCCTCCCAACTGGTCCGAAACGCCCCCCCCCCCCCAACTGCAGTGTCCCCACATTACCTCCATGATGCGGAGGTCCGGATTGAGACCCTTGCAGGATCCACATATGAACCCAATGATGCGGGGGTCCCAAACATGACCCCCGAATCATGGGAGTGATGTGTAGACACTACAGGGGTCGCGATCGGGACCCCCGCATCATGGGGGTAATGTGGGGACACTGCAGCAGGGTTGCAAGCTACATTTTACCAAGTCCTATGGGCTTGGAGGTTGGAAACATTGATGTCATGATGACAATCTCTGTTTCCATTGGCAGTTTCGATAGCGGACATTACTGGCTTCATATTCAGGCCAGTAGATGCTACTTCCGACGGCAGGGTTTGTGATTATCGGGAAGGGGGACTAACTAGTGGGCCCAGACAATTGATCAGCTAAGTACAAGTAGGGCTACTCAAGCAAGTAGCCCAAAAGTAGCAAATTGGTAATTTACTTGCAAGTAACAGTCCCAAATTGAATGAGGCCCTATGACATGATCTTTGTGTTCCATTTGATTCTAAAAAACATAATATCCCTTATTTTTAAAAACTCATTACTACCACCCCAAAGGCTCACTGCTTTTGTGATACTGGAGTCAACACTTTCCATCAAGTCACTAATTAAATCTGGCTGATTGAACTTTAATGACATCTCCAGAATTTACCCAAGACACAACAAAAACGTATAATATACTGACTCATCCTGTCTCACCTTGACTAATTTTTACAACCCAGAAGAGATGGTCCAGATTAGATCCTGAACCCTCCTGCCTTGGCTACAAGAATCTTTTCCTGGATCATGAAGTAGATGGGATTCTCAATGCCCGGTGATGCTTCGATGATGATCCACATACAAAACATAGATCAAAGGATTAAAAATTATAAACAGAGGTTCTAACCTCTAAATACAGGTCAGAATACATTGAATATGTTCTCTGAAAGAGTGACACTTTATTGGGGAAGGTTGGAACGTTTATAGGTCTTAAAACAACGGAACTGTACTGGATCATTAACTAAAACTGGGGATTGCACAATTTTAAATTCCCTGCTTGAATGAGGAATAAGGCATACCTAGGCAGGTTTCCAATTGATCCATGGGCAGTCAATCAGATGATAGTCGGGTTTTAAATTGCCCGCCCTAGCTAATAAGTGGCCTATGGATAAGTGGCCTATGTTAGTTGTATAACCCAAGGTGGTCTACCTACATACTTTTGTAATACAGTGACACTAACAATATTTAACAGGGCATGCATACATACAATATACCGGGACACATTAAGTATATATGACTGTACAATACCGCGTTATCGAGCATTGGGATGGGACCTGATTCACTGGAAGGGAATATAATATAGGTGGCCTAGCCCAACTATATTCCTATGTCGGATAATGTTTTTTTACAGATCAATTACAAACGGCCCGTACATGGACCTGTAGCTTGTTTCAGGACCAAGAGTGATAAATATGTCTCCAGGTATTAGGTCTCTTATTAGCAAGATCAGGCCCTGAAGGACTGAAGGATAGGAGGCAGTAAACTGACCTCAAACAGGTATTCCTGTAACTAATGCAACTCTGGCCTTCCCTGTAATGGGCTGTACACCACTTTTTCAAGAATGTCTCCACAAGTTTCATCCACCTTACTAACCAGTCCTTCTCAAGCAAATCTCTCTTTCAGACTCTCCATTGGCTCCCAATATCATATAGAACTGTGCACAATTGTGTCCCTAACACCTAAATACCTTTGTACCAACGCCTTTGTTATGCTCAGGACCAGCTCCTTTCTTCTTCTCCGATTACCTCCTTCCACTCCCACCTACAAGATTTCTCAATTATCTTTCCCATTCCTTCTGTATCACTTGGCCAATGATCTTCTTTAGAATATAAACTCTTAGGAGCAGAGACCTTTTGAATCAATATATTTAAACTGTACTGTTGCATATCACACTCTGTATTCACTATATAAAAAAGCTGGAGCTTTATAAATATAGATTAATAAATACAATTACCATGAATAATAGCAACAAACTGACACAATTAAAATGTGTTGCCCTCTTGTTGTGGGTTAATATGGAAGCAATATATTAATTAAGAGAACTCCAGCATTGCCAAAATAGCATTTAGACACTGTAAAAAGAGGGAGATGATAATGTTTAACCGATACATTACAGGAGCAGTTGTTTGGGCTGGTCCTCTTGGTGAAATATGTGTGAAATGTTACAAATACATTAATAAATAAATACACTTATAAATACAATAATATTCAGAATTAATAAAAAAAAAAAAAACACTGCAGCAGTTCAGGAAAACGGAGGCTTGGATTTACATTGGAAATCCCAGTCACAAATTTGCATTGTAATGAAAATAAATATTTACAAACGCGGCCCCTATCTTGCGGGCTTGTTCAATTGAATAGCAACGGAATTGTAGCAGACCACGAGCCCGCAGCATGCCGCCAGACATACGGTCTATATATCACAAGATGAAATCTCTGGGTTCTGTACAGACCTTTATCCTAAAGCACTACTGTGGTTAAAATGTTCTATGTATTCTAATGACCAACTACAATCGAAAATAAGGAAAATGTTATCAGAAAGCAAAAAAAGAAAACGTAAGCGTCTACAGTTTTAACTTTTATATGCTCTTGTGATTTATTGTGGGTTTCATTTTCCTCGCTGAACTGATACTGTTAGCTTCTATCTGAGAAAAGTGTGTCCTTGTAAACTAATGAACTTTATATTAACCCTGCTGAAAGCATTAGCAGTTTCTATTGTGTAGATAGAAGCCTCCTATGCATTAAAATCCTCATTCCCCTTTGGGAAGTAGATCAACAAAAAACAAAATGCAGTATCATAATACAGTAACAATATCATAAAAAGGTAATGTATTAGAGGCTGCATTATTATTATTAATATTATGATCATTATCCTGGGATCCAAGATCTCATTAGATGGTGACTGTAGCCATGAAATTGCTTCTGGGGAGGAAAGCTATGGCAACCTTGGACAAACTAGTAAAAAGTAAAGATAATACACTATCAAAAAAGGTCTGCATAGTTAGAACTATGTTTTGGCCCAGCTCTCACATATGGATGTGAGAGCTGGGCCATAAAGAAGACTTAGCACTAGTGATGTCCCGAACAGTTCGCCGGCGGACTATTCGCTGCGATTTTTGCATGTTCGCAGTGAACGGCGAACACATGCGCTTTTGGGTTCGCCCCCTATTCTTTATCCTTGAGGAAACCCTGCACCTCACAGTCAGCAGACACATACCAGCCAATCAGCGGCATACACTCCCTTCCAGAGCCTTCCATCCGAGGGACAGCAACCCAAAAAGCCCTTTTTAGGGCTAGAACATAATTCATTTTATTTTATAGTTTTTTTCTGTGTAATCTAATTGCATATGCCTGCCTGCCAGTGTGTGTGTGTGACAGGCTAACACCTAACAGCTTATATTGTGCTCAGTGAAATAAAACAACACTTTTTTGACTGTAATAGATTGAATATCAGTTGCCTGCCTACAGGCGTGTGTGTGAAGCCTATTGCATCTACTCTGCCAACTTTTGCCAGTGCACAGTGATACGTCATATCTGGTGCAACCGTAGTGTACAGTAACATAAAACAACACTTTTTTGACTGTAATAGATTGAATAGCAATTGCCTGCCTACAGGCATGTGTGTGAAGCCTATTGCATCTACTCTGCCAACTTTTGCCAGTGCACAGTGATACATCATATCTGGTGCAACCTGAAAGTATTGGACCCCTGGTCTTTCTATAGCCCCTGGCTATCTTGCTGAAAGTATTGGACCCCTGGTCTTTCTATAGCCCCTGGCTATATTCGCTCGGTTTGTGTCTGCAGGCCTGGGAGCTTGATTTCAGGAAGTAACACAGATGGAGACAGTTGTGTTGTGAAACCAAAACTCTGACTTTATTGTGGCCCGTTGACACTTTTATAGCATAAAAGTGTAGGTGTGTAGCATTACACCATAATACATGTAATCCTTTCATTGGTTGATACAGACTACAAAAACAAACATCATTTACAGGAAACAGGGTATGTATAGAAACTACCATATAAGGATATCTTTAGGTTGTATAGAGTCTGAGTAAGGTATGACTCAGAGGTTACACAAAAAAAGGAACTTAGGTTGGGTTACAATCATGTACACACATTAGTACAAAATGGAGTAGCATAAAAAATGGAGTATATACAGATTAGGTTCCCTACCGTCTCCCACAATCCCCTCTTAAAATCATATAAACCTAAATGATTTTTTTTATATTATTATTATCATTGGAAGTTGGGTTTATGAGCATTATGAATCAAGAGGCGCAAAGCCTCCCTGGAATATAAAACATGACTGGCGGATAAACCCTTGTATCCCTGTTAATTAAAGGGACCAAGCCACGCCCATTCTTAAATGATGAGGTTCTTTCTTTTCTTTTGCTTATGTTTCTTAACATATTCTGTATATTCATCGGGGTCAGGTGTTAGAGGCACCTGGCATTCGGGGATTGAGTGAGACAGCATGGTTACATTTTCAATACCTTTGTTTAGCAGTTTCTTAAAGCAAGGTATAATACAACATACTACTATACCAACAACAAGTAGGATTACACAGATAATTATAGCGAACTGAACTAAAACATGTTTCCAGGAAGTGAACCAACCAAAGTATTGATCCCAGGGGTTATCAATACCAGAGTTTTTCTTCAGTTCTACGGATAAATCCTCTAATCTCTTAATGGCCAAGGTTACTTTGCCATTTGGGCTGGTATTATCAGGGATCCAAGTACAGCAACCTTCTGTTTTACCTATGTATACACAGGTACCTCCTTTCTCGGCTAATACCATGTCTAGGGCCATTCGGTTCTGGAATACCATTTGGGAAGTTGGCTCTAGTTGTTCAGCTATTCCTTTCAGGGCGTCTCTGGTATCATTAACAAATCTCTGTTGGTTGTAATAGATGTAATTTATCCAGTCTACATTTTTATTGATAGTTATCATAGGTATTAAGGACTCAAAGCCTGCAGCTACTTGGTCTCTGGCTTTGAATTCATTTGGGACCCCTCTTGGTACCCCTATTGTATCTATGTAGACATGGGGGTCGAAGCTTCCTCCTGGGGCTTCCCTCCTTGCTCTCCTGAGTATATTGCTTGAGTTATGGCCCAGGGGAGGATCTACCTCTGTTACAATATGGAGTGGCATAATAATCTTTGCTAGGGCGCACTCTCCTTTCCATGAGCCCTCTAACTTGGTTCTAATTTTCATATCACCACAAATCCAGTAGATGTCACCTAGGGACTTAGTTTGGTTGGCAATATTGGTTGTTCGGTTCTGTCTACAGTACCCTGGGGGGAATTTCTTTAAATCCCTTCCGCTATTGTTAGAAATGTAACAAGTGTAATTGCCAGGGTAAATAGTGATATGGCTTCCTGGATTCTGTTTTTTTGATAGGATGGGGTATTTTAGCATCCATTCACTACATCCTGTGATATTGGCAGGATTGGCAGTAAATAGACTCAAAAAGCAATCTTCTACATTCTCTGGGATATTAAGGGGTACAGTACCCAGGTGTGGCCTTGCTTTGCCACACACATAGCAATTGCTTCGGTTAAGGGATATAGCATTGTATTTCATCCATTCTAGCCAGTAATTGGTATCGGAGAAACCCGTTTCTATAGCTAGGGTGTCCTCATACGTGGGGTCTCCTATAGCTATCATTTCTTTGAATGTGTGGAGAGAGGGTTTGAGAGGGTTGTCTGCTGTAACAGGGGCATTTAGTTTGAACCAATCATTAGATTGATACATATCCTTTAGTAGGAATCTTCATTGTCTTCCCCCTGCACCACCTGCTGCCCAGGTCCCTAGTATGTAAGTGCCAGCATCACTGGGTCTAGGGTTTTCAATGGTTAGGGTAAATTTCATACTTTGGCCTGATTTTCCATTGTTTAGGCATGTGTCTGTTTTTAATAAGGTCATTCTGCTGATTAGGGATTTTCCATTGTGGTCCTTTTTACTCAAGGCACTCTGTGGCTTATACCCCCAATCTGTCCCTGTGTTCCACCCTACAGATCCCCAATAGTCGCAGTTCTTTCCCCAGTAATCATCTGTGACACAGATATAGGTGGAACGAGACTTGGGCGTGTCACGATACAAGTTACATTGCCAGGGAACTGGGGGACAGGAGACTATATTACAATAGTCAAAGGAGAAAGCGGCAACATGTGTGTTGGATGAGTTATACCAGAATGTGGTCACCAGGTCTTTGTCCTGTGTGATAGCCACTTGTTGTGGGGTAGGGTTAGCAGGGGGAGTGTTCCTTCTAGTCCTAGGGGATTGTTTGGTGGCAGAGGCACTGTTGCCACAAATAGTTTGCAAGCTCCCTAACTCATCAGGGTCGTAAGTACAGTTAGAGGTGATCCATACTATGCAAAATACGGGTGCAGCAATAAGTCCTATACATATCCAAGATCTCCTAGAATCTGGAGATAGTAGAGTTGGCATGGCTTGTTTTGTTCGAGGTCAGGGCAACTCAGGTTGTCCTCGTTAGTACCTCTCTTTCCTCTGGATCTTCCTCTTCGAGGTCAAGGCAATTTGCCTCCGTTAGTACCTCTCTTGTCTCTTGGTCCGGGTTTGATTCTGGGCTTGGACCTTTCTTTACCAGCTTTACTCGGGTGGCGTGGATCCAGGTAGGACTGTTTTCCGTTAGGACTGCTGTTCGGGTTACTGCAACGATGGTGGTGGGAGGTCCATAGGTGAAATCCTGTTGTTTCTTTCCTTTAGGATGTAGTTTTACCACTACTTCGTCTCCTTCCTGGAAGGGATGGGTGTTTTCCTGTGAAGAAAAAGGACATTTGCGAGTAACATCTCCCTCAGTGCTGACCAAGGTTTCGATCAGCTTTCTCACATATTCATCTCTTACATTATCTAGATTGTCCATGGTCATGAATGTTTTCCTAGCCCATGGGGTGGGGAAGGGTCTACCAAACAGGATTTCAAATGGTGAATACCCCAAAGTCTTATTAGATGTCATCCTAATTTCAGCCATAATGGCTGGGAGGTACCTTTTCCAATTGGTAAAGGTTCCTCCTGTTGCCTTCCTGATTTTATCTTTAATTGTCCTGTTCATTCTTTCTACAATTCCTGAACTTTGGGGATGGTATGGGATATGGAACTTCCACTCGATCTGCAATGTTTTTGCTAATTCTTTACAAATTTTGGATGTGAAGGCGGGGCCTTGGTCTGAGTTAATTTGTAGAGGTACTCCCCATCTGGGAACTATCTCTCTGGTTAGGATTCCTACCACTGTTTTAGCATCTTCTCTTTTAGTGGGGAATGCTTCTGGCCATCTACTAAAGACGTCTATTATGACACAAACTGGTTGTGTACCTCCACTTGTTACTGGGAGATGGGTGAAGTCAATTTGCAGATGTGTGAATGGTGTTGTTGGGTAGGGTAGGTGCTCATGTTTGACCTTGTGTGGGTTGTTGGGGCTGTTTCTAATGTATGTGATGCATCTTTGTACAAAACTTTTTACCATGGGTTCTGCATTAGTAATGTAAAACATTGTCTTTAGCTGTTGTAATGTGGCTTTCCAACCTATGTGTCCTATACCGTGGACGTGTGCGATGTAGATTGGTGCACTATGCTGTGGGATACAGGGCTTCCCCTCTTTGCAAATTAGTCCAGATTTAGGACTCTTTTGCAACACTGGGTAACACCAATCTGCAAGCTCCTCCTCTGTAGCGGATGCCTGCAGATCAGTTAGCAGCTGTGTCTCATCTGGGAGGAGAGGTAGTAGGGTTGTCATAGATAGGAAAGTTGGTGTTGTGGATTTAGCAGCGGATTTGGCTGTCACATCCGCTAGGGCGTTCCCTTTTGATATGTCATCTGTGCCATGTGTGTGGGCCCTGCAGTGAATGATGGCCAATTCAGATGGAAGCTTTATTGCATTTAGCAATTGAGAAATCAGTTGGGCGTGGGATATACGTTTTCCGTCTGCTCCCACATAGCCTCTGACTGACCATAGGACGCCGTGGTCAAAAACTACGCCATAGGCATATTTAGAATCAGTGTAAATGGTTACTGGTTGATTGGCGTATATTGTACAGGCTCTAGTTAATGCTATTAACTCGGCGGCTTGGGCTGATTGGTAGTCAATAGGCTTTGCTTCTAAGATTATATTGGGTAGCTTTACAACCGCATACCCTGCATGGTAGGTATTGTCATTTGGACGGGAGCAGGAGCCATCTACGAAAATCACATCTCCTACATCTAGTGGGGCTTTTTGCATGTCTAGCCTTGGGGATGTCATTACCTCTATGGAATCTAAACAGTCATGATCTTCAGGTATGTGGTCATTTGGTGACTTTAAGCCAAGGAGGCCGTTTAGAATCATTGCTGGACCTGCAGTTGTGGAGTTATATTGGACTCTTAGCTGTGGGTTACTTAAGAGGATGATCTCGTAACCACTCTGCCTCTGTGTAGTATGTAGGGTAGTTGGGTGTCCTAGTGTGAAAGTGGTAGCCATTTCAACAACCATGGCACATGTTGCCAGTGCCCTAAGGCAAGAGGGAAAACCCTGGACTTGGAGAGGCATGACTTTTGAAAAAAAGGCGACAGGTCGCATTTTCCCACCGTGTTCCTGGCCGAGAACGCCCGCCATGGTTTTAAAATTGTCTCTAGCATATAAATGGAACATCACATTATAATCAGGGAGGCCAAGGCCAGGACTTGTCATCATTGAACATTTCAATGCCTTAAATGCTTTCAACATATCATCTGACCAATGTACAGCTTCAGGAGAATCCTTTAGTGTGGCTTGTCTTAAAGTATTGTCATAGAATGAGCAATCGCTTATCCATTGTCTACAATAGTTTACCATCCCAAGGAAAGATAGCTTTTCTTTCTTGGTACGTGGGGTGACCAGGCCCACAATGGCATCGACTTGTGATTTGCTCAAGCTCCTTTCTCCCTTTGAGAAGACGAAGCCTAGGTATTCTACCTTCTCTAAACACCATTGTAACTTTTGTTTTGACACTTTGTAACCACATTCTAATAACCATAGTAACAATGACCTACAATCTTTCTGGCTGGCCTCCTCTGATTCGCTGCAGATCATCAGATCATCAACATATTGCAGCACTACCGAACCACAGGGGGGGTTCCATGGCCTTAAAGTGGACTGTAGTACAATACTAAAAACCACGGGGGAGTCCACATATCCTTGCGGCAATCTTGACCAAGTCATTTGCCGTTTTCCGTCAAGGCTAAATGCAAAAATGGGTCTCGTCTCTCTGTCAACAGGGATGCTAAAGAAAGCATTCTTTAAGTCAATGACTGAAAAATGTGAGGCGTCATGTGGAATGGTTGCCAAAAGGGTGCTAATGTCTGGGACAATGGGTGCTATCGGGGTCACAAGATTATTAATAGCTCTTAAATCTTGGACAAAGCGGTAAGTGCCATTAGGTTTCCTGACAGGGTTCACGGGTGTGTTGTACGGGGAGATACAGTACTCCAGTACCCCTTCTTGGAGGAACTCTTCTACTAATGGGGTTATTCCTTTTATCTTTTCTAGTGACAAAGGATATTGTTTTTGGTAGACCGGCGTGGCTAGGGGTTTGAGGGTGGCCCTATGCGGAGTACAGTCTATCAGACCGGTATCATGGTTTCCCTCAGCCCACACCTGCTCTGGTAGGTCGAGAGGTAGGTTTACATAGATAAGGTCGAGGTTATCAGGGCCTATACTTTGATTGGGTTTTAGGTCAAAGAAGGGTGAGTCCACAATTAGGCCCCCTCCATGTTTGTTCACGGTGAGGGTCAAATTGAGCTTTTCAAATAGATCCCTGCCCAGTAGATTTACAGGGCAGCCTGGTATGATGCTAAAGGCATGGAAACAAAGTAGTTTCCCTGTACAGTCAGTAATCTTTAAACGGGTGGTTTTAAAAGTGGGGGTTGATCCCATTTATTCCCATAGAAGGCGATGACTTTTCCTTTTTACCAGAGTAATTAACAGGTGATATTACACTAGTGGTTGCCCCTGAATCAATAATAAATGATAATTTATCTTGGTCTATGATTAGATCCACAAGGGGTAACTCCTTCCACGTTTCTGTAATTTGTGGAAAAGTCGGGATATCAGCCTCCAGGCAGCATCAGCGTTGTTGCTGCTGGTTGGACCAATCAATGGGGAATCTATTACCTGCGGGCGTGGCTTGGGGGGTCTGCTGTTGTGGCTGTGATGGCGCTTGATTAGGAAATTGAGGGTTCTGGGGTTTACGGGGGCTAGGGCAGTCCCTGGCCCAATGATTTTGGTCACCGCAGTTATAGCAGGTACCCGGGGGGTACCTGGGTGCATTTCTCTGACCTGTGCCTCTCCTGGGTCCTCCTCTATTTGAATATCCTCTCCCTCTTCCTCTATCTGTACTTTTGTCATATTGGGGTGAGGTGGCTTTATCAGTGAAGTTGTGTGTACTGACGGCGGGTTTTTTAAAGTCAAAGCATCCTGCAGCTTCTTTTTGCATGAGGTGTGTTTTAAAATTTTCCACTGTGTCGCTTGGCCATGATGATACCATTTGCTTAATAGGGATAGTAAGGTGTGGCAGGGTGTTGGTGAGGAAAGTAGATATGAATAGGCTATCATTATTCAATATTTTTAACCCTGCCTCTTTAATCCAACAGTCATGGAACCTTTTCCAATAATCGGGGATGGATTCATCTTTCTTTTGTTTGCATGCTAGTGCCGTGGACAGTGAAGAGGTTTGTTTGAAAATTCTAATTACTTCTGCTTCTATTTCTGTCCACATTGTATCCTGACCTGCTTGTGTATTTAGGGTGTATTCAGCTGCAGTAGGGTTTGTAGGAGGTGGGGATGCTGCTCCATCGGCGGCTGGTGCGGGGTTTATAATCTGTATAACGCTGATAGAGGCTACTTTAGTCCAATCCCACTCCGGTATGGTTTGTACCAATGATCTGGTCTATTATAAGACGCATGTCTTCTTGAGTGTAATTTCTACCCTTACAAGCTCTTTTCAAGTAGGTGACCATTCCTAGCGGAGCTACGGTGGGCTTGGGACAGTGTTTTACAATTCTGTTTATATCTTCTATCTCAATGGGTTTCTTTAAAAGATAATTTCCCACTGACATAAAAGGTAGGTGTAGTGTCTCTTCACTGTTAAGTGCGAGGTCATTGGTACCTCGTTGTCTCCCGCTACGGAGGTAGAGTGGGGACACTATGGGTATTGAAGGAGAGGCCCCGGCGGGGGCCAGTGCGGGTAACTGTTGCGCAGGTGAAGACGGGGGTGTAGGGGCATTGGGCACTACAGGTTGCGTGCTTTGTAAGTCATTGCTCGGTAAGTTGGCTAATATAGCTAAGCTATCTATCTCTTCTTTATTTAACATGGGATAAATGTGATTATATGGTGGCGGGGTCGGGCAGTATTGCCCTTTGGTGTGTTAGTGGACTTGGACGATGTTCTTATTAATTCTAGGTCGTGGCATTTCTTGGGGTCTAATTTAGTCTTGTTCTTGTTCTTTTTGTCCTTCTTATTTTGGGTGTCTTTCCAATAGGGGGCATACTCAAGCCAACTGATTCCACCTTGTTCCATATAATTTTGGTCCCACTGTGGGTCCGGACCATAGTAGGGCCATGCCGCTGTGTCTAAAAGGCATAGTCCCTTCACCATGTCCATGTGGAATGGGTCATTGGCGCCCTCTCGAGGAAAAGGACTAGAACTTTTCATACCTTCAGTCCACCCCGCTAAATTATCTATCCATGGGTTAATTAGGTAATAATTGGTCCCACTAACTCTTGCTACATAATCTTTACACGTCTCTCCTACCTCGGGAGGTGGGGGTGGTTTACTTCCTTCGTGACCCATCTGTTATATCACTATCAACTGTTACTATCAAATATGTATATCTATTTAATTTATTTTCCTCTCAGGGAAAAATAAGTAGGTCTAGGGGTCTTTTTGTATATTTAAAATTTAAACAACTTGTATACACATATAGTAATCAGGTTATGGAATGTTCACAGTGCTCAGCTGCCACACCGGTCGCCTAGTGTGCGCTTTCCCAAAACGTGAACGAGTCACAAGTGTATTTCAGCCGTGCTGACAATACGGAGCGGTTCGAATGCAGTGTGACTATTTCTGCAATCTCATCAGAGAAAGGACATTCAGTAAATGACTCGAATCTGTTCACTTACCAACCAGATTCATTGAATCATACAAACAAATAATCTTATACTTCTATGCGATAGGAAGAAAGCAAAGAAAAGTATTTTCAGACACAAAACGAGCGTATTTACGTATTAACTTCTCTAAGTCTCCCTGAGACTAAATATTTCCTTGAAATATTTTACTCCGCCTGACTATATTCCCGGAATATGTCAGCGTATACTGTTCAATGGGATCCGAACTTAGTCAGTGTCCCCCGGCATCTCATTTCATTCGGCCATATAGAAAAATAGCATTTTTTCTACTCACCGAATAAATGGATGTCCGCAGGAGTGACTTTCGGATCCCGGACAGAGCCCCCAGCTGAAAGTATTGGACCCCTGGTCTTTCTATAGCCCCTGGCTATCTTGCTGAAAGTATTGGACCCCTGGTCTTTCTATAGCCCCTGGCTATATTCGCTCGGTTTGTGTCTGCAGGCCTGGGAGCTTGATTTCAGGAAGTAACACAGATGGAGACAGTTGTGTTGTGAAACCAAAACTCTGACTTTATTGTGGCCCGTTGACACTTTTATAGCATAAAAGTGTAGGTGTGTAGCATTACACCATAATACATGTCATCCTTTCATTGGTTGATACAGACTACAAAAACAAACATCATTTACAGGAAACAGGGTATGTTTAGAAACTACCATATAAGGATATCTTTAGGTTGTATAGAGTCTGAGTAAGGTATGACTCAGAGGTTACACAAAAAAAGGAACTTAGGTTGGGTTACAATCATGTACACACATTAGTACAAAATGGAGTAGCATAAAAAATGGAGTATATACAGATTAGGTTCCCTACCGTCTCCCACACAACCGTAGTGTACAGTGACATAAAACAACACTTTTTTGACTGTAATCGATTGAATATCAGTTGCCTGCCTACAGGCGTGTGTGTGAGGCCTACAGTGCCTTCTCTGCCAACTTTTGCCAGTGCACAGTGACACTCATATCTGGTGGCACCTTAGATTGCACGCGCAGTGCCCCAAATTTGCAGTGGGAGGACCGACCAAGCATCTTTTTCCATCTCCCGCTTCCAAAAATCCATGCCATATACACGTCCCCTGATAGTGGACGTAACAGGAATTAAACCGATAGGAATAGTACAACTTAACAGTACACACCTTATAATAACGCAAACAGAGGCAACGCGTATAATCTTCCATGCTGTGCAGTGGAAGCCCCCAGACTCTGACCTGTGTATAATATTCCATGCTGGGCAGTGGAAGCCCCCAGACTCTGACCTGTGTATAATATTCCATGCTGTGCAGTGGAAGCCCCCAGACTCTGACCTGTGTATAATATTCCATGCTGGGCAGTGGAAGCCCCCAGACTCTGACCTGTGTATAATATTCCATGCTGGGCAGTGGAAGTCCCCAGACTCTGACCTGTGTATAATATTCCATGCTGGGCAGTGGAAGCCACCAGACTCTAACCTGTGTATAATCTTCCATGATGGGCAGTGGAAGCCCCCAGACTCTGGGAGTCTGAAGAAGAGGAGTCAGAGGAGGAAGGTGGCTTTGAGGAGGTGGAAGACCAAACACAGCAGGCGTCCCAGGGGGCTTGTTGTCACCTTTCGGGGACCCTTGGTGGCTGGGTGGAGGAAGAGACCTTCAATGACATCAGTGAGGACAAGGAACGGGACATGGCTAGCTTGGTATCCAACCTTGTGCAAATGGGGAGTTTGCGGTTGTGCAAAGGGACTGTTTGCGGTTGTTTGCAGTGTTTTGAAATTCGCCTGCCCATTGAAGTCTATGGCGGTTCGCCGATGTTCGCCTGTTCGCGAACATTTGATGAAGTTCACGTTTGCTGTTCGCGAACCCAAAATTTGATGTTCGCGACATCATTACTGAGCACCATAGAATTTCTGCCTTTGAATTGTGGTGTTGGCAAAAACTGCTCAGAGATCCTTAGACTGCAAGAAGATCCAATAAATCAATACTCCAGAAAATCAAGACAAACTGGTACTGGAAGGTTTCATCATGAGGCTGAAGCTCAAATATTTTGGCCATATAATGAGAAAACAGGATTTCCTAGAGACGACTCTGATGCTAGTAAAGGTAGAAGGTACAAGAAGAAGGGGATGACAGAGGTGGAGATAGACAGATGAGGCCATTGAAGCAAGGAACATGAACATGATGGAGCTCAGAGGGGCAGTGATTACCTGCCATGCTGCGGTTCGTAGGGTCATGGAGAGCCGGATACGACTGAACGACTAAACAACAACAATTATCACATTCTAAAATGTTTTGCCTATTTTCTAGTGTTGTTCTTCAGAAGAAGGCCTATGAAAAATGGACTATGAAAAAAGAAAACAAGTTTCTCTGGAAAAGAAACCCCTTGTCTTTCTAATTTACCCACAGGTTTTTTTATTCAGAGAAATAATGAATACATCAAATATAAAACTGAACACTGTTTTCTGGTAAGTAAAACACAGCACTTAGTATCTGCAAGCCTTGGATTTAAGCCTTGCAGAAACTGCGGTAAAAGTGTCCCTTTAATGTCCCCTTCTACTATAAAGTTTAATGGGAACACTGGAGTCAATTTGATGACATACTCATTTTACAACACACAAAGCCTCGGTTTGAGATTCATGGGCTTGTCTCTGTGGGGGTATATTAAGATACGGGGGCTTGGTAAGGTCAGTGCTATTTTTAGAAGAGTAAACAACACAATATGTCTTGCTTAATGTATTTGTGGGTAAACATTTATTTTCTTGTTTTGCTTTATTCTGCACAATGGAATATAGTGTTTTATTTTAAAGGGCCACTGAAGAAACAAATGAAAACCCTTTTAATATGACAGGTTATAAAAACATATTTTACAGGACCACTGCAGACGTGTCTTGTTTGTGAAGTATGAAACAAACTAACATATACGAACACAAAAACATTTTAAGAGTAAATATTATATTTGTGTTGTGTATAGAAAGCTGTCATATTGTCTGACTTCAGCAAATTTTGCTAGCTTGGAGTCTGAAAGCATGTATAGTGGAGGACGTAGTAAGGGAGGAAGACGTAGAGGGGAATGAGATTTTTTATATAATTTAAGTTTTTATTTGACACGTAACCAACATCCACCATGCATGCTCAGCTGCAGGAATAACTACAAGCCCTACTCCTGCATAAATGGAAATTCCCATCTCCTATTAACAACTTTCACCAAAGTACTATGGATAACTCCAGGGCACAGGAATCAAAAGTATTTTTTGAATATTTAAAATTTCACAGAGAAATCAAAAAAAATAACATTTGTGTTTACATGTGGAATAGACTGCTCACATGATGTGGCACAATCACCACCAATCAGGTAGCAGGAATCTCATCCAAGTCAGTGGTAAAACTGCTTACATTCCCAGTATGAAGGGAACAGACCTTGTAATTTTTGTAATTTCTTACACAGAAAATCCATGTTTCTGCTCTCTTGCCTCTCTGGAATTTGAGCAATGCAGAGCAATGCTCTGCAGCTTCAGTGTTTTCCATGTCGAGATAAAATAAATTAACCCTTAACAAATATATGTGTGCAGGCATGAAATATTGAACACACCTAAAACAGGTAAGCTATAAGTTAACTGGTCAGTGCAGTTTAAATGGAGTCCCGGGGATGCTGTGATTATCAACAATAACCTCACACACTGTAGGTTAAACTCAGCAATCTGTTATTACTCATGCAACAAGGAGTGGGATGGATAGACTTGTATGTAAACAAAGATTTTAAATTTTAAATTTTTTTGCCGTTATTAGTGTAATGAAAAAGAAAATAGATCATTATAACATACAATCTTGTGCTCTTTCACACAATGATGAGAACTTGCAGTGAGGTAAATATCCCTTTAATCAGATTTGTTTAAACATATTTTTTTATCATATAGAGACCATTTAAAGGACCATTATACTCCCATAATAATAGTATGATCCTTTGAAAAACTTGTCTTTATAATGGAATTTTTTTTTTAGAAAGAAATATAATTAAACACATGGCCTGTTAACCCATTAGGCCAACTAAGCAGCTGCCTGTTGGTGCTTCCCTGTGAGGGGCTGCACATTTATTTTTATTTTTTAAATGAAATGCTGCAGTTCACAGCCTGGCTACTAGGGGTTGCCCACCTAGAACAAGAGAGTTACAACAGGAACTTAAATGCACGGAAAAGCCAAAAATGGGTCTGTGCATACCTTGCACACTCAATCACAGGGCCTCCTACACTTCACTGCCTAGGTGCTCCAAAAAGGTAGATGCAGCCCTGACTAAATACCACTCAGATTAGCAATTCTATGCAATATTTTTTCATTAAGTTTACAGCATCAAATAATTAAATAAAGAAATTTAATTATTAACTTACTAAATTAAATTATTTAAATAAAGAGAAAAATATATACTTTACTAGTGGAAAACATTCTTTGCATGTATGTGTGCATTTTTATTTCTAAAGCGCCATTAATGTACAAAGCATTTTATAGAAACAAGGCGTACAACAATTACTTGACAATATAAGTGCACATAACATAAAAAACACCAATGGGCTACATAGTCCTTGTCTCGAAGAGCTTATACTGTAGTTATAAGAAAGAAAAGCTGTATATAGACACATTAACATAATGACTAATGAATGTGTAAAGGAGAATGATACTTGTAAGTACTTGTAAGTGCATTCGCTAAGGGTGCTATATGGAGATAGTATTTTAGCAGTTTATGAACTTTGAAAACATTTGTAGACTCCTCATGGGGCAAACTGTAATAAAGTCTTTCCCATAATGTTAAATTTTTTGATAATTCAAATGTAAAAATGTTTTGTCATAACCTCTACCACTAAAATATCTTTTCACTAAAACCTTTTCAGTGTCTCTTTCATTTAGGGTGTGGTTGGGGGAGATTCACTGAGAATGCCTGCAAAGATTACTGAAGCTTTTCTCTGGTATGAAGAGGAATTTCGACGAGGCTCACAATGTGCGGCCGCATTGCTAGGCTTGCAAATATTATGCCGTCATTTTTGACGGGCAAGTGGCTAGTAAAGATATATTAGTCATTAAGAGCTCACTCTTTTAACCAACTGGATACCCAAAAAAGAATGCTGTACCTGTCAGCTTTTCAATACAAAAAGTCTTAACGCTCTGGCATATATGGGATTAATTCACATTCTAGACTCATTCTAGACTTCCTAGGGATAGACTTAATACTTGCCATGTTTTCTCTGTCTTAGTACCTGCACAATCAATGCTGCCCTCAGCTGCTCCTCACACACAGCTATGAGTTCTGTGATCTTCCCCAGAAACTGACTGACCTCAAATGATATCAAATTCCCAGGAAATTCTGGGTTTAAACACAAAACTTCTCCCAGTATGATGCATAGACAGGAGCACAATAAAACATTAGAGAGAGGAGATTTGCCACCTAAAGGCTTCCTGGAAAAAGTGCTGGCAAACAAAGGAATCCTTTGTTTTCAGAAGCAATTTTCAGTGCCGGAACATAGACCCAGCACAGCGGCAGAGCTAGGGAAAAGAAGGCCCTAGTGCAAAAACATTTTTGGGCCCCCTACCCTAAAGGGGTTGTAAAAAATGTTTGCAAGGGGTCTTCCCCTCTTTTACCAACTCACTCAGTGCCTTCCCCAAGACCCCTTCTTATAACAACTCCCCTCCCTAAGACCACATATATATCTCTACATAGAAGCCAGTTCCTTTTAGAAGCCATCTTCGCTTAGCACCCAGTCTCTCTTAACATCCACCTACATACAGCACCCATCCCACTTAGCATCCAATCCTACATAGCACCTATTTCTTATCAGCAGCCATCCCCTCTCAGCATCCATCCCCACACAGCACCCAACCCTTCTGAACATTTATCTCACAGAACCCACCCCCCGTACTTTCCTGTCATCCAGCCCTTGCACTCTCTCACCTCTTCCCTGATAAACATCCATAGCATGCAGATCTGCTCCACACTACCACCACTTGGAGCTTCAATAGAAATGCTCTACAGATTAAATCAAAATAAAATGCAAAAAAAAAAATGCACAGCACTGGGCCACCCAGAGGAGGGCCCCCGGTACACTGCACCGCCTGCACAGCTCTACCCCTGCTTTAGCATCTGCAATTCTTGACTAAAAGTGCTGCCATGTTCGAGGCTTCTATTAAAATAGGAATCATAAGAAATATAATTAAATAACAAACATTCATATTTTGTAGCAAATAATAGATCATAAGTTTGTTATAATTATTAGAATACACACTTCGAATACTCATGTTGGTCAAGGTTAGCATTTGACAAACAATATACCCTTAGCACTTGCAAATTATGACATGTGAAGCCAGCAACTTGTCAGGCTGTCACATTATTCCAATTAACGTTTTGAATATTTTATTAAAGTTAAATATAAAAATACTAATATACTAATGTATTTGCGTATAAAGTATAAAAAAAAAAACACAAATTTTATTATTATTATTATCTTTTATTTATAATGCGCCAACATATTCTGTAGTGCTATACGGGGGTTAAGTACAAGGCAAAAATGAAAAATGATCTCATTGCAAAGAATGGAGGGCCCTGTTTTTGAGCTTAAAATCAAATGCACATTGTGCTTGATTCCAAAACACAGACACAAAATTGAAAACTCGCAAACTTACAATCTCATTTGTTAAGCTAGCTATGCAGAGAATACAATAAATGTTTACTTAACGACTGATAGGTTTTGTTTTACCATTTACAGAGTGTCAATATTTTCTGTAATGCTATTTATAAGTATTCCAGTAAATTACGTTGTATGGAACAGATATACAAGACTTGTGAGAATAAAAGACCTAAACATACCGATACATGGGCTCTAACAATTAGAGCTCATAAAAATCTCATTGCATGTTTTAATAGTGTTGCTTTAAGGTAGTACTTAAATGAGCAATGCCATGTTGTTATAGTGTCTAATATAGTAAATCAGTGTCTCCCACATGCATTTTATAACAAGTCTCTTATGACCTTACCTTTAATCTTGATTTCACTGCATTACAACATTAACCCATGATGTTAAATGATTGATGGTTTCACGTTAAGCTGATATATTATAGCAGTCATTACAGTCAATTAATTTCCAATCCTAGTTACGTACAGATAAAATAACTCCCTGAATTAGGAAAAGTCTAATTACTGATATAAGCTCATCATTTGCTAGAAACTCAGATGGCCAAGAGGTAAAAGGTGAAATACAAAGCATTCCGTCCATAAATATATATATTTTTTTCTATGGGACTTGTATTCAGCTAGTAAGGCAAAATAAGTTTTAAAAAATCATATTATAATAATAAAGATGTTATTAAGTAGATTGTTATGATGTCACAATCTCAACTATCTCTTTTAAAATGGAGCCAGTGTTAGACAGTAGCAGAGTCATTGCAGCAAATTATACCTAATCAAACATATCAACTGAAATATCTTCCGCATAAATGGATATATTTATGAAACAGCAGCTCGCCGTCTGACAGTCCCTTTAAAATCGATATAAATACAGTTCTGGCAGTTTAGCATACAACAAGACACCAACAACAGATACACAAAACATATAAAGCTATTGTTTCCAAGTTGGACAGAGAGACGTAACTAAACTGTTTTTTGATTTAGATACTGCTTGGGCCGCAGAGAGTCGGCAATGTGGGGCTTCAAAGAGGAGGGCAATTTGGGGAATGTGTTTTATCTTGGGTTAGGTGTCAGGGTGGAATCGAAACCACATTTTCAGGATATTCCTTTATCCTGTATTTGACCAACTATACTGTAAGTGTGCAAGCCAGGAACATAAAAAAAAAAAAACATTTATAGAGTAATTCAGAATATTTGTGAGGTTAACTTGGAAATTCTTTTTGATTGCCCTGATTATTAAAAAAGCCTACGGATAGTTCAAAGCCCCAATAGAGGCTCAAAAATGTCTCCAAGAAGCTTTACATCCATTGCTATGCACAAGATAACACCTAAATTGTGTTGGATTTTAGGACTTATTTTCACCCTACCTGCTATCTACTATGAGACCTGGGATCCCCGGTATTCTCCATTCATGCCCGCTAGCCCCTATGTGCTAGCTGTCCCATGAGATTCTCATTTCCTACCCACTACCTTCTTTGAGCTAGGAGATCCTCCATCTAAAGTATAATTATTGGGGTACTTATAGACCCCAAAGCACCAAATATGAATATGTTACCATGGACATCCCTTTACTCAACTATAACCATGGGGGTCCCTATGGATCCCCATGGCACGTAACATTAACCCTTAACATTAACCTCAACAGACCTTGTGGCAACTAATATGAACCCTATACCATGGGAGTATCAAGGGACCCCAATGGTAAAAATAACTGTTACCATGGGTTTCCTATAGACCCCCATGGCACCTAATGTTAACCCCTGTCCTCATAGACCCACATGGCAACTAACCATTATTTTCTTTCAATATGCAGTAGTCCTTTAAAATATTTAGTAGTTTTCTGTGAAATCTTTAATCTTCCATTTCTGCTACAAACTACAAATATTAAAGGTATTATTGGTACAAACCACTATATCAATTTATTGATAATTAATTTTTGTCTAAAACATATATTTTTTAATAGCTACACTTAAAAATAGGATAACAAATTTTAATCCTTAAATCTCTCTTTTATATATATCTATATATAACTATGATCCAGGTGGTCTGTCATTTTAGTTTCTGATGATCAAGCTTCTGATGTGGGAGAAAACAATGAATGCAAAGAAAGTTTCTATTTTCACAATAGGAATGTAGCAGCTTAACCTGCCAGTGCTTTCAATGGGACTCATGGAAAGCTCATAAGATTACAATAACAAAGTCTATTTACAAAGAACCAGACAGAATCAGTTCAGAAAATAAGTAGAACCTCAGACTAAACAACAATGACACATAAAAGCTAACAATATAAAGGTTGTGTTTATTTCACTTTTTTTTTTTTTTAAGTCATACAGAACTAATTTTTACCAGAGTGATCCTTTAATGTGGAGTATGATATTTAGTGAAAAATCTAAAGGGTTATATACTGATGGTTCTTGTATCAATCATTAGTATTACTCTGCTATTACATATTCGCCAGTTATCTGCACAGATAGTCTGAAAGAGTTTAGCAGTATATTCAGTTATTATATTGTAAAGCTAAATATAGAGATAGTGACTTTACAATAAACTGGATAAGGAACTGCCAACCCACTCCTTTATCTTTGCCAAGAGACAAGCACAACAAGAGACATAGCAATAGATGTGCCTGGCGTGCTGCAGTCCAAAGGGTCACAGAGAGTTGGACGTGATTGAACAACTGAACAACAACAGGATATGCAATAACTGTTTAACTGACCGAATTATCTCTTTAATTCAGTTTTTAAAACAACACAACTGCTATGTTGTGTGCACTGGCTGGGATGGCAGGGATTAAGGGTTTATCAATATCCTGTTAATGCCTTATTAGGTGGGCTGTTTACTTTCCAACTCTCCTCACTCTTTAAAGTAGTAATTATACAATGCTGCTCTCAGCTACTTTTCACATACCCACATGGAAATTTCAATTTTGTAATGCTCCCCTGAGTGGCTGACCCAAGACTCACAGTAATGGAGTTATTTTGGGTGCAGTTGATATGATTAACTTAAAGGGAAACTTATGTGACCATAAGTGGCTTGAACCATCATACAGGAAATGGAAAAACATGTGTAAAAAAGTGATTTCCTTTTTTATAATTGCTGCTAAATTAATAGTATTTCAAGATAATTGTTTTAGACTACATTTTATATTAATAAATCATAAACTGTTATGTTTCTAGTATTTGCTGTGTGCGATTGGATGGTTACATCACATACCTATTTTCTTTTAAATAGTAACTGGTTACTAGATAAACAAAGATAAGACAGAAAGTATGTATAAACTGGTATGAAACAAATATGAGTGCAATATAGTTTTTATTAATAATTATTTCAACTAAATTGAAAATATGTTTAAAAAAAAGAAAAAAGTAAAGGGGACTTGAACATATGCTTCTAAAAGAGATGTTTGTAAACACTGCAACACATTTTATTATAATTAAACACATTGATCTTTTTTGAGAAAACATACCGTGAAAAGTGCTGTTTTCCCGGACCTTTAGTTAGGAACACTTGCACAGTAAAAAGGCACACAGTGATACGTTTGGGAGGTGCTTCAGCCTAAAGTTGAAGTTGGGGAAACAGCTCATTTCAGTTTTCTCAAAAAAAATCTAATTTTTTTATTAGAATAAAAGTTGATTTACTGATTTTTACTCCCTATACTGATCAGGACCCAAGGGAAGGCGCTCCAGATGAGCCCTGGAAATGTTCTACCTTGTTTACAGTCACCTTCAATTGGCCCCTGGAATGGATGGTCTTCTTAGTGCCCAGTGATCATATCTGGATCATCAGGATGGAAGAATCAAGAACACAGGATAAAAAAAAAACATGGTTTATAACATCTAAATAAAGGAGAGAGCACCATCAATATGTTCCCTAAAACATCTCTCTTTATTCAAGATTTCAGAGGGTATATAAAGCACAAGGAACAATGGCTTCAGTTAACGGTGAAACATAGCCAGGGATTAAACAACTTCAAATTCCTTGCCTGACTGGGGAACAATCAATAGGAGAAGCCGCTTCCTATGTATGTTGCTTATTGGTCTGTGAGAAGCCCATCAGGCGGTAGCGGGCAATGTGGGGTTTGAATTGCCCATCTAGGAAGTGGACCTATGGAAAGGTGGTCTATGTTGGCCATACTCTGATTGGCTGAGAAGACGTGTTAGGAGCCAATCAGGAATCAGTGGGCCTCTGTCTGCTTGAGAGCTAGCTTCCCACTCTTCAGGCTCTAGTGGCAGCAGGAGTGGCTGTTGCTGAATTGTTCACAATTTCTCCTTTGGGAGCTAGGGAGCCAGGGAGTACTTCTCAGGTTTGAATCTCCTGCTGTACAGCGGTTTCCTGGTAGGCGGGTCACTGATTGGTCACTGTCCAAAGTCCCAAAAAAAGGAACAACTTACCAGTGGTCATACCAATGGGTCAATCACAAACAGGCCAACCTGTAACATGAAAACATCCCCCCGCCACCCCCCCCCCCCCCCCTTTACCTGCAGCGTTAGAGCCCGGCCAAGCTTTGCTGATGTCCCCAGTGAAAAGTTTCTTTTCTGGGAGGTTTGGGCTCCAAAGGGGATCAGGGAAAGACCCAGAATGACCCCACAAAATAGATCCTGACAATAATTGATCATTGCAGTTGCCCTTTAAGCAATGTGAGGACTTGAAATGCCATGTGGAATTTACTAATAGGACACGTGATGAGCCAGGTCTCCATGCAATATACTACATTGCACTGTGCTAGAATTGAGGTGAGATGACATGCCATACACACCCAAAGACAGGCCATACTGCTGAAGCCATCATAATTCACCACAGCAGACAATATTTTAAGCTCACAGTTATTTACAGCACTTTGCCGTTTTCTGTTTGAATAACAGGACCCTGGTATGGTAAAGTTTAGCTCTTGTAATAATACTTTTGACTGTGGAGCACTGGCATTACAATGCCACACCCCACTCAACGGGAGGCCTCTAGAGGCCTATAGGTAAGGTGCCTCTTATGGATCCTATGGAGCAATGCAGGGACATGTATATTTGACATAGGTTCGTATGAGGTTTTCTCCACTCTAAAAAGTTTCCATCCCATCAAAAAAACAATTTACATCTTAGAATTGTAGAATCTAAGATACTTGACACCCCATATTCAAGAGCGGCATCAACAAAGGCAGGAAGATTTGGGATAGGTACCTGACGACACAGTATGTTACCCATCACTGATTTGAGTAAAGATATATGAAACAAAGAGTGAATGTGTAAAGTAGACGATAACTGGAGACAGACAGTTACAGGGTTAATAATGGGAAATGGGCCTATATACTTAGCTCCCAATTTTTGGATGGGTACTTAATTGTTCTTCGTTGTGAGACAAGCTTTATCATCTATCTTGTAGTTTAGGTTACCAGACCTTAATTTAGAGGCATACTACTTTTGAGACTCTTGAGAATTAATTATGTATTGTTTCTAACTGTTCATTCTGTTAACCTACCGGAAACTTCAGGAACAAAGAAATCAGCTGAGACATGTGGAATAACTGTAGGGTTGTATCCATAATTTGCTAAAAAACTGGAACGTTTTGATTGACTCATGAACATAATTATTCAAGCCAAATTCAGAAATAGGGTGGAACTGATACCAATATTCTTCTAAGTAGCAAGTGTATCATTGGAGGTGTTGCTCAAGTGTGTGATTGACTCTTTGTTTGTCCATTTGTCTCAGGTTGAAAAGCTGAGGTTTCACTCTGAGTTGTCTACAAAATTCCTTCCAAAACTTGAATGTAAACTGTACATCTGTATCAGAAATGATCTCATTAGGAATCCAAAGTAGACATATCATTTCTCTAATAAAGTATTCTGCTGTTTCGGTAGCATTGGGAACCTTGCTAAATGGCACACAGTGGACCGTCTTAGTGAGTCTATCAATGATGGCCATAACAGTATTGTGTCCATTTGATGGTGATAAGTCCACCATAGAATCCATTCCTAATGAAGATCATGGTTGTAGAGGGACGGAAAGAGGTATAAGAAGTCCTACACAATGTGTACAAGTTGTCTTTTTTCAGGCACATATATTACATGATTTGATAAATTCCTTTACAAATGAAGTCATAGAAGGCCACCAAAAAGTTCTCTGAACTAGATGTGCAGTTTTTTTCCATTCCAGCATGGCCAGCCAAAGGTGCATCATGAAAGGTCTGAAGTACCAAGAGACGTAGAAAAGGTGATAAAACATTCTATCTGTTATGTAAAGTAGTGCTTTAACATTTAGAGGAAGTTGAGTTTATATGTCAATCTGTCTGTGGATTTCCTCTTTTATACCAGTTGTAGCACAAAAATATCCAAGATTAACATAAGTTTATATAGTTCTTCACAAAGTATACATTTGTGATGATTTTAATGACCTCTCTTTTCCATGAGTTGTCTGTCCATTTGGATGATTAAGGTAATCAGGTCTCCTGAATTTAGCAATACAGTCTTCTGCAGAATTTCTTCCTTGGCATAAAGTTCTACAGTGGATACCTTGAGAGGACTATCATAGATTTTAGACATGGCATCCCATAAGTTAACAAGAGAGTCCAAAATCTTTGGGACTCCAACAATTGATGTGTCCACTTCCTAGGTTCTTTTTGTAGCAGGGATATAACAGTGCCTACTTTTACAATGTCACTGAAATAAGTACAGGGTTTTAAAATAAACAAAAGTTCACATGAGTCTTGGAAACCCATAAATTCGGCTCTGTTTTCTGAAAATTTCTCAGGAAGTGCCACCGAGATGGGGTGGGGAGCTTGCACTTGTTGTTGGGCTGTGGGAACAGTTTGAAACGTGAATATGTAAATGTAATAAACCAGCTTGCAGATCTGTAACTTGAATAGTTTCTAACTGTCTTGCTAATTCAGGTAGTGGCGAAGCAGCTCCTGTAGATTCCATCTGGTGGCTGAGATTTTTTATAAACAATAACCGTAGGTGTTATGATTCTCACTGCAGAAGTATCCACAGTATCAGAATCGTAGTCAAAACAGTCCGTGGCATGCATATCGAGTTCATAAACAGTAAACAGGCCACAACTTTAATCCAGGTAGCACCTAAAAAGGGGTGTTTAGCTCTTGTGCTAATAATTCTAACTTTAACCTATTATCACGGAGGTCCCTACAGAAGACTTCCTTGGTATCCTAACTACTAAAATAGGGGTCCTTATGGACCCTCATTGGCCCTATCCCCCATGCGGATCCACAAGGCCTTCATAGTCCTTAACGTAAACCCCTAGATTAAATAAAACATAAAATAAAACATAAAAGTCATTCAGAGAAATTATGAATACAATAATAACATTTAAAACATTTAAAAAAATAAAACAAAATAAAAAAAATAAAATAAAAAGGTTTACCTGCAGGTTGTTAAATCATACTAACCCACCTTTTGACAACCCTCCAGCAATGACCCACTATGACCTCATCCTCATTGTTTGTAAACATACATTCTTGATGGTTGTAGATGTCGGTCCTCTCTATCTTGCTTGAAGAATTTGTTTTTTCAAATTTTTGGCCCACAAAAATTTTCTAAAAACCCACAGTTCTAGAATGAAAATAACTTAACTAATGGTGGTCCTCTTCCAAGGAGCTCCCACAAGATTTTGGCCTTGCCCTCACCTTATGTACTATTTTTATGGCTTCTGCTTAGCTCAAGTTTGTGTCCATCATATTATCTATCAGAATCCAGTATTTGAATAAAGCAGTATTTTGGTTATTTAGTAACCTATCCGAGAAGGCTCCCACCCTTTTCTGATTAGTTAAGATTTCAACCAATCACAATTTAAATCTGTGCATTTCTATTTGCTAGCTAATAAGAGTGCTCAATTTATCCCTATTCTGATTGGTTGATGTGATAGCCAATAAGAATATGGCTTCATACTGGTGTAAACCTTCTATGATTGGCTATTGAAAGAACCAATCACAGAAGGGATTGCTAAGCTTAACAAATCAGAAACAGGACTGTAGCCTTGGTTACGGAGGACCCCCATAGTTATATATTAACTTGTTAGTCTATAGTGACCCCATCTTAACAGGTTAATGTTAAGTTACACTAAGAGGTCCCATAGGGGTCTAAAAAACTCCTGTAAGAGCAGTATCATTTATATTTAAGTAAAATAATAACGTTAATATTCACCTAATATACACTGATATACATAAGTAATCAGTGCATATTAATGGATGAATATTGGTTGTATTATTGTATTTAAATATAAAATATAATGCTAACATGGAATTGAAACACGCATTGATAAATATCAGCATCGCAGGAATTAAAAAGCAAGATGAGGGTTTATTAAATTGAGAGGCGTTAGGTTGTCAAATTAGAGGCAGGTTATACGCTCACAACACCCCCATAACACAACCTGTTCACTATAACTTGCAATGAGTTTCCATGAGCAGAGAGGCATAACACGGGAGCTAAGGAGCTGGATTGTGGGTTAACTCGGTCTATCGTGGGCGTGTGAACCTAATGTGGAACAAATGGAAGCTATATTGTTTAGATTTACATTTTTTCCTTATTTTCATGATACGTTAAATGTATAAGAACAACTAAGTGCTCATAAGAAAGTGCATGGGGGCATAATTATAGGTGATGTGGGTCTGGAGGAGGATTGATTCTCATTTTATTTTCCAGTCATAGGTGGAAATATGCTATTATATATCCATTTGGTTAATACTCCGTCAAACTGCTCTTTGTTTAATTTAAGCTAACACCATTGCTAAATACATTTTTGTACACACTGTCCCGTCAGGTTAAAATGATCATGGTGGGCTTAAAATACCGCTGTAGCCCAATATTCTTTCAACAAACTGCACTTGACTTTGTGGAAAATGTTTTTAGAAAGTGAAAGCATAATACATGTTTTAATTTATTAACAATTATATGCAATTATGCTGCAGTTGATACAGTAATTTCTGAGACACTGAATACATAAAAGCTTTAAATAGGAAGTATATATATATACTGTATATATACTTCCTCTTTAAAGCTTTTAATTATTCAAGATCTCAAAAATAACTGTGTGCACTGCAATATATATACAATATATATACAGTAATAAGTCAGGACTTAATATCGACATTAAATTCTTATCTCATTATCAAAATTTCTTATAACCTCCAACATTCATGCTTGGAAATATATATGTGTGTTTATTGATTTTTTTTTTTTTTTTTTGACTTTTTGTTCTCTGCCTTCATCCTGAGTTTGGTTACAGCCCTATGGTTCCTTAGATGTAAAACTATTTACGACCCCAATTTACTTACTCTGGTCTGCACCCCCACACACTTGCACGGCTGGCTGATCAGAACATTATTTGTTAATCCTGGAATTTTTTTTGCTGTATTTGTGATTCTATAATCAGTATTGACTCTGACTCGACAAAGAGAGGAACGCTCTCGAAAGCTCGTCATGAAACCTATGAATATGTTTGTCCAATAAAAAAGGTATCACTATATACTGCAATACTCTGATTATTCATCTATATATATATATATATATATATATATATATATATATATATATATATATATATATATATGGTATTTATGGTCAGATCCTTCTCTTGGTTTGGTAGCTGTCAGTATTGCATATGCCACATAAGCCTTTAGACTGTTTAGAGGACTAGGGAGAGTATAGAAGGTTTGCTTGTAGGGTGCGGTGGGAGGGATAAATGAAGCGTAGGTGTGATTGGAGGTGTGTGGGGTGTTTAAGTAAGGGGAATCCTCCCCCCACAACTTCCAGGCTACAACTAAGTATTTGTATTCAGACTTTTCTCTTGGTATGATAGCTGTCGGTATGGCATATGCTACATAACCCTGTAGCCTGCTTAGAGGCCAAAAAATGCCAGTTTAGGGAAATAGAGGTTTCGTGTATGTCTAATGAAATGATTTGTCTAAAGGCTTCCTTTGTTTCCGAATTAGGGTTATGGGTATAGTGTGTGTAACAATTGGTTTTCCAAAGGCCTATGGACTGAATTGTATGGGCTGGAGTGTTGGCCTTGGATGCTGAAGTGGTAGTGCCTATGCAGACAGAGTGTCAGAAATGAATGGATGGATCTAGTCCTATTCTACAAGTATTAATCTAGGGTAGTGAATGAAGGATGTGGTAGATAATTGCTGACTGGAAATGCAAAGGAGGGGGTAAAAAATTGATTTGTTGGTAATGGTGGTTAATACTTTTTTGATGGTTGGGAGACTATGATCTTCTATGGGAAGGCTTCTATGGGAAGGCTGGTAGGACAGTAAGATGCTGGATAGGTTTGTGATTAGGAGTGTCTGGTTCACCAGGTAGAAATGGCTGGGAAATGAATTAGAGATAGGAGGCATAAATTGACTGTGGGAAGGATTAGTGAGGGACCTGCAACAGGTGGATCCCTAAGGGAATTAGCGACAAAGGGTAAAACCTAAATGTTCTAATTCAGTAAATTGGTAGGCATACTTTTTTAGTGGTTTGATTTTAGTGGTTTGGAATGTAGGGGTGAAATGGTCTATAAAAAAAGTATTGACTTTTCAGACAGTCCAGCATACTTGGTTATTTTGGACTGTAAGAAGAGGAGGTTCTAATCTAGAGCTTGTGGTAGGAGTGGTGGTGGTGAGCACATGGTATAATTCGGTGGAGTTTATTTGAAATCCTGAGGAGAGAAGGTAGAGATGTGAAGGTTTGGATCCTGTAGGTAGGGAAATATTTGAAATAGCTTGAAGGTTAGGTATTCCAGTTCCCATAGAAGGGACATTGTGGAGTCATGATTAGATCTTAGCCTGGGAGTGTAGAGTTAGTGAAACCATCTGATGTTAGTAGGATTACAGGTTGATCTTGCCATGTATGGCAAAAAGGTCTTGACACTATTAAAGTGGGTATGAAGTCTCTGGCTGAAATTATATCTTGGTATGGATGGGGCTATTTTGATGTGATTATTTTGGAACCATAGTTCACCTTGTAGTTGGTAGGTTGTAGTATCCACTAGGAGCTTCTATGTGAAGCGTGAGTGCCACAAAGATTTGAGTGGGGAGCTGGCAGTTTGCTGAGATTCCATAGATATGTGTGAGTGTTAAAAGTAACTTGAAAATTAGCAAGAATGCCTTGGTAGACATATTGATTTAGAATACATACTATATGTCCTTTTTTGCGATAATAAGATATGGACTGGAGTTCTATTAGGCTAAGAAAACATTTAGCAATGTAAGCTGATGGGTTGCATGCTCCTGAATGGCTTGTATATGGATAGCGGCTCTGATATGGATACATGAGGAAGGATAGGCTATATGGCATAAGCTAGCTATGTGAAATGATTGATAGATCCATGACAAATACATTTCTATGAGGGTTGAGCTAGTTTGGATATAATATCTGAATGACCCGTTGGGTCATAGCATGAGTAGACTAGCTATGGTGTAGGATTGAATTTTTTATCAGATCATTCCTAAAAGTAATTGTATGAAGCCTGAGGAAAGAGAGAGTGTTTTAAATTGGTGGTAAGTAGTGATGGAGACAATGAGCTGCTAAGGGTAGCCATGAAGGCCTGAACGGAAGCTGGTAGAACAATGTTGTCCAGATCAATGTGACTATGGTCAGATCGGACAGGTAGATGTTGAAAACATTGATTGATGTGTTTTGGGCGATGGGCCGTAAATGGTTTGATAAAAGTGCAAGAGTATGGTTACATCTATGGGATGTGTATTTTACAAAAAAGAGAGACAGAGAAAGACACCCATATTTGTCATCCTGAAATATCTCCAAAAGTATGGCAAGGAAAATCAACTCTGGAGTCAGACCAGTTGATTAAAATATAACTTTTATTTTATAACATAAAAAATATTAAAACATACTTAAAAATACTTAAAAAATGTACCAATATAAAATATGCTGTTGCAATTGATTGGAATAATATCTACAAATAATAGATGATTTTAATATAATATTGCACTTTAATAATATAAACTTTAGGAAGTCATGTTATCAATGGAAAAATATAGATAATAAGATACATTGATATATAATAACTGTAAAGTTATTGGTGCTCAATTGCCGCAAGCTGAATACAGTATATGATTACAGATATTCATATATCACATATTATAATTGTCCAACTACGATTCGTCGTCACGCTGTGTTGCGTAGTGCGTATGACTTAGCGATGAGCGCCTGCAGCGCTCATCGCCCGGGGAGCCTCGTGCAGCGAAACAAGCCGTTAAATCGTAACACTTGGGCAATGAGCGCCGCAGGCGCTCATTGCCAGCAAGCCTCGCGTAGCGAGGCGAGCCGTTAACTCATAGCACTTAGCCAATGAGGCAATGAGCGCTGCAGCTAAAAACAGTGAAAACACACCAAATACTCACACAAACTACATAAAAAGCTTACCCACAGCAAGGGGGGGCACCCAGGACCTCTGAAAGTGAAGTTACACCTCCATTTAAGTCCAAATTCCCGAGTTCAAACACACGAAAATCCGCTAAGCAAGAGAAAAAATGGCCGCAAAAAAACCCGAAAACGAGGCTCACAGCCCAGCCACATACAAATTAGACAAGAAGGGATCCGAGATAAGCTTGGAAACCCGCATTAACCCCAGGGGATCCGAGATAAGCTCGGAGCCCTGCATTAACCCCACATTAACCATCGCAGTTGGGGTCCCGATTGCACGCGATCGGGGTCCCCCGCTGCAATCAAAATTCAAAATTACAGCGTTACAGGTCCTTAAACGACCGTAAAGGTCCTTAAAGGACCTGTTGTAAAAGAAAAAAAATATACACTGTCACCCTGTCAATCAGGGGGGTCAATACAGACCCCCATAAAACCCTCATTAACCCTGTCACTCATGGGGGTCAATATAGACCCCCATAAGCCCTTCATTAACCCTGTCACTAATGAGGGTAAATACAGACCCCTATAAGCCTCTATTTAACCCCATCAGTCCCATGAGGGTATATTAACACCATTATGGGCCTGTTACAACACTACATTAACCACATAAGTGCCATGATGGTCCTCAAGGACCATCATGACACTAAGTATAAACACTATACTGCACTATACCACTCCCAATAAAACATTAAAGATCAACTAAACACTGTCTACACTAACCTATTAACATCTACATTACCTACCCCCTATTAACCCCCACCACTCTAATTACAGAAAATAAAAAAGCCTAAAGTCACACAAAAAAAATCTACATTACATGAAATAAAAATACATTACACAAAATAATAAAACCTAAGTCACAAAAAATAAAAAAAGGAACATTACAGAAAAAAAAATACACACCTGAAAAGGAAATACGTATAATACAAATACATACAATACAAATACATACAATACAAATACATACAATTACAATACAATTACAATACAATTACAATACTATCTAATATACATTACACAATCTATCTAAATAAATAGCATAATCTAATATACATCCTATCTATATAATAATACATTCCCAATCTATCTAAATAAATTCCATAATCTAATATACATCCTATCTATATAATAATACATACCCAATCTATCTAAATAAATAGCATAATCTAATATACATCCTATCTATATAATAATAATACATTCCCAATCTATCAAAATAAATAACACACTTTAATATACAATACATCCTTTGCTATCTATATAAAACCCCTAGCTAACATACAATACATGCTATCTATATATTAACTAATCTAAGTCTAAGCTAAAATAAAAAAATTAAGACCACTTACCTTTGCAGATGTTCATTGCGATCAGCCACCTACGAAAAAATTTTTACAAAAAATTAGTGCAACACGTTTACACTAATAAAATAAACATTACAGACATTCTATACATTCTATACATTCTATATATTCTATATATTCTAAATATTGTACTCACCTTTCTGCCATGTCCCGTCCGGCATTCTTTCAATCCTTCTCCGGCACGGCACCTGTTAAAAAAAACACAACATTAATACACATACATCAAAATAAAATACACATAATCTACATTATACTTACCTACCCGCGATGTCTACGGCCTCCTCCGGATCCTCTTCTGCCACGCCCTGTAAAAAAAAAAAAAAAATACTTACATCCGCACTCCCGGATATCCCCGATGCTAATGAGGCTCCAGGAGAATATTTAGGAAGAAAATAAGCAATGGCGCCTTCTGATTGGTTGAAAACGCTGTCTATCAAATTCACCCAATCAGGAGGCGCCAATGTGTGAGTCAATCAGAGAGGGATACACCCTAAAATCACACTCTGATTGGATAATGCACCTATCAATCTTTATTTAAACCAATCACAAGGCGCAGATGCCTTCAGCCAATCACAATGGAATACACCCCCACAGGGTGATTGGTTGGAGCCTCTGCGCATTCTGATTGGTTAGTGAAGGATTTGCGCATTCTCATTGGCTACTGTTAAAATCAATCAATATTACAGCCAATGGGAATCAGTACGTGGGGGTATATTCCATTGTGATTGGCTGATGGCAATAAAGCCTTAGGATTGGTTCAAATAAAGATTGAAAGGTGTGTTATCCAATCAGCGTTGTATTTTGGGGTGTATACTTTTTTCATTGGTTCACAAATGGGGTCTTCTCATTAGCTGAATTTGATAGACAGCCTTTTCAGCCAATCTGAAGCCTCCTTTGGCAATTTTTCTCTGGAACACTCCATAGGAAGGTCATTAGCGTCGGAGACATTTTTTTTTTGTTTGTTTTTTTTAAATGCGCGGATGCTTCCGTAGAAGACGAGGAGGCCGGAGACATCGCAGAAAGGTAAGTATAATGTAGATTGTGTTTATTTTACTTTGCTTTATGTTTACTAATGTAATGTTTTTTTTTGACAGGAGTAAAGATGGCGGACGGAACATGGCGGACGGAACATGGAGGACGTGACATGCTAGAACGGGACATGCAGGAAAGGTGAGTATAATATTTACAATATTTAGAATATTTCGAATGTTTACAATGTTTACAATGTTTACAATGTTTACAATGTTTAGGTATTTCATGTAAATGTGTTGTATTAATTTTTGGAATCTTTTTTACTGTAGGTTGCTGATCTGAAGAAACATCTCAAAGGTAAGTGGCCTTAATTATTTTATTGTAGCTTACAATTAGGGTACCTATATATATATATAGATAGCATGGATTGTATATTACATAGATAGGGGGATGTATTATTAGATAAAATTGTATATTACATAGTGGGATGTATATTACATTATATAGTGGCATATATATTACATAGTGGCATTTATATTAGATAGTGGCATTTATATTAGATAGTGGCATGTATAGTAAATAGTGGCATGTATATTACATAGGGTTGTATTGTAGTTTATTTAATTGTATTGTATTTTATTTTATTTTAATTGTGTTATATTTTAGTTTAATTGTGTTGTATTTTAGTTTATTTAATTATGTTGTATTATATTATATGTATGTATTATATGTATTTCATTTTCAGGTGTGACTTAGTTTTTTTTTTCTGTAATGTACATTTTTTATTTTTGGTGATTTTAGTTTTTCTTATTTTATGTTATGTAGATGTCTGCTTTTTGAGGAATCTAGTTACTTGAGGCACACAGTACACTCACATTGTGTGACAAACAGCATTTCAACACTTTATTTTATTGACCGTCATTTTTTGACGGGCAAGTCGCTAGTACAATATATAAGCTATATTTCACAGCATTCAGAATAAAGTACTAGATCACAATAAATACAAAATATAAACATCAAATTAAATGTATGAAAACCAAATACTAATATCCCTACAAAGATAAATGTGGTAGTGCTGGGGCCCGCCACAAGCTCCCTGCGGAAAGATCTACACTGCCATAACTAATCAACCAAACTCACTATATATAGATGTGTCGATTGGGGATCCGACACTTACAGGTGAAATACAGTAGATATTAATAAGTATCCAAACCACAGCTGGCAACACTACTCATTAACAAAGTCCATTGATTGCCTGAATAATATATTTATATAAATGGCAAAAAAAATGTTAAACAAAGAAATAAGAATTAAATAATTTAACTGATGCCACGCTATTAATACAGGGAAAATAAAGTATTGGTAATATATAATAAATGTATAAACTTCCCTGTGTCTAGTGGATCTGAGAAATCTTTTGGCTATCCACCTCGCATAATCACTATGGCGTCTGACGTCATCCCGTAGCAACGGCAAAGGATCACCTGACTCGACACGCTCGTTTTGTGTCCTTACTTTATTTAGGGAAAATAAAGTATTGATAATAAATAATAAACGGTCAATACAATTTTAAAGCTGGAAATGCTGTTTGTGACACAATTTGATTCTCTAACACCCTGAATCTTTTTCTTATCTACAAAGAAGTACAAAAATGTATATTCATTTTTTTTTTAATTTTTTAACACTGTACTGTTAAACCATATCAAACTTTTTAATTGTTATGTATCGAATAATAATATAACAACCCATCAAATTTCTCAGAATACGTATTGTGAACCATTACATGAAGGTTTCTAATATTCAACTTATATTGTAAAAAGTAGGTAACGATTTTTTTTAACAATACTAACATTGAAATCGTTGAACTTCTTGTAAATGAGTCTCTTCAACCATGACAGAATGCTTTTTAACATACAACTTGTATTTAAACTCCTGGTAAAGCACATATGTATTGAATCCAGAGGAAGGCAAACAGTAAAAAACCCTTTTGCAACTTAGCCAATTGTCTCAAAAGGGGAAAAAATTAATTCCTTCTTGACCCCATTAAATGGTGATTGGATTACTCCCTGGATGAATACTTTCTATTTAATTATACATTGAATTTTGTTAACAAATGTTTCTGCTGCAAATGACCTCCTTTTTTTTTTAGCATTCAATAAATGAATTTTTCAACATACAATGAAAACAATGCAAACATTAACATAAGATAATAACATTTAACCTTCATTTATTTTAAACTATAGTGATCTTTAATATTGAATCCAGAGGAAGACAAATGTCAAATTTTTTTATTTCAACTGTGTAAATTTGTTTAAATTGTTGTCAAAAAATAATTCCTTCCTGACTCCATTAAGTAGCAATCGGATTTGTCCCTGGATCAATAATCTATATATCATGCAACATTTTAATTTTTCCACAAATGATGATGCTGCTACCAATATTAATCCTTAATTACAAAGAATGCATCAACTTATCAGTCCTTTTCAAACAGATTTTTAAGCTTACCAACCCGGTTAGAAACATATTAAATTGTAAACAGTAAAGGTAATAAAATGCAAGCTAACTGTTTTGTGGGGCCAATCATGGCTAAAGTAACTTCCAAGTCATTCCATTTTTTTTTCCTTGAAAGTGGTTTCCTTTTAAAGAACACAGCAGACTTTTATTTGTGTCTATGGCATGTAATCCCCCTTTTTTTTTCCTTTCTTCCTTTTTTGTTGGTTATTACTGTATTTTTCTGAAATTGATGTCATACATATTTTTGTAACTGAAATAGTGTTCCTCTAAGAAAAGGCCAAGTGAGCTTCAATTTCTTCCTTCAAATAAAACCACTATTCTCTGTGATTAAAAAACCTCGTAGTACACAATATTTTTTGCAAAAATACGGCCATCGTGGAGTAGAACACCCTGACTTGGGTTGTCTTCAACTGAAACTTTAATCTCATCGGATTAGTGCACCTTGAAAAAGCAACATAGAGTTGTCCATGTGCAAAAACAGGTTCTTGTAAAAAAATACCCACAGACTTGAGAACTGGAAATTGTCTCATTTGAAGGACAAAAGGCAAACCACTCTCACTTGGAGCTAAATCAATTCTTGGTATAAAAACTCATTCACCTTTATGGGTCCCAGTCATAATTTCTGCATGTATAAAATGATCTTTTTAATCGTGCACAATCAATCTGGTCCATATTTTTTCAATAGCATGACAATTGCCCCTTTTTTCATTTGCAAAACATGTGGTGGCATTCCAGATATGGTTAAAGAATTAATAAAGTCTATACTAAAATTCGATTCACTGTCTTTATCATCAGCCAGAACTGAATCTGCACTGTAATAATTCTTTTGTGGTGCGTTGATGAATTTGAAAATGTCATTATTTAGATTCAAATCTATATTTTTTGATGTTAATATCACTTTGTTTGCAATGTCTGAGTAATCGTTGGGTTTCAGAGTGTTTAGAAAGATTGCTGATATGAGTGATTCCTTGCAAACCATTGTAGATGGAATTTGGTATCATTGGGTAAATCATGTATTTGTGGACGTTTTCCTTCTCCAATTTAAATGAGCCAACCATTGAATTCATTTTGGCCTTCAGATCTCATGTATAATTCTAATTTGAGACGTGTAAATATTTTCAACAGTTTACTTGTCTTGACACATGTTTCAATGATATCAGTTCTATTTTCATCTGGCACAACAGGTAATGTTTGCCTAAAGCCTCCTCCTAACAGCATCACCTTTCCACCAAATGGCAAATTATTATCCATCACTTTTTTTAAAAATCTAACAATACATTGCAAAGCATGACATGACATCATTGTTGTCTCGTCTATGATAATTAATTTACTTTTTATTTTATTTTTTGGCTTGTAAAGAATTCAGTTGAATATCTGACACTGATGTTTCTAAAATGGGAACTGGCAGTTTAAATCCACTATGCACAGTTCTACCACCGTCTAACAAACGTGCTGCAGTTCCAGTTGTTGCAAATGGCATTGCTATCTGACCCTGTGCTCGATTGTAACTCATCAAACAATTGTACAGATAAGTTTTTCCTGATCCACCAGGGCCGTCTAGATACAAATAACAGTCTTTGACCATTTCATCATCTGTAGCATTTGTGATGGCATTAAATGCTTGTAATGGTAAAGTATGTAAAGTTGCCAGTTTTTCTTCAGTTTTTTTGCTTTTTTAGCTCAGTGTCATAATCATCAAAGTTGATGTCATCAATAAGTCCTGTATCAGGCAAATTAAAACTTGTACAATTTAATCCATGAGCAAGAAATATTCCTTGAATTTCCATTAAAGTTTTTAACAGTGCTATTGGCTCATTGTAACGTTTCAAAAAGTCTTCGGACATATTTAATTTAAATGTTTCCCACAAATTAAATGCATCAGGTATATTGCCAAAGATGCAAATGAATGCAAATTGTTCTCTCATGTGCTTTGGCATTTGACATAGTGCTTCTTCTTCCAGACACCTCTCCCATTCTGTATCATCAGCTATGAAGTTTGGATGTCTGGCAGCTAATAGGAAAGTCTCATAAACTATGTCATTTACTGTGCGTAAATGTTCAAAACTTTGTGCACCGCGAACATGTAAAGGAAGTAATCTTAAACTGAAACGTTCAATGTCTCTTGGACTGACGGTATAAATTTGTGGTATTATTTTATGCGTATCTCTTTTTCGTTATCGCCATAGACCATTTACAAATACATAGTGATATGGAATCTCAATGTATAAAAATTGTTTGGCCTGCGTATCCTGGCAGTTTAATTTAAACCATGCAGTAAGTGTTGTATCTCTGTGTTCACTTTAAGCTAAGGCAGTTCTTTCATTGCCTGCAGTAAAGCAAACAAACTGACTTTTTGGCAAATTTACAGCTTATCGATACACAGCATGTGACCGATCATGCATCTAAAATTTCAGAAGCCGCCACATTGCTTCAGGAACACTGACATAGCCAGCATCTAAATAATTTGAAAGTTAGTCATGTAAAATTGGATTTTCCTTTTCGTTTGCTGCACCTTGCCAAACAACAGTTGCTGCATCATATACTTTGTATATATATTTATGCACATATTTGATGGATTTAATAGAAGTGCAAGCTTCAACATTTATGTGTGCATTGTGCTTCATAAGCAAATGTGGATTGAATGGAACTACAAATCTATTATCAACCTTTTTGTCCTTGTCTTCTTTTATACAAAGGGTATCCATAACAATTAGCATAAGTTTGCATTTGAAATTGTTTAGGAAATTCTTTTGTACATTTTTTATTTTCCATACATGGTGAATTTGGATTCATATCTCCACATGGCCCATGAATGATTCTGTGTGTCACAATCTCAAATAGTTTGGAATATTTTTCTGGATCTGGCAATTCAGCAGTAATGACTAAATCCACTCTCTCTGCAGTATTCAACTTATCTTTTTCCTGCAGGATTAAAAGTATGTGAGCATGTGGCAGTCCTCTTTTTTTTATTCAATGGTATAAACAAAAGCCACACATTTTCCAAATAACTGTGCTTTAGTTATAGCATGTATTAATGAATTGAGTTTGATTTTGAATACTCTTGCCACTAAATCTGGTCGGTCAGAAGTAGTTTGCCCCAGATTCAAATTTTCCTGGATCTCTGGCCATTGTGGATTACATGTGAATGTAATGAATAAATCTGGTTTTCAAAATTTTGTGACAATAGCCATGGCATCATTATATCTTTATCGCATATTGCGAGGAGATCCTTGGAAAGTGGATGGCAAAATGATTGCTCTTCTAGCTAAAATGTTTATGTTGGTAGCCAATTCAGAGACATAATCCATCAATCCACAATACTGTTCTACTCAAAGCTTGTTTTGTTGAAATTTTATGAAATTTAGATTATTTGCTTTGACTTGTAGATAGGAATCAATAATGGATTGTTGTGTGAGTTTACACCCACATAAAATTGGATTAAAAGAATCCCGAATAGCAGTTTGTGCCACTTTATATTCCAGCATAGAAATATTGCATCTAACACAAACTTTACTATTCGGATAACTTTGCAATTGTAATTTTGGTTCCCAGCCAGGTTCACCATTTGGAAAGAAAATGGGATATGTCATTGGATCTAAATTGCAACTTAATATATTTATGTTTATAAAAGGTTGTTATTTATTGCATGGATATATTCTAATATCCCGCTGAAAAGGTGGTTCACCATCTTCATTTTTAAAGACCATGGCAACCTCATTTACAGTTGGTAAATTATACCGTCTTTGATCAGTGTTGCGATCTCTTTTTAACACCATATTTACTCTTGGCATTGTCAATTGATGTCTTTGAGCATGTTCCTGTTGCTCTTTTTCAACCTCTGCGCAAACACTGTTTATTTTCTGGAAGCGTCATTCTTTTTTCAACAGCTTCCATTGTATCTAAGACAGATAACTGTGCAAATTTCCTTTGCTCTCCTTCTTGTGGATGTAAATGTGAAATTCGGTGATAAATTTGTCATTGAACTTTAAAACAGTAAGGACCATGTCCTGGGACATTTTCTGCTAATGTGGCACCCATTGAAGCAAATTAAATTGCACTGTTATAAGAACTTATGTTTATTTTAAAATTGGTATAATTTGGAAATGTTGGATCGCCCATGATACTTTGTAAGCAATCTGGAAATGTGTGTCTTTGTGGAAGTCTTACCTTTCCTTTCTGACAACAACTAATTAAGTCTCCGTCAGTTGGTCTTTCCTTTAGAAAATGATAGGCCCCACAAAACTGACAAACAACATTGAGTGTCTACTGTTAGTGCTCTACTAAACACATTATCCTGAGCTTCCTCAACATAGATTTCACTACAACTTTCTATATCTACATTGGTGTCATGTGTCTGAACATTGTTGTCAATAGGCAATATAGTATCATTGGGCAATGGTTCACAGACATGTTTTTGGTTACTTTTTCGTTTCTTTGAAGCTCCAGCCCACTCACTTTGTGCTTTCTTACTCATTTTTATTTTATTTAAAAGTCTATGTCGTTTGGAAGTTTCAGGTGACTGAGCATCTCTCCACCTCAGCCTCCTTTCCCTTGCCAATCTTCTTTTGCGTTCAATGTTGTCTTCTCCATTATCTGCCATTGTAATCTGTAATTGTAAATACAGTTGTAAGATGTAATGTTTTTTTGTTCTGTACATATTGTTTGTAGCTGAAAATCGTTTTTATTTTTTCTCTGCAATAAATGAACCCAATTTTTGAGTGTTTTATTGGCATGCATTAAAAAGCAAAGGACTGCACATATATATATTGACATATATTTTTTTTTATTTTATGACTACTGAATTATTAAGTCATTACTAAATGAATATACGTTACTGAATTAATCAAAAACTGAGATCAATGTTAAACCTAAAAAGTTAATTATATTATCGTAAACAAGATCAAACAGAAACAGCTATTATCAAACTATAGATGTGTCCTAAAATAATGTTCAATTTTCTTAACAATGCAATTAATGTAGATATGATGTCTAATTGAGGTTCTTTAAAATGTAATTAGTTAAGCATATATATATATATATATCTTGATATTTTGTTTTTGTTATTGTAATGACAATTTAAATTCTAAAAACCTAATTCATCTTCATGTTTTTTTTTTGTTATTTTAATGAAAAATGAAATCCTAAAAACCTCATTCATTTGCAAGTTGTTCAAAGCAATTGGGCACTATATAAGCACATAGCCTTTTTTTGTTGTTTATTAAAACCTTAGTTTTGGATAGATGTTCATTCACTAAAATGTTAATTTTAAATAATATGCTATGTTGTTATATCGAGCCCTATTACATTTTTAAAATTGCAAATGAATGAGTCCCTAAATAAATATATTATATAAATATACTTTCCTGAATTAATCATTAAGTGTCATCAATCCCAAACCATAAGGGCATGCTAAAATCATATACCTGTGAACTTGCTGTTTTTTGTGTAAAAATCCTTTCTACTTCACTCTTCAGTCAGGTGCAGAGATGAGTAATCTGTGAAATAACATGAAAAAAATGTAATCATTGAATTCCATTAATTCTTTATTGAATGAAGTCCATATATTTAAGTGCTTAGTAAAATGTTCATTTTTTTTAAGTCTTCTAACCTCATCTTTTTTTAAATATTATTATTAATTAATATTTCCAAAAACAATGTACATAAATGAGCTGTAAGGCAGATATATAGGTGCATGTTAAAAAATATTATTACTTTTATTGCAGTCTCAATGTTTTTGTTTTTTTAAATGATGACTAATTATTAATTATAAAAAATAATATTATATTTTAATTAATCAATAACTGTTATCCATGTTAGCAACAAAAACAGTAGCCGTTTTGTTCCTTAACTCCATAAATAAATGATATACCTGTCAAGGTGATCCTTATGGTGTTCAAAGGCTGCAAACATCACTCTCTGTGTTGCGTCATCACTCTCTGCAGAGGCGATGAAACTGTGAAATAAGATTGAAATAATTTGTAATATTTTGCTTCATCCCTATCAGGCAATCAGCAGCAACACAGATATATTGGCATAGACGCAAAACTTAAAAGCATATTTATCAATGTTTTGTTAAATCAAACCATTTTGTTAGTCCTGATTAGTAATTATTAATTAATTAATATATTAATATACGTTAATTAATCAATAACTGTCATCAATTCCAACTAAGAAGACTTAGATCCTTTTTTTTAAGAAAAGAACATAATTTAATGATATACCTGTAAAGGTGTTGTTTATGGTGTTGAAAGGCTGCAAACGTCACTCTCTGTGTTGAGTCAGCTGCAGCAACACTGAAACTGTCAAATAAGAGGGAAATAATTTGTAATATTTTGATTAATCCCTATCAGGCAATCAGCATCATCACGGCTATGTCAGTGCATCTAAAAATATACATCTTGTTTGTAGTCCTTTTTTTTATTTTTATTTTAATATTACTTATTCCAAAATAATATTTTAATGTACATTAATATATTACAAACAGCTAAGCATGAAAGTATTGCTAAGCTTAATATTCAGTATCCTGAAGAGGTAACAATCTCTTTTGATTTTCCAGCAGCATAAAATGCCCAGTCAGACTGTCATCACCTGCAGAGAAAGTGTCAGTTCTGTGGCAAGTGTGCCTTATATATAGGCTGCGTGCTCGAGACAAAACTGTTGTTTTTGGCGGGAAATCCGCCATTTCACAATGTTAATGTGTGAGCTAGTATTGTGAAATGGTGATGTTAGTCTATGTTTTCCACGTTGCGCAGTCATTTTATGTCCTTCTTATTAGTATTTTTCTACCACTGTGTTTTTTAATTTTTTTCAGCCTCTATTTTTTTTCTTGCTTAGACGATTTTCAAGTGCCGAAACTACTTAAATTCAACCTAAATTCGAGTTTCACCTCACTTCTATACGTCTTGGCTAGTGATGTCGCGAACATCAAATTTTCGGTTCGCGAACATCGGACACGAACTTCAATTAAATGTTCGCGAACTGGCGAACCGGGCGAACCGCCATTGACTTCAATGGGCAGGCGAATTTCAAAACCCACAGGGACTCTTTCTGGCCACAATAGTGATGGGAAAGTTGTTTCAAGGGGACTAACACCTGGACTGTGGCATGCCGGAGGGGGATCCATGACAAAACTCCCACGGAAAATTACATAGTTGATGCAGAGTCTGGTTTTAAGCCATAAAGGGCATAAATCACCTAACATTCCTAAATTGTTTGGAATAACATGCTTTAAAACATCAGGTATTGGTCAGGTAGTTAGTGTAAGGGTTACACCTGCTTCACAGTAACAGACCAATCTCCCCGTTTAATGCACCGCAAACAACCTCAAACAGTCCCTTTGCACAACCGCAAACTCCCCATTTGCACAAGGTTGGATACCAAGCTAGCCATGTCCCGTTCCTTGTCCTCACTGATGTCATTGAAGGTCTCTTCCTCCACCCAGCGACCAATGGTCCCCGAAAGGTGACAACAAGCCCCCTGGGACGCCTGCTGTGTTTGGTCTTCCACCTCCTCAAAGCCACCTTCCTCCTCTGACTCCTCTTCTTCAGACTCCTCTCACTGCGTTGCCTCTGTCTGCGTTATTATAAGGTGTGTACTGTTAAGTAGTACTATTCCTATCGGTTTAATCCCTGTTACGTCCACTATTAGGGGACGTGTATATGGCATTGATTTTTGGAACAGGGAGATGGAAAAAGATGCTTGGTCGGACCTCCTACTTCAAATTTGGGGCACTGCGCGTGCAATCTAAGGTGCCACCAGATATGAGTGTCACTGTGCACTGGCAAAAGTTGGCAGAGTAGGCGCTGTAGGCCTCACACATACGCCTTTAGGCAGGCAACTGATATTCAATCGATTACAGTAAAAAAATTGTTGTTTTATGTCACTGAGCACAATATAAGCTGTGAGCCTGACACAGGCAGGCAACTGAAATTACAGGAAAAAAATGGTTGTTTTCAATGTATGTTACACCACCAGGTATGAGTAGTGAAAATAAGCACAATATAAGCTGTTAGGTGTTAGCCTGTCACACACACACACTGGCAGGCAGGCATAGATTACACAAAAAAAATTATAAAATAAAATAAATGATGTTCAAAGTTTCCTCAATAATAAAGTATAGGGGGTGAACCAAAAAGCGCATGTGTTCGCCGTTCGTGGCGGACGCGAACATGCGAAAATCGTCGCGAATAGTTCTCCGGCGAACTGTTCGGGACATCACTAGTCTTGGCTGTTCTCCCGAGCTATCAGTGACCTTTTTTTTTGTATTTTGTGTTTTATTTTTTGTGTTTTTGTTGGTATTTTGTTGGTATTTTGGTTTGCGAGGTTTGGCCGTTAACTTCCTGCATCTCGTATTTTTTTTTTCTATGTCACGCGTGTCATATTTTTTTTTCTAAGACCCGCAATCGGCAACTACTTTCAACCTAAGGCTGTTTGTATGTAGGCTAATTTTTTGTAGGCTAAGTCCTGCGTGTTTCATTCACCCAACACTGCTCTTCTAGCTTTGCGAGGCTCACAGGCAATGAGCACCTTTGACGGCTCACCTCGCTAAGGAGGCTCGCGGGCGATGAGTGCCTGCAGCGCTGATCGCTAAGTCGTACGCACCACGCAAAGTGTGACGACGTCTCGTAGTTAGACAATTATAATATGTGATGTATAAACTTCCCTGTGTCTAGTGGATTCGAGAAATCTTTCGGCTATCCACCTCGCATAATCACAATGGCGTCTGACGTTATCCGGTAGCGACGGCAAAGGATCACCTGGCTTGATGCGCACGTTTCACGCCCTTACGCTTCCTATGAAGTCAGTACCGGGAAGTAGAGGTAAGGGCTATTTATGCTAAGAGGTCTTGCGAGTCTTATTAACTTCTTATTGTCTATCTATCCTAATAACTGCATTTGTAATTTGATTAGAATCTATGGGATGTGGCCATTAATAATTAGATAAAGATTCTGGGTGAAAGAAAATTAACAGAAGAGCAAATGATAGAAGGACCAACGACTTGGGATAAATAGTGACTATGAATAATATCTGTAAAAAGAAGGCGGGTACGCCAAAGCAGGGAGAGGACAACGGGAGGGCAACCAAGACCAAAAGGAAGGACGCTTGTGTTGATGGGGAGATGTGGAAATAGAGGGAGGAGCCACAGGGGAGTGAGGTGTTGGCACAGGGAAGTGGAGAGGGTGAACAGAAGGTAGCAGAAGTAGGGAGAGAGAGGAAAGGAGGGCACAGGCAAAGCAGGGGGGAGGCACAGGAGGCAGAAACCCAGAATAGCAGATAGGAAGGGGGACAAACCAGAAGGCAAAAAGAAACAAGATAGAAGTTGCAACAAAGTAGGGAGCGCGAATGCACACTGAAAAAAGCATGCAACAAACCCACACATAATTGAAGCATATTAGTGGGTGAAGGTATGTGGGAGAAAAAGGCTCCTCCCACTACTGCCAGGTTTGTGAAAGAGTTGTCTTGTTCAAATATATGTATAAATTGTTAGCACTTGCCTTTTATTGCTACAAGACCTCTGAATGTGATGTGCGCTGCCAAACAACACAGAAAAACAATATGTATCTTTCACAGTATACAGATACAGCTGCAACTTGTTTAGCTCCTTAATTAGTCATCAGCTTTCTAAGTGTTAATGGCATAAAATTATCTTCTAAAGGCCTCTTCACTCTCTACACACATAGAAGAATAACAGGCAAACAAGGCTAGTTCCATAACTTTTACATAAATAATTAATATTTTCTATAAGTACTCCTAAAAACATAAGGAGAGCCTGCGCTTATTATGTTTCTTTAGAAATAAATAAAATGGGGTTCTTTGTTGCATCACATGGAGGGTATTTGAAAAAGTGTCAAGGTATGTTTCCTTTTTTCAAATAAAGATCTCAGAGTACAAAAAATATTCCGACGTTTAACTGCTCTTACGCATTGATTACAGGTGAGGTATGGTCACCTTAAAAGGACCAATGTAATGCATTTAAACTTAAAGCTCATATGTATGGTTGTTGGACAGAGAGTGTTAGAAACAATATGCAGTTTAAAATAAATAAAAAATAATATTTTGTCTTATTTTTCCCTTAAGCAGGGCTGTTTTCCTTAATCTCCCTATGCTGTATCATGGGGGTGTAGACAGCTGTGCCTGGTGGTTGGAAGGTCATGGAGCTTAGAAGCTAGCTGCCCCATGATGTCATTGTCCCACCCATTGATACTTGTGGCTCTCCCATTGCTGCTTATACAGAGGTATTGAAGATAAAACCTCCTTACAACTGACCTACATTGTTCTGCATCCTGCACAGTGACATCATAGAGCAGAGCCAATGACTACATGCATTATCATAATCTTTCCCCCTTTACTGAGCAGGTTAAATCTAAACCCAGAAACTAAAATGGTCATACTTGTTTATTCCAGGTAGAGCCAGCACATGCCATGATATACACAGGTAGGTGGAAAGAAGCTGCTCTGCTTGAGGAGAAAACTGACAAATTAAAAAATAAGAAATAATATTAATTTTTATTTATTTTAAACTGCACACTGTTTTTAATAATGTATGCCCAACAAACAAATAAACAGATACACTTTACTTATGAATGCATTCAAGTGGTACTTTAAATGCCTTTTTCCATATAGCCCTGAATCTATGATTATCACTTTGAAATCTACAAGACATCTTTAAAGCTTTTTGGCATTGAAGTTAACTCATTAAAGATATTTTTTTAAGGGCCTCGCTAAAGCTTTTAGGGAATGGAATACAAAATTGGCACTTTCTAGAAGTTATTTTGCAGTGTATGTTTACCACTAAACTGGCATGTAAAAAATACAAGAATCTCACAAACTCAGAGTTACAGTTTTTCGTTGATATACCACATAAAAACCAACCATTTATGTGGCCAGAAAGGAATACACATATATGGGATTATTGTAAAGATTTAAATTAAATTTTAGAATTTGACTAATCAGTTTAAATGATAAATATGCTATATTTTAATATACTGACTGTTTTCCACTATAAGTCTAATAGAAATTATTATTATTTTTCTTTACTGTATATGCTCCCTATTTATATTTTTGGCAAATTCACCATTATAGGTAAACCAGGTTAAACTGGCTACACCCAGTTGTTTAATAATTATACTATGTGATACTATCACTGCAGCACATTAAAGTTATGAAAAAATATAACTTTTAAAACTATAAATCTAACTAAGCAGAATTACTCAGGTAAAATATCATAAAGCTCTATTTGCATGAGAAAAATAATGCCTCTGCTAGACTCTGGAGGCATCCATGATATTCTGATGAATTGTGTGCATTGGATTTAATTTCAGGAGCAGGGCTTGCAGTTATTGTATCCAGCTGTCTACTTCTGAGCATATGTGATGAAATGGGTAGGTGTCATTAAGATGCAATCACATAACAATTCCCTCTGTTGTTCTACCACTCCTCTATTACTAGATAAAAAAACACACCTATCTGTCTACAGCTATTAGGATATGCAGTCTTCTATACATAAGCAAGTATTTAAAAATTAAAATGTTCTCCATAACGTTTTTAGAGTCACAGCTTCTAATGATGTTAGTTTGTTACATGCTTCACAATTATGGGCTGCTGTTCTTGAGCTGCAATTTAAGCCCCCTCTATTCACTGCAACCTCTAGACCCCATCATACAACACAGACATACACAAATATGTTTACACACATGTATAAATTTGCACATAGATAGAGATGCATGCAAACATGTCAACATTTCCAACACACATAGAGATACCTAAATGCATCCCGAAATGCAAACTCACCTGTGCTCCTCCGTGATTGTTTTCTGTTCGTTTTTCAGAGTCGGAGGTTATCACAATCTACTCTTCATCCGTCTTGAAAAGGCCAGGAGGACAATCCTACCCGTAAATTGGAGTCAGTACTTTTTCCTTTCGATCAGGATATACAGGAATCACAGAACAGCAAATTAGTTTATTTGGGCTTTCTCATTAAAACACACCATTACAATGTGTCCCAAAGAGAGCACAATCTTTATTCAATCTTTGGTCATTTTATATATGTTTTATTTTATTTTATCTTCCTGGGCTCCAGAATCTCTGCACATGGTGACTGCAGCCATGAAATTAAAAGATGTTTGCTGCTGTGGAGGAAAGCTATGGCAAGCCTGAACAAGCTTTTGAAAAGTAAATATACTTTGGCTGAGGTTTACAACAAACGGCAAACTCTCCCACCACAAATTAAAGTTTTATAAAAGATTAATAAAATGCTGAAATGGAAAAACTGACATCATTATGAAAGCGTCATTTAAGTTCATTCTCAAAGTGAGGGGCAAATTGGAATAACTTTTTTGGTTTGTAATCTCATGTCAGATATCTTAAGAGACATAACTAAGGGTACTATCTAATTAAAATTATTGGATGATCAATTTTAATTTAACTTAATTTTTAATTGTAATGTAATTCCGGTTTAATGTGCTATAATGTTGAAAACAGTGGCAGAAAATATGTTATATTTTATTTTTAAAAAGTATATACTGTATATTAATGAAACATTGAGTAACAAAAACTATTTCTGGAACATTTGGATATTATGCAATTTCGTATTGTGCTTTCCTTTAATTGCCCTGCCCCTCCCTTCTTCCCCTCTACCTCTTGTTTTTGTTTTGTTTAGTCGTTCAGTCATGTTTAACTCTCTGTGAACCTATAGACTGCAGCACGCCAGGTAATCTGTCAGTCACTGCACCTCTGAGCTCCATTAAGTTCATGTTCAATGCTTCAATGACCTCATCTATACATCTCCGCCTTTGTCGTCCCCTTCTTCATGTGCTTTTAATCTTTCCCAGCATCAGAGTATTTTCTAGAGAATCCTGCTTTCTCATGATATGACCAAAATACAGTATTAAACTTCAGCCTCATGATACCTTCCAGTAAACAGTTTGTTTTGATTTCCTGAAGTATTTATTTATTGGATCTTTTTCGTTTTCGCAAACACCCCAATTCAAAGGCGTCAATTCTACATCGCTCAGCCTTCTTTATGGTCCAGCACTGAGATGGTAGTTTGCCATGAACTTCGTCTTTTTGCCATGGAGCCGCAGATCAGCTTTTGCACTTCTTTCACCCTCATCAATAGATTCTTTAGTTCCTCCTGACTTTCAGCCATCAGAGTAGTATCATCCTTTTATCTGAGGTTGTTGATTTTTCTTCCTACAATACTGATTCTGGCTTTGGATTCATCCAGCCTGGCCTTATGTATGATGGACTCTGTGTAGAAGTTGGATAAATAAGGTAACAATATACAACCTTGTTGCACACCTTTTCCGATCTTGAACCATTCTGTTGACCCATGTTCATTTCTGACCATGGCATCTTGGTCCACATACAGATTCCTCAGGAGGTGGATGATCTGGTACTCCCATCTCTTTAAGAACGCATCACATTTTGTTATGATCCACACAGTCAAAGGCTTTAGAGTAGTCCATGAAGCAGAAGTCAATGTTTGTCTGGAACGTTCTTGGACATTGGCAATTTTATCTCTTATGCCTCTTCCTCTGCAGAACCCGGCTTGCACATCTCGATCCATATATTGTTGGAGCAAAGCTTGTATGATCTTAAGCATTACCTGTGACATGTGACATGCGTGCAATTATTCTATAATTGGAGCACTCCTTGGCACTCCATCTTTTGTGGATTGGGATGTAGACTGACCTGTTCTATTTTATTGGCCACTGTTAAGTTTTCCAAATTTGTTGGCATAAGGCAAGCAACACTTTCACAGCATCATCTTGTAGAATTCTGAATAGCTCAATTGAGATTCCATCAACTTCTGCAGCCTTGTTATTAGCAAGACATCCTAGGGACTATCTCACTTCACTCTCCAAGATGTGTGGCTACAGCTCATTGGACAATCTATTGAGGTCATCAGTGCTGTTAAGATGCTTCCTGTATAGATCTTCTTTATTTGATCTTCTTCTGTTAAGTTCCTACCCTTTTTATCATTTATCACACCCACTTTGGCATGAACAGTTTCTTTGAGATCCCCAAATTTCTTGAAGAGAACGCTTGACATTACCTTTCTGTTATCTTCTTCTGTCTCTTTACATCACTCATTGTAGAATGTCTCCTTGTCTCTTCTTGCTATCCTCATGGGCTTCTTTCAATGCCTCCTCAGAAAGCCAGTTTGCCTTCTTAGTTTTCTTTATCTTGTTGCTGCTTCCTGGATTATGTTGCAAACTTCAGTCCAAAGTTCTTCAGGCATTCTATCTTCCATGTCTACTCCCTTAAATATATTCTTTACTTCCACTGCATATTCACAAGGGATATTATTTATCTTCTTGGTCTGATGGTTTCCCTCTTTTCTTCAGTTTAATTCTGAACGTTGCAATAAGAAGTTCATGGTCTGAGCCGCAGTCAGCTCCAGGTCTTGTTTTTGCTGACTCTATCCTCCATCTTTGGCTACAAAGTATATAGAAGTGGGTGTTTGCTATGACCAGAGAATTATCTTGACATAATTCTACTAATCTCTAACCTGCTTCATTTTGTACTCCAAGGTCGAACATGCCAGTTATTCCAGGTGTCATTTAGTTTCCGATTTTAACATTCCAATCTCCTTTGATGAGAGTAACAAATTGTCTTGCTGTTATGTCGAGGAGGTGTTAAATGTCCTTGTAAAATGGACAACTTCAGCCTCTTCAGTCTCTTCAACATCCATGGTTGGAGCATAGACTTGATTCACTGTGATTTTAAGTGTCTTGCCTTGAATTTGTATTGAAATCATTCTGTTATTTTTTGGGTTGTAAACAAGCACTGCTTTGGCCATACTTTGATTGATTACTAAGGATACTCGATTTCTTCTGCGGGATTCTTGACCACAGTCGAAGATCTGGTGGTTGTCTGATTTGAAATGTCCCATTCCAGTTGATTTGAGGTCAATAATTCCCAAAATGTCAATGTTTATGTTGTAATTTCCTATTTAGCCATGTCCAGTTTGCCATGATTCATAGTTCTAATATTCCAGGTTCCTATGCTGAACTATTATTTGCAGCATTGGGCTTTCCTTTACCCTCCAGACACAGAGCAACCTCTCAACTTTGGCCCAACCAACTAATTAGATCTGGTGCTCCACAAGCCTCTTCACCATGACAGGGTAGAGATGCAGAAGGGGACCAATGATATACAAATGCCTAATATATGCATAAAGATTCTTCACAAACAATTGACACTGAAAAGGTTACATTTATTTAAGAAATGAATGGTTAAAATTAAACCCAAAATTGCAATTCCGTGTAATTAAGAATTCCATGTGGAAATACCTTAAAATTATTATAGAGGTTAAGAGTGTTTTTATGTACAAAGATCCACTGTCTCTAGTAATTGCATTATCAATAGTATTTAATTAAAACTAGCAATGAGGGGTAATACTAAAGATAAGCTTACTAAGTTGAAAATGGTAATAGTGGCATAGACATTTAACAATTATATTTATTTTTCCATTTATTTACCTTTTTCCCGCTTTCATGTTGATAAGGCCATTAGCTCAGAGGGTTAATCTTTCAGTAAATGTATACATAAAATAAATGAACATCTATATCATTTTTAAGGCACTTACACACAGAATTTTTAAGTAGAACCAATTGCAATTTCATTTATTTTTATGCATGTTTTAATTTCTGCTGAAGCATTTATACAGTCTGAGATGTTTGGTGTCTGAAAGGTGGAAACCCTGCCTAGTGTGTAATATAACGGCTGTAATGGAAGGTGAAATCATGAATGTTAAAAGACAGTTGTAGTTCAAGAAAAAAAGACACTTATTTGAGAAGTATGCACCAAAATAACAATATTATCAGCTGTGTAAGACATAAAACATTATTGGGAATATCACACATTTTGAATATTCTCTTTATGAGTACAGGAGTCTACTTTGTGTTTTTATACATCACATTGTGAGAGCTGGATTATGGACGGTGGGGTATTTGTAGATAAAAGTAGAAGGAGATCCCCCCAAAAAAATAAACTTGAGGGGATAATTCAACTCTACTCACAAGACAGGAAGCAAGGGCCAATCTACCGCCAGTTAACCCAGTGCAATGCACCAGGGCCCTGCTCTCGTGGGGGGCCTTTGTGGCAGTGCACCTCAAAATCTTTTTCTTTTAATTTCTTCGTTTAAACTCTCAATGCCCCTGCCCCCCAATAAATAAAAAATGTTATATATATATATATATATATATATATATATATATATATATATATACATATATATAATTATAAATTATGGGTCAAAGCTTTCATGGGAAAGACATGCTCACAGCATGATTAAGTTTAATTTAGCTATTTGTTGTGGTCCCTATTCATTTACATATGGGGGGATATCTACACTCCTGGGGGAGAGATAGGGAAGAGGGAAGCAGGTGGAAGCTAAGAGGCTGTGTTTAATGATTTACTGGCCTTTTACACACACAACTTCCATCAAAATATCACAGACTAGTCAATTGCCCGTCACAATGATGGTATAAATTTTATTTTTCTCTTTCCTCCCCTTCCCTTTGTGCCCTTTTCCCCCTCTACATCTCCTGTGTATCTCCACCTCTCCCTCCACTGTGTCTTTTCTGCCCATGTCTCTACCCCCTCTCCCTCCCTCCTGTGTCTTGTTCCCCCCTCTCCCTCCCTTGTGTCTCTTTCCCCTCCACCTCCCCCCTGTGTCTCTTTCCCCATCTCCCTCCCCTGTGACTCTTTTTCCCCCTCTTCCTACTTTGTGTCTCTTTGCTCCCTCTCCCTCCTCCCTCCCCTGTGTCTCTTTTCCCCCCTCTCCCTCCCCAGTGTTTCTTCCCCCCTCTCCTTCCCCTATTTCTCTTTCCACCTCTCCCTCCCCTGTGTCTTTTTGCCCCCCATCACGCAATATCTCTCTCTCCCCTCCTGTGTCCTCCCTACCTCTTCTTCCCTCCTTCTCTCCCCTTCTTCACTCTCCTTCCCTCTCCCTTGTGAGTCTCACCATGCGCTATGCACATGTGCAACTCGCAACTTTCGGTGCTCATTGTGGGCCTCGGCATGCGCTATGCGCATGCACAACCCACAAACTTTGCAAGCATGACACACAAACTCGCAGTACGACAACTGTATTAGCGATTGCTTCAGGGTCCTGACATTTTTCCTTATTAATTATGCTCTTATTCTGACTTTTCAAACTTTTTTATTTTTTCATCGAACAGTGGTTTTTTAAAGGCACACTGAAGATAAATAATGTTGTTATGCATTTAACATCATGTATCAAGTATTTCTTACTTGACATTAAACATGTTGCTGTATAGTTTACATTAAAGGAACACTGTATAATGAATAAAATATATGTTTGGAAATTTGAGTCAAAATAGGTAGGGAAAATGTCATAAGGCAATATCTCTGGTTACAATCCATGATATTTGGGTGAAGGTCACATTTACATTTCAGCAGGAGCAGAGCTTGCAGTTATCATTGTAAACTACCTGTTCTTGTGTGGGGAAGATCGGAAAGTGTCTGATATTAAAATCTCTAATTCTAAATAAAATGTTCTACTCTCTCCAACCCCTAGCACATACCTCTAGTTCCAAGCTGGTATGAAGTACTGAAACCAGACAAGAAAGACATTTTATACTGAAATAGAGTTTGATCTAAAACGCTATTGTTTTTATTGCCCACATTGGTGTCGATATTATAAGTTTGTTACATACCTCAGACAAATTAAGTTTTTCCTATACGATAGTCGCCATTTAAATCTAAATACCTGATACCAAGCTGGAGGAAACCCTGGCAAGATAATACAAATTCAAACTATATTGAAATTATCCTGATTTTTGAACAGCAAATATGGCGAATTAACTTAGTAATCACTGAACAAGACTACGGTACTTTATTTAATAAACTGGTCAGGCTAGAACTTTTTTAAATACTGTTTTTCTAAACTTGTTGTTCTCTAATAACTACTTGTCATGCTCTTCCTTCCTTGTTGCATATGGTGCCTGCTTCCTGTAGGCTTGTCTTGATGTTGAGATTTAGCCTGGTGATGCCTGGTGGTATAATTCGTTGAGGAGTAGTAATTATGGGGATGGTATCCAGGATCCAATGTTTTTATGGTAGGCACTTCCTCCCCTTTAAAGGTACACTGTTGGTTAAGGAAGTCATGGTCCTTTTACCTTACCATAATGAAAACACTTTCCTCATTATATGCAGCACATTACTAATTGTTTTTGATGTAGCCATGTTCACCTCTAGGTGCCTGCCATTTTGCCCTCAGTCTCTCTCCTTCCATAGCTCAAAGATTGTTACTGTATGAGGATAGCTGTAAATTTCCATATTGCATCTTCTCACACAAACAAAAAATGGTCAGTAGCTTCTTATTGGTCCAGATGGATATTTGGTATAGCTTCTAGAGCAGATGCCTGTACCACATATGGGTGTAAAGCAAATGGAAGCTGTTGGCCATGCTATGTACTGTACATTAGATGTTGATACAGTGCCTTACAAAAGTATTCACCCCCATGACTTTTTACCTATTTTGTTACATTACAGCCTTAAGTTCAATGCTTTGTTAATCTGAATTGTATGTGATGGATCAGAACACAATAGTCTAAGTTGGTGAAGTGAAATGAGAAAAATATATATAGAAAATTGTCACGTGCGTATGTATTCACACCCTTTTTTATGAAGCCCATAAAAAGCTCCGGTGCAACTAATTACCTTCAGAAGTCACATAATTAGGGAAATGATGTCCACCTGTGTGCAATCTAAGTGTCACATGATCTGTCATTACATATACATACGTTTTTTGAAAGGTCCCAGAGGCTGCAACACCTAAGCAAGAGGCACCACTAACCAAACACTGCCATGAAGACCAAAAAACTCTCCAGACAAGTAAGGGACAGTGTTGTTGAGAAGTACAAGTCAGGGTTAGGTTATAAAAAAATATCCAAATCTTTGATCAGGGGCAGCCCGTCCATTGGGGCGTCAGGGCAAACGCCCCCCCAAATATTTTTGTGACCCTGCAATAAAAAAACACAATAATTTATTAGTAATAACCGAAAAACAATTAAATATAAGGTGTACATCATCATTCAAGTGTTAATACAGTAATAAATGAAGCAAACTATTCCCAGGGACACTGTCACTTTAAGATAACCCCTTGCGCTGTGTGTATATATTAACTAATGCTGCTGTGTATCTATTGTAGCCCCCTGCATCCCTGTGTGATCATATTACACTAGTAAAGTACACTTACCTTTAGTCTCTCACTCTTCTCTTCAATGAGGCCTGGCCTGGCCCCCTGACCGTTAATGCATGCCGCCCACCAGCACAGTGACGATATGCATGGGCGGTCATAAATGTATCAATTTAATGACTGACAGTCTTCCATCATTGACCAATCAATGATTGAAGGCTGTACAGTTGTCAAGAGAACAATGTAAACCCACCCAGACCGTTAGCTCAGAGCGCCCGCCAGCTAATAGGGCCTCGAGTTTACTTTTTGATTGACATCTACAGTCAATAAAACCACCAGTTGCCTGTCCCTTCCCCCTTTCTGTTTCCTGACCCTGGTCACGCTGAGACTGAGAGACCTCCCTGGCTGAAACTACTCACATCTGCTCTGCCCAACCTAACAGTAAGTCTACCTGCCTGGCACCTGCCCTGCCCCTGGCCAAACCAAACCCCTAGTGCCCCTAATAAAAGGTAGGGTCCCCCCAGTTACCCCACTATGCCTGCCTGGCCTGCCACCTACCCAGCCACCCACCAACTTACCTACCACCGACGGCCCTAGGCCTGCAATGCCTGGTGCCACCCCCAGCCATCAACCCCATGTGGCCTGTGCCACCCCCATCACCCCGATGTGGACTGTCCTATGCTATGCCACCGCCCGATTACCCCGATCACGGTGATCGGGGTAGTCGGGTGGTGAGCGGGGTGGCACAGGCCACATGGGGGTGATCGAATCCCCCCCATGAGGCCTGTGCCACCCCTGATCACCTCCATGTCGCCTGTGCCAACTCCGAGGCCCGATCAGCACCACCCCGGTGTGGCCTATGCTATGCCACCGCCCGATTACCCCGATCACGGTGGTCGGGGTAATCGGGCGGTGAGCGGGGTTGCACAGGCCACATGGGGGTGGATGATCACCCCCATGAGGCCTGTGCCACCCCTGATCAGGGCCTCCATGTGGCCTACGCGGCCACTGACCGACCAATGGCCGTGTGAGCGTGACCGACCCAACCCTGATCCAACTACCAACCCCCCCCCCTGCCCTATTTTTATTCCATTTTTAGAAGTAACAGGCACATACGTGCCTGTCACTTTTAAAGATAATATAAAAATAAGGTAAGGGAAAAACACTAATAAAAATACAGTAAAAACAGCACACATACTAAACAAACAATAATACAAATAAAGTAAACAGCACATACATATTAAACAAACAATAATAAAAATAAAATAAACAACAGCACATACTTACCTGTCAAATTGACCCCTCCAGCATTGGCCTTCTGACCTGGATAGTCATAATAATCCAATGTTGATTGAAGCCCATGTCAAACAAATAATCCAATGTTGATTGAAGCCCATGTCAAATAAATAATCTAATGTTGATTGAAGCCCATGTCAAATAAATAATCCAATGTTGATTGAAGCCCATGTCACAGTCAAATAAATAATCAAATATTGATTGAAGCCACTGGTCAAATAAATAATCCAATCTTGATTGAAGCTATTGTCAAAAAATAATCCAATCTTGATTGAAGCCATTGTCCATCCATTCTGGCCCATTGAAAGAGGCCTCCACCAAAAAAAACCTGACGCTCTAAAAAACAAACAAACAACAAACTAACAGAGCTCCTCCTACAAGGAGCTCCACCCGCGATTAATTGGTTTTTTCCCACGCTCTGCCTTATATACTAATTTTTGAAGGACTCTGATTGGCTGAAATTTTTGATTGACATCGATTTCAAGCAATGAGAGTCTTTAAAAAATTAGCAAATCAGCAAGCAGGTATGGAAGCCTGTAAGGGAAAAAAAGGTTAGTGTGAACTTGTTTGACCCTGTATGTATTATACATATTACAGGGCTATTTTATGATAATATCCTGTAACATGTATAGCAAAAAAATAGCACTGTAATATGTATAAAAAATAATGTCTAATAGAAATACATGAACAATATAATAAAATAAGTAATAAAGTACATCAATTAATTAAATAATAAATATCAATTAATATATATTTTTTTATGTATATGTTTATGTATATTTATGTATATTTTTTTTATGTGTGTGTGTGTGTGATATATATATATATATATATATATATATAGATATATATATTTATATATATATATATATATATATATATAGATATATATATATATTTATATATATTGATATATATATATATATTGATTGATATATATATATATATATATATATATATTTATATATATATATATATATTGATTGATTGATAGATATATTGATTGATATATATATACTAGCGACTTGCCCGTCAAAAATGATGAGGCAATAAAATTGTAAGGCAGGTAATGCTGTTTGCCACAGACATACATTTTTGTGGTGATCTGAGATCTTGGCGCTCATTGCGAGCCTCTTGGTTGTTGTATATTTTTTTATCAGAGGTGCTTTTGCTGTCATTGTAAGGTCGGTGCTGATCTGCTTTTTGCGCTCATTGCAAGGCTGTCCACTTGTGTAGTTTGTGTGCTATGAGCAGCGTAGGCGCTCGTTGTGAGGCGCGCAGTGAATGTGTTTTGCGTTTATTGCGATAGTGTTTTTTTTTTTTGTGTATATGTATTTTGTGATGGTAATTAAATAACTAATAAATTAATAAATGAATATCCTTTACCTATTTTTAAGCAATCTGTTTTGATGTTCCTGCAGCATACAATGTAGGTTTGCACTGTTGTTGAGCTGAGGTGTAAGTGTCAGCAATGTGTGTAGTGTGTAGTATAAATAGGCAGTGTGCGCGAGGGGAAGCCGTTAGTGTAGCTGGGTACTTCCGCATTCTGTGAGTTCGAGTTGTAAAATGGCGGCGAATGTGTATGTGGTAGGGGGGTTTGTATGATGAAGCGTCCTTGATATAAATCGTACGGGTTTTTGTAAAAGCCGTATTTGCTTTTTGGAATTTAACGGCTTTAGGGGGCGTTTTTTTGGCGGCCATATTTTCTCTCGCTTAGGGGATTTTCGAGTGTGTAAACTTTGTAAATTTGACAGAATTTATTTATGTCTTTTTTCTAAGGCCCGCGAGTCGTAATTGTTTTTGTGTATGTCCGCAATTTATTTTTTTCTTGGTCCCACGGCTCGTATTTTTTTGTGTAAGTTTGTAGTTAGTCATTGCGTGTTTATGTTTTTTTTCCAAGTGCCGCTTGTGTGGTGGTTTGTAACCGGTTGTGAGGCGCCATAGAGCCTCCACCTCCGCAAACGCGGCCCCTCGCTTTACGCTCATCTCCACCTTTGGCACTCCTTGCCAGCAATTGAGGCCCTCGCTTTGCGAGGGCCACAGTTGCGGCGAGCCAGGGTTAGCAACAACCCGCATGCTGACAACTATATATGTGATATATATATATATATATATATATATTGAGATATACATATATATATATATTTATATATTGATTGATTTATATATTGATTATTGATTGATATATTATATATATATATATATATATATATTGATTTATATATTGATTATTGATATATTTATATATATATATATATATATATATATATATATATATATATATATATATATATATATATTGAGATATATTGATATCAATTGATATATATTTTATTTTTTATTTTTTTTTCATTTTTTTTTATCTACAGTTTGGGCCTACATGGTCCCAATTTGTTATTTAGGGTTTTTAAGGTGCGGTTGGGGCCTATATGGGCCCAATTTGTTATTTAAGGTTTTTAAGGTGTGGTTGGGGCCTATATGGTCCCAATTTGTTATTTAGGGGTTTTAAGGTGCGGTTGGGGCCTATATGGTCCCAATTTGTTATTTAGGGTTTTTAAGGTGCGGTTGGGGCCTATATGGTCCCAATTTGTTATTTAGGGTTTTTAAGGTGTGGTTGGGGCCTATATGGTTCCACTTGGTCTTTTAATGTTTTTTAAGTATGGTTTTGTTCTTGAATGGTCTGATTGATTTGCTTGTTTTCTTTCAACCCCAGGTGCAAACCCTATGTGGCTGCAGATTTGTTTCTACTCGTTGATCAACTTACTGAACGTGAATACCCTGAGAAGAAGAGCCGACTAATGGTAGGTGTCACTCCTTTAATTTTTCTGTTAATGCGTATAGGTGCAATTATGATATTGCTGTAGTCTTGTCACATGAGTTTTTTCAATCTATATTTTATACCAATGAATTTAACACATTGTTACTTTACTTCTTGACATTTCTGCATTGCTGATCATGTATTTCAATGGGCTTTACAAGTATAAGGTCATTGGGCGGGGCTTATAAAGGTCATTATGACGTCAGGGGGAGGAGTTATAAAAATGGGTGTGGTTTGAAAAGGGGGAGTGGCTATGTTTCGCCCTGGCGCCCCTCCAACTTGAAAAGTCACCAGCCGCCACTGTCTTTGATGATCCCCAGGAGCACCATCACATCTATCATAACCAAATGAAAAGAACATAGCACAACAGCAAACCTGCCAAGAGACGGCCACCCACCAAAACTCACGGACCGGGCAAGGAGGGTATTAATCAGAGAGGCTGCACAGAGACCTAAGGTAACCCTGGAGGAGCTGCAGAGTTCCACAGCAGAGACTGGACTATCTGTACATAGGACAACAATAAGCCGTACGCTCCATAGAGTTGGGCTTTATGGCAGAGTGACCATTACTTTCAGCAAAAAACAAAATGGCACGTTTTGAGTTTGCGAAAAGGCATGTGGGAGACTCCCAAAATGTATGGAGGAAGCTACTCTGGTCTGATGGAACTAAAATTTTACTTTTCGGCCATCAAAGAAAATGCTATGTCTGGCGCAAAGCCAACACATCACATCACCCAAAGAACACCATCATTTTCAGCAGCCAGGATTGGGAAACAGGTCAGAGTTGAAGGAAAGATGGATGGTGCTAAATACAGGGATATTCTTGAGCAAAACCTGTACCACTCTGTGCGTGATTTGAGGCTAGGATTGGAGTACACCTCCCAGCAGGACAATGACCCCAAACACACTGCTAAAGCAACACTTGAGTGGTTTAAGGGGAAACATGTAAATGTGTTGGAATGGCCTAGTCAAAGCCCAGACCTCAATCCAATAGAAAATCTATGGTCAGAATTAAAGATTGCTGTTCACAAGTGCAATCCATTGAACTTGAAGGAGCTGGAGCAGTTTTGCAAGGAGGAATGGACAAAAATCATAGTGGTAAGATGTGGCAAGCTCATAGAGACTTATCCAAAGTGACTTGGAGCTGTGATTGCCGCAAAAGGTGGCTCTACAAAGTATTGACTTTAGGGGGGTGAATAGTTATGCACATTTACTTTTTCTGTTATTTTGTCCTATTTGTTGTTTGCTTCACAATAAAAAAAAAAAAACATATTCAAAGTTGTGGGCATGTTCTGTAAATTAAATGATGCAAATCCTCAAACAATCCATGTTAATTCCAGGTTGTGAGGCAACAAAACACGAAAAATGCCAAGGGGGCTGAATACTTTTGAAAGGCACTGTATACAGAGATTCATCTCTTGCTTCATACCCGTGTCACACAATGAGGAATGAGAAAGGCCAACATGACAAGCAAATAAAAATTAGAAATATAGTAATACATGTTTTAAGCCTATGGAGTGACTCTTTAATTCTGTTTATAGAAAATAGAGGAGGTTATTAGAACTGATAGTGTGAAATGCGTAGAGACACTTAGTGGCAGTAACCCATTATTTACTGTAGCTCAAAACAATTGTTAGATATGAGTACAGAAACAAGTGAAAAGCAAGGACCTGATCTGATTACTTGTACTGATGTACTTTATTCTGTAAGTAAATAGCTTTTATTATTATTTTGGTATCAGCGGAGGAGCTATTGTACAAGGCACTTGGGCCTACTACACTATAGGGGTCCTCTGTTACTGGCAGCAACCTGCAGTGAAGGAGGACCCATTTTATTCAGGGAGAGAAAAAAGGAAGAAAATCAATTTTGTGTGTTTTTTTTTAATTATATTGACCCCCATACAATTATTAATTACTAGCGAATTGCCCTTCAAAAAATGACGGTCATAAAATTGTAAGGCAGGTAATGCTGTTTGCCACATAATGTAAGGCTTTTGGTCCTCTGAGTACCTTCGGCACTCATTGCGAGCCTCGCGCTGACCATCTTCGGTCCTCATTGCGAGCCTCTCCCCTCGTGTACTTTTGGTCGTCTGAGCACCTTTGGTGCGCATTGCGAGTCTCTCCCTTGCTCTGTTTTTATATATAAATATTTTTTTTATAATAATTAACTAATTCATTAATTAATACATTAATATACTTTACCTATTTGTAATTAATATATCCAGCAATCAATATCATGAAGAGCTAACAATCTGTTTTGAATTTCCTGCAGCATACAATGTACAGTTGGTCTGTTGCTGATCTGAGGTGTAAGTGTCAGCAATGTGGCAAGTGTGCAGTGTAAATAGGCTGCGTGCGCGAGGGCAAACTGTTTGTTTAGTTGTGTAAAGCGCCATTTTAGAATGGTAGTGTTATTAGTTGCAAGTTAGTGTTGTAAAATGTCTGCGATTGTCTATGTGTTAAGAGGGTCTGGAGTATTTTTCGTGTTTCCTAATAGTGTATTTTGTACCTCGTACGGTCCTGGGTAAAAGTCTTATGTGCCTGGCGGTGTTTTGCGAGGTTAGGGGTCGTGTACCCTTGTTTTTCGTTTTTTTCGTACATTTCTTTTTGTCGCTTAGGCGATTTTAGAGTGCTGAAACTTGGCAAATTGTGTTTAAATTGTCATGCAACAATGGTCCCAGACGTCCTGGCTGTCCCCCCGTGGTGTGTGTGATGTTTTCTTTATGTTTTGTTTTTATTTTCTTTGTGTTTTTGTATGTCTGCGTTTCGGCCGTTAACTTGGTATTTTTTTGGACCTCTTATTTTTTTATTCTAAGTGTCGCGGGGGGGCCGCTTTCTATTTTGCAAAGTGTTACAGGCCGCAATTTTTCCTTTAGATTTTTTCAAAGTGCTACGTGTCTCGCATTCTGAATTGTCTAATTGAGATTTCTGTTGATCTGTAGTCCTGCGGGTCCTAGGGATGAGCGCCTATGGCTCTCATCTCCACCAGAACAGTGAGGGCCTTTGGAACTCACTGCCTAAGTCGTACGGGGTTGTAGGGATGAGCGCCAACGGTGGTCATCTCCACCAGCGCAAGGAGCACCTTTGGCGCTCCTTGCCGGCAACTGAGGCACTCGCTTTGAGAGGGCTGCAGTTGCTGCGGGGTCGCTGCCCGAGTCTGCAAGCGTTAGCAATAACCCGCAATGCTCACAACTATATACGTGATGTGATATACATATATACAGAGAGAAAACAATTACATTACAAAATAATTGAAATGTGCCCTTTATTTGCTGGCTGCACTATTGTTTTGAACAAACCTTGGTTCACTTCATGTTTATATTAGTATGTTATCTTACCTAAAGTGGACCTTAATTATCTGAGCTACAAAAAACAATTTTTCCTACTACAGCTTTTTTTGCAATTAATCACTGACTCATTGTCTGTGACGTCATTTGATCACCTGATGTCTAGACTCTAGTGTCGACAACCAAAGATCTCAGTCGATATTACCCCAACGGTAACACTGTATGTGTTTAATCATCTGGAGTAGTAAAATAAATCATCTCAAAGTTACAAGTAATAGAATTTTAAATATATTATATCTGACAGTCTTCAATTAAATGACACTGGAAGTGTTATTTTCAGCTTATTAGTAAGAACTTGTTGAAATTGTTCCCACTTTTACCAAGTTCCAGAAAAATGCTAAGATTCTTAGATAAAAAATTCAACATTAGTGATGTTCTTGGCAGATAACTTAATTATTTGTCTTCCTATTTTGTGTTTAATTTCACAGTACTATATTACAGCATAGCTTGTGCAAATGCTATTGTCATTGCTCAGTCAGGTGAGCAGTTTCACTCAGTGGCGGAGCTACTGCTACAGCAGGAGCAAAGCACCGGGGCCCACCACATATATTTGTGGCTTTTTTTCACTCTACAGATTGTATAGCGACATTGCAAGGGGGGCCCTAACTATTTGGCTCTGTTTCCGCTTCTCCCTTCCATGTGTCTGTTTCCCCCTTTCTCCCTCCCCCTCCTCTCCCTGCCCTGTGTCTTTTGTTTTTCCTTATTTCCCTCCCCTGTGTGTCTTTTCCTCAGTATCTTTGCCCTTTGTCTCTTTACACCCTCTCCCCCCTCTCCCTCCCCTGTGTCTTTCTCATCTGTGTCTCTGGTCAAGTTTTGCATGGCTCACGATCAGCGCCAAAGTGCTACGTTCTTCGGCGGTGTTTGCGAACCTCGCCATGGGCGCCCTCAATCCATGTCCATCCTCCATCTGTGGAGCATCCTTGTCAAAATAACAAACCTGCCTGGCCAGATGACCCTTAGAGTGACCCTGCAAAACCACCATTTCTTGCACAAAGCGGTGCAAGTTTCGCAATGAGCACCTATGGTGCTTATCGCAAGCCCTACAATGAGCTCCTTCGGCGCTCATTGGAGCAAAGTGGTGCGAGTCTCACAATGAGCTCCTTCAACGCTCATTGCAGCAAAGTGGTGCAAGCCTTGCGATGAACGCCTGTGTGCATGCGCAACGCCATAACTTTTAACATGGGGTGACGTACAAACTCGCAAGATGACAACTATTATATGTGATCACCTTTCCACCTGTTCATCATGCAGTATCTTCTCTCTCATCATGCCTGGCTCTCCTCAGCGTAATATTGCTCCCTTTGCCTTGCACTGCTCTCTTCATATACTATAACATCCCTCAAGTTATCTTCTGCTACTCTTATTATATACCCTTCACCTCGCACTCTAATCCTCATGTAATATCTTCTCTTTGACCTTGTCCCCTGCTCCTCATGTATTATCCCCTCTCTCACCTTGCCCTGCTCTCCTTATTTAAAATCTCTTGCGTTGTGACTCTCATATAATATCCCTCTTACCTTGCACTCTGCTCATCCTGTAATATGCCCCTCTCACTTACATTTACACCTTAAGCTCTCCTTCTTGTGTACCATTTCTTATTTCACTTTGCCCTCTGATTGTCAAGTAATTTCACATATATGTTGACTCCCTCTCATGTATTAGCCTTCATGATCTTGCTGTTTTCTCATCATGTAATACTGCCTTATTTACCTTGAACTCTACTCCTCATGTAATATCTTCTCTAATTTTGGGTTCTGCATAATGTAATATTTCATATCTCACTTTCCTCTAATTTTTTGTTCTGTCCTACCTTACCTTTTCTTCCTCATGTAATATCTCCTCCATAGCTTACGCTTCTCTCCAGCTTTACCATGCTCTCCTCTCTTCATATAATCTCACATACTGCTTATGACAAGCATGAACAATTCTCCTGCCACAGAGCATTTTGTGATGCTAGAAAAATTATCAGAAGTAGCCCAAATAATAGTGAATTGTGGGAAAGGACAGCAGACCGCATGGTTGATAAGCCATTTGGGTTTCTAAGATAATAGGTTGGCACATTTACTCTTTTTATAACCAAGAATGGGCCACAGCTGATACTAGTTGTGGTGCTATGTTCATGGTTTCCTGGAGAGATTTGGTTGATTTGGAGGTGAAGCCAGAAAGATCCTAAATCTAGGCATGCCTATGAATTGGTGTTCTTTTGTAGGGAGCAAGCACCAAGACTATTGTCAATGACCCAAGATATACCACTTCCTACATCAAAAAAAGAGCTGGTAATCATGTATTGTATACAGGAAAGTGGTTGTCATTGGTTGTGGGAATTATAAAACCATTTTGTCATGAACCACCCTGTTTCATTCAGGGATTTGTGGAATACAGTAGTGGCACCATTCACAATTCTATACAGGGGGTTGCTTTACTGAATTATAATAATGTATGTATTGTAATTGTAGCTAACAGCTTCTCACATTGGATATGGTCATGTAAAATCGTATTTTGTTTTATTTATATAGTTATATGTATGTGTGTATTTTTTTGTATTTGTTGTCTGGGGAGATAACACAATCCAGATGCATTAACTGTTATTATGTATAAAAATGTGTTCATCATCTTTTGGTGACCGATATCCTGTTCCAAGAGGTTCCCGAGTGTCAAGAGCAATTTCCTGCTATAGTCTAGCCGGTAGGTCCAGCTAAACGAGCTTTGTCAAACTTGTATATAACTTATATTGTGGCTCCTGACTGTATAGGAATCTGTCTATCTGTCTGTGCTCCCCAGATTAACAACAAACAATAGAATTTGTTAATATTTTTCCAATACCTGTAAATAATTATGTATTTTATCTGTGCTGTGACCTTGTACCCTATTAAATTCCATTTTATAAGTCTCATTAGCTTTTTGATTAAGTACCCATGTGTTTATCGAGATAACCAGACATTTGGGTCTATTGTGTATTTTGATTTATCTGATTGATTTGTAAGATTCAGAGCTCAAAGTTGATTTTTCCAAAGTGCGTAGTTTGGTAGTGTCTCTCTCAGACAGCGATCCACTCAAATGAACCTTACTGCATACTTTATAAATAAATTGGCATTTTGTTAGAGGAATTATAATATAATTTGTCCTCCTGACCTGATAACAGACAAAGGTCAGGGAAGAGCTATTAGAAGAAGGGTCGGTTTACCTGGTAGAGTGATTCCTGGGAGCAGGGGTCTTGTTTAAATTGTGTAATTTGTGAATACTTTGGCGGAAAACGTGTCAATCATGAGTTGCATGTTGAGTTATTGAAATAAAATTCCATATTCCACGCCATTTGAAGCAAGGGGGCCTGAGATTGACTCAGTGTTAATGGTGGTGGCTTCCGTGCCAGCTATGAATATGCTTCAGTTTACACCAACTTTGCACATGTGAAGATTTAAGTGATATTGGTGTGATCTTAACTTGATCTTTCTTTTGGATTTTCTGTGTTTGACCTTACACCATGACATTCACTACTATTTTGATTGTCACCAGAACCTACCATAAGCATGTCTGTTGGTAGGTGCTGGTGTTAATTTGACCTTGATAGACCCAAATAATCTACCCATTCTAACTATCTAAAAGCGTAATTTAATTAAGCCTTACAGTAGCCTTATACTTAAAAGGCTAGCTAATTCAGTACAACTTGGAGCACACGATTGTAAAGTACTCTTAAACATATGTTGAAATATTTTTTGAATTTTTGAAATAGAGACTGACCGCAAGAGCTGGGTGCAGAGAGCAAAAGCATAAACAGGGTTAACCCGCCCCAAATTTATTTGTGCAGGACAATGACTGCTGAAAGCTCCTAAATATGTTACTTGTGGGTTATCTGATGGCTGATTACATTCCTGAATGCAGAGAAAAACTTGTGATTGTGGAGCTTGCACCAGCTGGTGTCTGCATTTGTTGTTAATCATGGAACAGTCAGCAGTGTGTTTGTAAACAGACCTAAGACTGCAGATTTTTAGCTATAATTAGCGTAATAGAAAAAAGGCAATCGATCATTTTAACATAGAATCTTGTGCTCTTTCACACCATGAAGAGTACTTATGGTGAGTTAAATGGCCCTCTAAGTTCCCTAATTGCATTTGATCATACTACACCAATGCATGACATATTGACCTCTTATTCTTGTGTCCTTTCTTTTGCAAGATGCTTCCCTCATTAACCATTGATTGAGGGTTAATTTCTACCATCTACCTATGTTCCTTGGTTTTTCCTTAGTGTAACAATTAAAAACACGCTCTCCTCCCTCAAATTACCCTCTTCTCCTTGTGTAGAATCTTTGTCCTCTCTTTGCTTTTTGTTCAACATTTAATATTTCCTCCTTTATGAAGTTAAAGTTAAAAGAGGGCATTAATCTATACTGTCCAAGCTTTAGAGATATCCTATTATCCATATTTTAGAAGATGGATAAAAAAAAAATAAGCCAAAAAAATTACCATTTTTTTAAAAGTTGAAAATATTTTGTGCTAATTCCCATAACTGACAAAATATGTTCTGCCTCCCTACCTACTGTACATTATGTTGAGGATTATAATCATTAAAGTTTGCTATCATGGTTTTATTTTGTTTTCTATAACTCGATACAACCTCACTTGAAGGAGAGTTTTATAACTTGGCTGTCCTTAATCTAAGGACTCTGTTTTCTCCTTTTTTTTAACGTCAAGGGGTGACTCTTTGTTACTTGTGAACTTCTTAGAAAGAATATTAGCTAAATGGAGCTAAATGGGTAAATCTGCTCAATCATGGGGTTTTATCTTATGGATGTTGATCATAATTAAATTATTTTTCACCAAACTTTTATGAAGCAGAGTGATTTGAAATGACTCTATTATAGTGGATATTTGCCAGGCCTTGAGGGGCATGATGCATAAAAATCCCAAGTTCTTGTAATGCTCCTTAATTACTCTGATCTTGATCATCGATAATATCACATCCTTTGCAATTATCTTCTCATGTACTTTTCCTTTTATCACATTAACAAATTCAGCTATACCTCCTCTCTCACTTTGTCCTCCCCTTAAGTAATAATGCCTTACTCAGTTTGATCTCTACTCCATACTATTTTTTCTCTCACATATCCATTCTCCTCTCATATACCAAGTTCTCCTCTCTTCCATCCCATCCATTAGATCTCACCTTCCTAATTTTTCCTCTAGATCATTTCATATCATCTCATCCTCTTTACTTTTCTTTCCTCCCAATGTAACTCATCTAGTCCAGACCAGTTTACCGGTAACATTCTTCCTCCATGTAATTTCTTTATCTTGACATTTGCCACGATTGTTGCACTTCCTTTTGTAAGAGGACATAATTCACTTTCTTTACATCATCATTTTGTTTCTCCTCCATTACTTTCTCATATTTAATCATCATCTTTCTCTCCAACCTCCTATAATACCTTCACTATTTTTCTGTAATTTGTCTCATGAATGAACTTCTGTCCACTTCTTGCAATATCACTTCTTAAAATTGACAGTTCTCATGTAATTTATCTTCCTTCACTTTTCTCCACCTTATGCAATATGTCTTTTCCTTATTCCCCTATCTTACCCTTCTTAAATAATAATCCTTTCCTCACTTTAATATAATAATATTACCTCAACCCCCCGCCATTGCCGGGGTGGAGCCACTGACAATGCAGCAGGATCATAGCATTGGAACCTACAACAGGCTAGGAGCCCACTATTGCTGACGGAGACCTGGAGTAAAGGAGTATGCAATATTTTTTAGGGGAGAGGGGAAGACAATTATTTTTTTGGAAAAGTATTCTGACACCTACATGAATGTTTGGATTTTTATTGACCCTTACATTCACCTTCTGGATCACGAACCTGTCGTGGTGAAGGGGCTTGTGTACTTCAATGAAGCTGTGAGCTAAACCATGTAGAGTCACCCAAGATGGCCAAGTCATAACAGCGAGGTCAGACAAATTGCGGTCCACTGGAGAATGAATTGACCACCCACTCCAGTGCCTTTGCCAGGAAACCTTATGGATAAGCACAACCAGACACAAGATGTGCCTGGTGTGCTGCGGTCCAGAGTCGGAGACAACTGTACGACTAAACAACAACAATCACCTACCTAGTATAGAAAGGTTTCAGAAGGGGTCACCAAATTATTTTGCACCAGGACCATCTATTTCCGAGTTCCACCATTGCTCCTTTGAGCAATACCTCTTTCAATACATTGCTCATTCTCAGGTAATATCTCTTTTACTCCTTTTGCCCTCTTTCATGAAATGTTTCTTGCCTCACCTTGAACTCTCTTAACTCTTCTTGCCGCCCCTGCAGTAATATTAATTTCCCTACCTAACTCACCCTCACGTTGCCTTTCCTCCTTAGGTAATATCATCTCCCTCAGTTTATCTACCTACATGTAGTCTGAGGAGACTCTGCTACCTCAAAATGAAGTTGTTATTGTTTTTTGGTTATTCTAAAAGAACATGAAAAACAAGCTATATATTGTATTAGCCATTTTTTCTAAAGTTTACCATTCCTAAGAAAGTCACTATTATTTCTACTTCATTTTTATACAAATTATGAGCTTTTGAATACTAATTAGCTGCTATGATGTATTAGTTAGAATTACAGTCTGTCTTTTGTGGTGATCATAACAATGACCCCCCAATGTTGTCACTCAGTAAGAACTCCTCCCACACCCATATATAGTGCTCCAAGCCTCAAATTAGCATACTGTAGATAAAAATGGCTTGTACAATATATAGACAGTTTTTTATGTTCTTTAAGAAAAAATAAACGTCAACAGTGTCACAGGTAACAGTTTCCCTTTAACATCACTATACACTCATATCTCTTGCATTGCCCACAGACATTTACAGTAATATCTTTCCTCACCTTGCCCTTTATCGTTTAATACAGGGGTCTCCAAACTTGATAATGGAGGGCTGCACCCAGGCCTGGATTTGATGATTTCCTTTTTGTGCACAGTAAGGATATCCACAAATCCAGGCCTGGGTGTGGCCCTCCATGACCGAGTTTGATGACCCCTGGTTTAATATCTCCCATCTCTCATTCAAATTGACTTCCCTCTTTGGTAAATTGTTTTCTCTCACAAAACTCCGTGCTGTCCTTCATAATTATGTTAAGTCTTTCCTCATATTGCACACTACAAGGTTTAATTTTGTGTCAATCATCATCCTCAGTTTGGTCTTTCCTCCTCATGCAGTTCTTCCTCCCTAATCTTAACAATGCTCATATAGTCTTTCCTTGCAAGATAACAGCTCATACTGCACTTTGCTCAGAACCTTGTGAGCTCTTCCCTTCTCATGTAAGTTTTCCTTACTCACCTTGCCATTTGATTCTCATTTCTCTTTCTACTCATATTGCCCTTTCTCATCTTGCCCTCCCATCATCATGTGATATTTCCGACCTTAATTTTCCATGTTTTACGTATCTCTCTCTTCCCATGCAATATCACTTTCCTTGGATCTTATATATCGACTTTCCCATATTATCTCTATTCTCAACCACCTTGCCTTCACCCTCTCTGATTTTTCTTTGCTCATCTTATGTTCCTTCATATTATGTCTTCTCATTTAAAATCTCCTCCCTTGATCCCAAGGGATCTCTTCTCATGTAACACCTCCCTCACTTTTCCATGCAACCTTATGTAATATCTTCACTCTTTTGCTCTCTCCTTATTACACCGTTCATCTTAACACCCCATGCCATTCCTGTCCAACTTTTATTCCAATTACAGTCTGGGCTCTGAATGATGTGTCAGTATTTTATAAGTCATTTAGGAGGAACATGCCGGTGTTTGGAAGAGTAGCATCTATTTGCCCTCCACCGCACCGTGTAATTGCCATCAGCATTATTATCATCTCTTATATTACATTTTACAAATTTAAATGTACAGAACAAAAAAAAAAGAATAAGATTCTCTCCCTCGTAGGGGGGCAAATATTTGTGTTTATGGCAGTTAACCCCTTCACTTGCTGGTTTTTTCAAGGCTCATGGAGGAGATATTTTAAATTCCAAAGCACCTCTCTCTAGTGCCTTACTCTCTGTCTTGAACCACAGATATGTGCTTCTCTCCCTCCTAGGGTAGTGATTGTCTGACTCTGGTACTGGCAGCACCAACATCATGAAAACAGAGCTGAGGGTGGTAGGCAGGTTCGGGAGTTTGTTGATGGACTCACTGAAGAGTTATTTGGTGGACAAGTTGGGGACTTGATTGGTGGACTAGATAGTAGAAAGCAAGTTGGATATCTTAAATTTTTATAACATTGTTGGTGATTGGTGAACTGCTTGGAGTCTTGATTGTTGGACCTCAGAATGGTTGGTTGTTTAGTGGTCTGGTGGATTAATACATTGGAGGCAAAGTGGTCAGATATCCTTGGACTACAAGAAAGTGGGTGCTCATGAGCCTGACACAACAGTTATACAGCTTATAATGATTGTGCCTTTTTGTCAATACCTGTATTTTGAATCTCTGTTTGTAGCAGCAGTTTTTAGTTGGGTCTGCCTGAAAATGAGCATGTTGTAATATAAATCAAAGCTGAGTATGTCCACACACTTCCAACTGGCTACAATTTATACCATGAGAACATTTAACCGAGGCAATAATCAATCCTGGTATTCCGTTCTTGTTTTGCAAACTGTTATCTGGGCTGCACTATAGGGAATTATTAATAGGACTGGAGAATGGTACAAAATCGTCCAATTGGCCCCAAACCACAGCAGACAAATTTGCCTGAGAATAATTTTGAGTCACATATATAAATCTTTCTCATTTTGCTTCTTGTATTTGTAGCCGATTATTAAGGAGTATAAATACACAGTATCCTGATGGGTTTATGTGACCTGCTATCCAGGATTCATCAATCTGCCAGCACCCCTGTGTATTTCACTGAGATCTTGCTGCAGTTCCATTGACGTAAGAAGGTTGTTATCAGGAAAGGCTAATAGACCTAATCTATACAGAGAGTAGGAGAGGGAAGGGAGAGAAAATATGATAGAGACATTGAAGGATTCAGCAACTTACAGGAGCAACAGAAGCTAAAACATGTGGCCATATCCCCATCAGATTAGCAGGGTAAGAAATTGGATATGTTGATATTATCAGGATTATTCACAATAAATGTCTCATAATTCTGACTTTGTCCAGACTACATGGAAAGCTGATAATGATATAAACAAAGGATTCCTGTATAATGTGCATAGCACGTGAACATCTATCTAACATGAATATAATACTATACAGTATACTGGACAGCTCACCTGTACAAAGAGAGGTTAGAACCGGCCAAAGCCTCCCTGATGTGGGTGTGACAGGTGCAGCCAATCACTTTAAGCAAATGATTTCTCAAGGAGGAGGCTCTGACATTAGGTAAAAGCTACCTCTGCACAGGGATTATTAGTGCAAGTTTTTAACACATTTGTTTCCCAGTAAAAAACATATTTTTAGTGTTTTAAAGTAAAACAGATGCCCCAGATGTCTCATCATTTTTTAGAGTGTTGCATTTTAGACTCAATTTTCCCTTTATCAATTACTGGGTATTTCTAACATCTGTAAGACACCTTTTCTAACATCTGTAAGACACCCTTAATAATGTAAGACACCTTTCTGTTTGTATTAGATGTCCATTTCATTCAAATGTATGAATTTATTTATTTATTCTCTCTCTGGGTCTATTTACCCTCTCCTTTTCTCACATACCTCTATAAGTTCCTTCTCCTCCCTATATAATTCTACAATGCCAGCAAACATAGTTCCAGCTTCTTTGTTCCTGATTTTGTCGCCATGTTAATATCATCTAACAAGCCAATATTTACAGCCTCCCTCTTAACTTTATCTTTGAATCCAATGTAAAAGACATCACTATATGCTACAGTACTCAATCCTTTTGCATTTCAATAGCATTGACTGTGTGTGATCTAATTGATCTGTATGGGTTTTGAACATATGAGTCCAAATGCTACTGAGAACTACTATAGAAAGGGTACAACACTATAGTGGAGTTATACTTAAGATAGCTGTGCCTAAGCCTACATAACTGTAGGACTGTAGCCCTATACATTATTTTTTATTAGCTTTGTTCATAGATTCACTTAAACGCAATACAGTATGGTTCTTGAAATTTCCTATAGCTTTTTTAGTAAGTATGGAAGCATGTAGACATACTAAGTTGATTTATATTCGGCAGCAGAATCATCACCAGGTTGTAAGAATGGGGTTAGACATGTAAAATATAGGAAGCTCCAAGCTACTAGTATCCACAGTCCACCCGAATTCCCAAGAGTTTGTACCACTGAACTCCTACAATGTATGTGTAGACCCTGTAGGCCCTCAGAGGGAGGCAGAGGAGGGGTTAACATAATTTGGCAGTCATGTGGTCAGCCTGCTTCAGGATCTCAGTATTATACAAGTCCAAAGCATGGTTTACTCTTATGATCTCGCTGCTGGTCAGCTTCAAACGGTGTTTCAGCATACAGGAGAAGAGGTCCAGCTGGGGTTTCCCTGGCCCCGCAGGGGGCGCCAGCCGATTGATTCTCTCCCGGATGTCCAACATAAGCAGCATGACAGGGTGGGAGGAGTAGAAGTTGCCTTGAGAGTAAGACTGGTTAACCTGCTGCACCGCACTACGTAGGAGATCTGGGTTAAATCGTAAGCTGTATCCATACAACTGTACCTCAGAGATCTTTACATAGAACTGCCGCTTACTTGGATCTGACAGATCCACTGGGCCCTGTCCTGTCTCATTGCGCAAGAGGGTGGGCAGACGGGCACGGCTGCGAAGGTAGATATGAACAGTCTCAAAGAATGTCTTCCAGCGGTTGCCTAGAAGGAGGGTCCAGTTAAAGCACTGACTATTTTGGAGTCGTTTCTTCTCCCACCGTGGGTAGCCATGTTCTCCAAAGGGCATGCTCCAACCCTCTGAGTGGCTCCCACTGAATGGATTGATATATACAAAGAAGCTGGGATCTAGAGTTGTGTTCCGAGCCTGGCAGATGCGCATGGACATCCCAATGACCATGTGAATGAACTCTACTCGGTTTTTGTTGCTCTTCAAGGTGAGAGACATTCTCTTCCTCCAGCGTGGGTCAAAAAAGGTGTCTAGACGGATCTCGTTGCTGATGAATGTGGTGTGCACGTGGAGCCTAGAGTCCATCTGCTGCAGGAGAAAGCGTAGCTCCAAGTCTTCGAAGTCCAGCTCTGTCTCCAGACTCATGAACTGCTCTCTGCGCTCAGAGTCTACATTTTGTGCCTCACATCGACCTCGGTACAGCCGGAAGCCTTTGTTACAGGAGCCACATAAAGAGATGTTGGCCATACTGCACATTGCGCAACTCTGATTGCCCCCAATGATGCAGGGTATGGGCCGCTGACAAAGTGTGCTGCCTCCGTGGCACACACAACTCCGCTGACTCTCCAGGAAGGTGCCCCAAAATCCATTTTCATTGCAATAGAGGAGGGACTGCACTCGAGCCAACCACTGCTGAATAGTCCTAAAAGAGAGAAAAGAGACAGTCAATGGCAAAAGAACAGCAATGCCTAGAGATTAGTAGCACATATACAGCATAAATAAATGAAACATGTGCAGACTTATAGCACAGCTAACTGATTTATTTCTAAGGCTTCCACCATTGTTCTCATCTTTCAGACCTCAATGAAGCTATCTAGCCCTGGTCATTAGAAGATAAATGCAAAAAATGAAGTAATACGAATCTGAAGATTATTTGTATTATAGCAGGTGGTGATTACACATGTTTATAATTAGACAATTATCATATTATAATTATAATAATGTATGCTATCCTATGAAGACTCTCTTTCTATTTGGGCAGAGATCTGACCTAAGTGAGTTTATGGATGCCTAGGGCACAAATTTCTATTATGTTTGGTTAAAGTTAAAAATAATATATTGTGTACGTGGCAAAAAAATGTCTTAGCAAAGCCTAAGAAAATGTACTTTTGTATTCATTGTTTGTGTGAGATATCAGAGAAACCTTCATATATACTATATTTTGAACATTTTTATTATTTTACATAAATGTTTAACGAGGGTTCTTTATTTCTTCTTTGATATATATGCCATACACAATTTACACTAAGAAGGCAACTAACAGCTTTTCGGAATCTGAAATCCCCCCTATTTTTCTTGTTAATACTACGGTAGTTGTGTTGTCAACGAAGACCATGTCCACCCTTGATCCTTTTTTCACATTAGGTAAGAGTAATTATTCTTTTTTTTTTTGTGGTTAATATAACCTCATTCTATAATTACCAATATTAGTATGAATTACACTTAATAATCCCTCCTTTTTAGTCGTAATCATTATATTTAACAAATTATAATAATACATTGCTGATATAGAATGCAACATATAATTTTCTCTTCCTCATCAAGTTTTTATTTTAGTTTGAAAAAAAGAAAAATGAACAGATTGCATAAGTCAAGGAGTGCGGTTCAAGTTACCCAAAATTCCAGAAAGCAGAGCTGTCTGGTCATAGAAGAGCAGAATGACAGCAGGACAAAGAAAGACTAACCTAATTAAACTTATTTTCTCTGCCAGTATCTGGGGTCATTAAGGAATTGTTTTTTCCTTATGAGAAAATTGCCAGCGTTTCAATGTTTTTTTTTCTGGATCAATTAACAATTAATCCACGTATTACAAGAATCGGAGGAGATCTAAAAAGGTTGAACTTGTTGGACTAAAAGTCTGTTTTTCGCCCTCAGCTACTTTATACCTATATGGGAGCATTTAGATGGTTCCAGATGGGGATTGATCAAATTTTGGGAAAAATGTAATTAAAGTCTTTATTAATAGGGGGTAACAACGGCGATTACTTTAAAAACAATGGGTAAAAAAATCCCAGGATTGAAACAAAAAGATAAAAATAGGCTAATGGTGCCAAAAGACACATGGTTAGCAACTATAGATGTTGAAGCACTCTATAGTAGCATACCTCATAACCTCGGTATTGAAGCAGTAGAACAATTCCTGAGTACGAAAAGTACTAACCTTGGAAAATTTAATAACTTTATTATCCAACTTCTAGAGTATGTTCTGAAATATAACTTTTTTCTATTTAATGACAAATGGTTCCATCAGACAAAGGGGACTGCAATGGGTACCCCATGCGCCCCTAGCTACGCAAACCTATTTTTAGGCTGCTGGGAGAAGAAGATCTTCTCAGAATCAGAGATTGAGCATCTTACTATACATGCAATGATATGGCGGCGCTATATAGACGATATCTTTGTGATTTGGGATGGAACTAAACTAGAATTTGAAACCCTAATGGACTCATTGAACAAAAATAAGATGGGCCTGAAATTCACACATGAAATCCACAGAAAAGAAATATCGTTTTTAGATTTACTCATCCAAAAAGATGATGAAGGAACCATATCAACTACTACATTTAGAAAGGAGACAGCAGCAAATACGTTACTCTTATGGGACAGCCAACATTTTGCACCCCTGAAAAAAGGTATCCCTAAGGGGCAATACTTAAGAATCAGGAGGAATTGCAGTTCAGATATTACATTCAAAATTGAGGCTGATAAATTAAAACAAAGATTCCTAGAAAGAGGATACTCAAAAAAATGCTTAAAGAAAGCTTTTCAACATGCATTGAGCTGCAACAGAAAAGAACTATTGAATAAATCACACAGGACAAATACTCAAACATCAGATAATACATATCCAAGATGTATTTTGACTTATGGCTATGAATCTGCTTCAATAAAGGATATTATATCTAAACATTGGCATCTATTAAAAAGTGACGAGGATTTGGCAGATGTACTTCCACAAAAAATACCAATTGTTTATCGGAAAGGCAAAAATTTGAAAGACACTCTAGTGCATAGTTTCTTTAAAGAGAATAAAGATAACAAGACATGGCTTAATCCCCCATTGGGATGTTTCAAATGTGGGAACTGCAAATTTTGTAGATACATCAAACCCACAAAAATTTATGAACATCCGTCCAATGGGGCAAGATATGTTTTAAAGGATTTTTCAAACTGCTGCACCACAAGTGTAGTTTATGTGGCTACATGTTTATGTTCTAAAATTTACGTAGGAAAAACACGACGTCAACTACGTAGACGTATTGGCGAACATATCTATTCAATAAGAAAAGATCTAGATACCCCTTTAGCACGCCATGTTAAGATCTTTCATGGTGGCAAAAGTGAAGTTCTAACTTTCACAGCCCTTGAGAAGGTCCATCAGGGCCCTAGACAGGGAGACTTAGATAAAAAACTTCTTCAACATGAAGCAAAATGGATTTACAAATTACAAGCTCTATCTCCAATAGGTTTAAATGAAGGTTTCACATTTTTACCCTTCATTTGAATATACTGGCATTTTTATGGAATTATTATCAAGTAGCCATTGTTGGTCCCTATAGCTCACTTATTATTTTATTAATTATTAATTTTAATCAAGTTTTTTTTTGCCACTTATAGTTTCTCATCTTTATATTTGGCATTTAAATGCCATACAATATCACATTGTACCACTTATATTGATGGCTCATTTTGTATTTGCCATCAACTTATTATGGCTGTTACACAGTCATCATATTTCCTGTTCTTTCCTACACCTCATTCTTACACTTACACTATATTGGGGTGTTCCCCCACCACATCTATAGAGATGCCTTACATGTTTCATCTCTCATATTATTAGTTTTTATGCACTTTTTACCACATATTCCTATTTACATTCTAGTAGCATCCATTTAATTGAGATATCCTTCCCTTTTTATTTTTATTTTTATTTTCCCTATTATATTTACTCTTCACAATATGTTCCCCCACCTCTTGTGGTTGTGGTTTCCACCATTCTATTTTTACTACTGTATGTTTATAATTAGGCTGGTTATTTGCCATTTCGCTATTTCATGTCACTTCCCTCCTTAGACCCCTTCTTATATAAGGCTGGTTTCATTTGCATCGCACTGTATCTTAGCGCAACAGACGCTTCCTGTATCCATTGCGCAGGTTCACTGAGTGTCAATTGGTTGCCGTAGTTATGGCAGCGTTTAAAAAGAGGGCCAGACGGCTTCACAGACCTTACCTTGACAAAGACGTCTGATGACGTCGAAACGCGTCGACCTTTGATGACGTGGCATGCCTCACAGCTAAGGGCACGCCGGCGTCTTCACTACTAACAGTACTGTATTAGCCATTAATATTTTTAGAGGTTGTATGCTTACCCTACCTGTCCGTTTCCAAATGAGTGAATGTTGTGGTCTGGATATGAGTTAGATTAAGCACTTTAATAACGATGCTTTAAGTAATAACTAGCCTGCTGGCTTTTTTGTACTGCTCATCCATTGGCCTTTTCACTATTATGCTATACTTTGGGATGCAATATGGGCAAGATAGAAGTCCTATTCTTATATGAGATGTAGCCTTGGGTAGGCACTATTTGCATATAATAGTCCTAGAACTTTATTGCCTTGTTCAAAACACTTTTCCCCTTTTTCATAAGCAAGCAAATATAGTATAATCATACCCTGGTATACCGTTAAGAATATATATTTATATACAAAGGTCAGATTATTCCCAGCAATTTATTTTGGGACCATTTATGGGATGAGCTATTGCTATCCAGAACCTTTACACCTGTATATATATGTATTATAGATCCAGGATTTATCACAAAGACAGGATTACTCAAATTGGATTAGCAATCGTTTTTCTCCTCTACAGTACTGTTAGGTGTGGACCTAATAACCCCTCTATTAAGAGTACATTCAACATTTAGTGGTTTCTGTCCACACATCCATTAGCCTATTTTTATCTTTTTGTTTCAATCCTGGGATTTTTTTACCCATTGTTTTTAAAGTAATCGCCGTTGTTACCCCCTATTAATAAAGACTTTAATTACATTTTTCCCACTTTTTGTATATATATTAGTAATTTTTGGGTGGTAAACACCCTGGGAACTCAGCATTCCTACTAGACCTTGATTGATCAAATTTACCTTAAAGCACCCAAATACACAATGACAAACCTTGTAATATGTTTTAAATATGTCATGTATTTAAAGATTTATGGACTTATTTTTTATGTTTTTAAATATTGTTGATCTACAAAAGTCTACAAACTCAAGAAAATCCAAAGGGGGGACTGCTTGTTCCACCCATGATATATTTATTATTACACTTCTGAAAAATATTTAGGAGCCAGAAGTACAGATATAAGGAGTGGAAGTTTCCCAGGAACCTGAGAGACAAATAATACCTGGAATATATCCCTTTGAAGGTTTCCCTTCCAGGAACCTAGAAACAGCTTGCATGGCACCTATAGAATCCTTCCTGGTGTTTGTTGCCTCTTCTATGAATGTATTATCCAGTATATATATATATATATATATATATATATATATATATATATATATATATATTGATGCTTTATGTCACACCATAAAATGTTTAAAAATTACAAAGCGGACGTTACTGTGTAACTTCCAAAAGTTTTAATTTAACAAATCCAATTATAAAAGTGGCAATGAAGTTTAGAAAAGCATGATTGCGTGTGTTGAAATAAATCACTGCATCTGCATCTGGCGATATGTGTAAGCCCACAGGTCACTGCACAAAGCATTTGAGAAAGAACAAAGGCAACGGGCACATCGGATTAGCAGACTGAGTACTTTTTACCCGCATGGACTTAATAGAGATTTTGATCTTTATTCTTTCATTTGGCTCTATATTTGGATGTGAATTGTTTTTGATGCTTTGTGCAATGACCTGTGGGCTTACACATATTACCAGATGCAGGCGAGGCGATACACAGTCATCTTCTATACAATTAATTCCCACTTAATGTTTATGGAATATGCTTAGATAAATACATAAAGGGTTGTTAAATGAATATCTTAACCGGAGACAGTCAGTCCAAGACAAGCTTTAATTTTAAAGGGATATGTAAATCACCAAAACTAAACAATATTCAAAAATCGTGAATAAAGATTTGAACACACAGATTTTCATATGAAAGACAGCTACTTTGCCATCTCTCATGTATAACAATTGGTAAAAATAATGATGTAACCAATACAGGAAACACAACACTTCCTCACTCAGCCGGCCCAGCAGGTTCTAATAAAAAACATCTACATATGCAGTTTATTATGTATACAGCTGACTCAGGGGAGGATACAAGCACTCTAAAACCTTTTACTACCAATGATTATAACGCAAGCAATTTATAAGCATTTTCAAAAAGGAAAACACTTTTTCTAAATGCAACTTTTTGGCTAGGTACATGAAAGTCACATAATTCTCTGTCATGCATTTAATAGAGGTTAAAACATTACAAATATTTTTGTTTATTATATTTTTCCCACGAAAACAGAACTTTTAATATCTTTACAAACTGAATGTGCAACAAAGTTAGAATCTGCTTCTGACTGACGCTAATTAGGGTATGCACCAGCAGAAGTATGGAGCTCTATGGAGAAATCATTTACTTGTTCTGCGTTGTGTGAATCTCTCAAAGTGGAATTTATCAGTGGGAGGTCATAGCAAAGCTGAATTTCTACAATATTAAGTTTCCCAAGCACACTGAGCCATTCTGAGCCATAAAGATTCAGGTGTAATTTAGAAAACAGGCTAGTGCAATGTACCAATTTTTTATATTTTTAAAAGGAATATAGTGAAAGGGTCCATGTAATGCCCTTAAAGGGCCAGAACACATTTTCCAAATGTAATATAAATTAATACTGGGAGTTATAGCAAGTACAATATCAATTCATCAATTATTAAAGCAAATTTCAAGTTCTTGCAGTAAAATTGCATTATATTTAAACTATTGACTTTATATATTCAAACCCATGGTTCATAATACCAAAGTTACATCTGAAAAAGAAGGAGGACTGGTAAAAAATAAATTCAACTTTATTTTGTATATATTTGAAGACAGAATAAATTATAAAAAATATAAAGCAAAGAGAAAACAAAGCAGGAACCACTTTTCTAACTTATTATACATATGTAAAAAAAAGGACTTTTAAAATATTGTCCTGTATTAAAACTAAGAAACAAGACTGTCCAAGTATCCTTCAGTCCATAACCTATGCTAATATGAGGTATGTACAGGATAAATGCCCATGGTAAGGGTGACTACACACACTGTAATCTCAAGTATATGACCGTCAAATGGGTATCTCCTATCTGGAAGACTTATAGCCACAATAAATTCCCGCGTTAAATCGTAGCCCGTAACATAGCTTGCAAGACTTACAGCTATTAAATTGGCCTCGTAAAGCTACCCGCAAATGATCTGCGGGTTACAGGTGGAAAAACCCTACGGGATGTCGAAATCTGTTGCCGCAAATCCTTTGATTTGTCAATCCCGTAACTGTTACTGTTGGAAATTGCTATTAAATAGCTACAAATCCACTGGCGTTCAAACCCGTAAGGGGGTTAAAGTCCTATCCGTAGCACTGTAAATGCAAATATCAACACACTACTGTACATACAATGAAAGGGAGAGGTTTAATATTAATAGCACTACATTCTCAAGCTCACAAATCTGCAATATAAAATACGTTTCTTAATGTGTAATTTCCATGTTATATCGATCCCAGCAATCAATGTGTTAATACATATAATGTATTGGACTAGAATATAATATTTACTGATTTAATAATATTGCATTCTTTCTAGAATGCTGGTCGGATCATAACTCGTAACTGAAACCCGTAAGGCTTTGAAATCTAACCTCCATTTTTCAGTGACGTAAGGATATCGAGCTCTTTTACCATTGTCTCCATCTAAAGCCGTAACTATGGGTTTGACTAATTGATCATGTTCATGGTAGCACATGCAACGTGCGCACAAATGATTTACGGGCTTGTGGCTTGAATGTAATAAGCTCTGTAATGCAGCCGAATTTCAAGCCCGTGTGTCCTGTAGCGGTTACAGGCATGGAATTTAATGTGGCTATTAGGATACCAAAGTATATGGAAAATAAATAAATATATATATATATTCTTTAAAATATTGCTAACCAAACCCTCTTACCTTTCTCTGGGTAGCTGGTGGTTGGGATTGTGCCTGCAGCGCATACTGAGACCAAAGAGCTTGCGTGCTGTTCGCTGCATCTTCTGGCGCTGGGTCTCCAGTGAACTTTGCAGAAGTTTGTAGCGACTTTGCAACTCCCAGTCATTGCCCCAGTGCTGGTGAATGGTTCCGATGCTCAGGAAATGATTGCTGGGTAAATGTTTCATGAAGGATTTAAACTCATCTGTAGAGAAATACAGAAAGACAATAAGGTATGGGACAAGCAAAGACTGGTGAGGTATTTGGGAGGAATATCAAGAAATAAACAAAATATGTGAAAGGAAATATAAGAAATTTGAAATGTAGTAGGAATATCTGGAAAAATGCAGAGGGTATGAGAAGAGATAAGTGGACGTAATGGGGTAGAAGGAGAGATAGCTGGACAATGTCATATATTGGTGGTCCATGGGCATGAAAAGACTTAGATAAGCTATATTGAAGAGTGTTCTCACCTGAGGCCTCAAAATCTCGGTATGCCTGCCCCCACGATTTGCCCTGGTTGCTGAGTGTGTTTTCCATAATTTGGATGTCGGTGATGGGGCAGTTGCATTGGGGGAAGGACTCAGAGCATACACAGGAGCACTGACTGTTCTTGCACACGTACTCCCCCTCCCCATTACACATGATGTAACTCAAAGCCGACTGGACAAACTTCTCCTGCAGGTACTGAGGGATAATGATCTGTAGACCTGTAAGAAAGGATATGATACTAAGATAATATACTAACGAAAACATGTGAAATATATGTTAAATAAAATTAATTATTTTTTTGGAAATATTAAAGTATTATACAGTGCCTTGCAAAAGAATTCACCCCCCTTGACATTTTTCGTGTTTTGTTGCCTCACAACCTGGAATTAACATGGATTGTTTGAGGATTTGCATCATTTAATTTACAGAACATGCCCACAACTTTGAAGAAGTTTTTTTTTTTTTTTATTGTGAAGCAAACAAGAAATAGGACAAAATAACAGAAAGAATCAATGTGCATTACTATCCCCCCCCCCCCCCTAAAGTCAATACTTTGTAGAGCCACCTTTTGTGGCAATCACAGCTCCAAGTCGCTTTGGATAAGTCTCTATGAGCTTGCCACATCTTACCACTGGGATTTTTGCCCATTCATCCTTGCAAAACTGCTCCAGCTCCTTCAAGTTGGATGGTTTGTGCTTGTGAACAGCAATCTTTAAGTCTGACCACAGATTTTCTATTGGATTGAGGTCTGGGCTTTGACTAGGCCATTCCAACACATTTACATGTTTCCCCTTACACCACTCAGGTGTTGCTTTATCAGTGTGTTTGGGGTCATTGTCCTGCTGGAAGGTGAACCTTCGTCCTAGCCTCAAATCACACATAGAGTGGTACAGGTTTTGCTCAAGAATATCCCTGTATTTAGCACCATCCATCTTTCCCTCAACTCTGACCAGTTTCCCAGTCCCGGCTGCTGAAAAACATCCCCACAGCATGATGCTGCCACCACCATGTTTTACTGTGGGGATTGTGTTCTTTGGGTGATGTGATGTGTTGGGTTTGCCCCAGACATAGCGTTTTCTTTAATGGCCAAAAAGTTCAATTTTAGTCTCATCAGACCAGAGCACCTTCCTCCAAACATTTTGGGAGTCTCCCACATGCCTTTTCACAAAGTCAAAATGTGTCATTTTGTTTTTTGCTGAAAGTAATGGCTTTCTTCTGACCACTCTGCCATAAAGAACAACTCTATGGAGCGTACGGCTTATTGTCGTCCTATGTACAGATACTCCAGTCTCTGCTTTGGAACTCTGCAGCTCCTCCAGGGTTACCTTAGGTCTCTGTACTGCCTCTCTGATTAATGCCCTCCTTGCCCGGTCTGTGAGTTTTCGTGGGCGTCCGTCTCTTGGCAGGTTTGCTGTTGTGCCGTGTTCTTTCCATTTGGTTATGATAGATTTGATGGTGCTCCTGGGGATCATCAAAGATTTAGATTTGTTTTATAACCCAACCCTGACTTGTACTTCTCAACAACATTGTCCCTTACTTGTTTGGAGAGTTCCTTGGTCTTCGTGGAAGTGTTTGGTTAGTGGTGCCTCTTGCTTAGGTGTTGCAGCTTCTGGAGACTTTCAAAAAAGGTGTGTATATGTAATGACAGATCATGTGACACTTAGATTGCACAAAGGTGGACATCATTTCACTAATTATGTAACTTCTGAATGTAATTAGTTGCACCAGAGCTTTTTATGGGCTTCATAACAAAGTGGGTGAATACATACGCACATGCCAATGTACTGTTTTCTGTTACTAAAAGATAGTTTTATGTATATATTTTTCTCATTGCACTTCACCAACTTAGACAACAAAACATTAAACTTAAGGCTGTAATGTAACAAAATAGGTAAAAAGTCAAGGGGGGGTGAATACTTTTGCAAGGCACTGTATATATATATATAGTAAATACATAGTACATCTGTGTTCACATTTGAATGTCTAAAACAAGTTCCTGCCCAGAATTCCAAGAAATGCAGTTATTGCATTGCACTCTGGGAACCTTGGAAGAGACATGCAAATGTGTCCACAGAGGCTTCTCTCGTAATCCATTACCATTTTAAACATGATATCCATTATGCATATGCCTGCTGTATTAAGAGTGTTAGAAGCCCTCCAACATACAGTAGTACAGTATATAAATAGTACATTTGTGTTGACATTTGAACGTCTAAAACAAAAACGTGATTCCTGCCCAGAATTCCAAGAAATACCGTTATTACATTGCATTCTGGGAACCTGGACAGAGACGTACAAATGTGCCCACAAAAGGCTTCTCTCTTGTAATCCATTTTAATATTACACATTCTAGTAGGTAGAAAGAAAGTGCAATACAAATATGTACGAAATGGGTCTACAGGGTACTTCAGGGTATAATTAACAAATTAAAATGACATACGCATAGTGCTTCCACTCACACACAGGGTTCTGTTTCTCTCGTACTCACCCTGTAGATGTAGTTTACTCTCCGTGCTTTGCAGTAGCACCGAGCTGACAGAATCCAGATTGTCATAACTGCTGCAGCCCAGTGGCCCTGTACGAGTCTCAGTGACCTGCAAGCCATAACGATTTTGTTACTTCGTCATTCCCCATGCCTTAACTCTAAATCCACCCATCTAATCTGTTTAGGCCTTCTGTTCGTTTAAAGGTGTAGTTCCAACTCCTATAATCCATTTATAATAAAAATATCATAACAACTATTACGTCACTGTTCAAATCACCTTCTGTTTTTACAATTTTTGAACTTCATTTACATTTAAGAACCAAAAAAGACCATATTCTGCTCATTCTATCAACCTAAAGACCTGGCTTAATTAAAGTGGAGGTTTCACATAAACACAAGTTTCAATTTTCTTTTAAAGTTTACTCACAGTATTTAAATACATGTGTAAAAGTGTTAGCGCTAACCTTTTATTGCTACAAGTCTTCTGTATGGTAGGTGCTCTAAGTTGCTGATGAGCACAACACATGAATGTAACTGTCATTGTTTATAGCTCAACTGCAGTCTGATTGTCTCTTGAGCTGGCACTTGAATTTCTGACCACCACAGCCTCAATAAATTTGGGCTATGTGTTAAAACGTAGCCCGTAACAATGAAAGTAGGACTTATAGCTATTAATTTAGCCCCGTCGATGACTTGCGGCTTAAGACGCAGGATGGCCAAAAAATGCCTACGGTACATCGCTGCCCGCAAATCCGTCAAGCCCGTAACCGCTACAAATCCAACCATGCTATTAAATTGCAACAAAGACACCCGCAAGCTAGCCAGTAACGCGCAAATGGAGCCCAAAGCACAACGTGTGCTGGAGAGGACTTGCAAGGAGGGTAAAGACCGATACGTAGCCCTGTAAATGCAAATAAAAACACACTACTGTACTTTATATAAAAGGGAAAGTGATGTTAGGTCTTAGAAATAATAGCACAACATTCTCAAGCTTGCAAATCGGCCCCAAAAAATACTTTATTTCATGTTTAATATCCATGTTATATCGTTCCCGGCAATCAATGTGTTAATACATATACTGTAACTCGCATGTAATAGAATATCATAATTATGGCTTTATTAATATTGCATTATTGTGGAATGTGGGTCCGATCGCAACTTGTAATTGAAGCCCGTAGGACTTTGAAATCTACCCTCCCCTTTTTCAGTGACGTAACACTAATGATCTCTTTTTCCATTGGCTCTGTCGAAACCCATAACTACGGTCTACACTAACTGATCGTTCACAAGAACGCAAATCCAACGTTCTACGTACAAGTTACAATTTGCGTCTCCAGCCCATAGCTCGCAGCCCATTCTAATTTAATAGCAACGTAACTCAGACAAATTTCAAGCACGCAGCCATTACGGGCTTCACGTTGGGGTTACTGGCTTGGAATTTAATAGAGCTGATAGACCTCAGTGTCAGTGACAAAAATCTATTTTTATATGGCAGCTTCCTCTCTCCACAAACATGGAGGAGTAAATGACGACTAGGCAAATTCCCTAACTTTTATATAGATAATGTTTTCTTATATTTCCTCATACATCTTCTTGCTCAAGTTTTATTTCCCAATGGGAAAGTTCCACCTAAACATAAGTTTCTTTTATATTAAAGATCACTCCCAGACAAGATTAGCTATTATTAAAACTTATAAGCTATGAAAAAATCATGAAAGTTATAAAACTTGCCTTGTTTGGTAGCTACTAGTTAGTTGAAGCTGCCAATGTAAAATTCATTTTCCTACTGAAATGTAAAGTGCCGAACTGTGATTGTGTCAAAATTTCAAGAGCCAATTCAAGAATGAATCAAGCTGCAAATGAGTTCTAAGCGGTAACAGTTATGTTCATATTCTCTGTACTTTAGCAGCTCACATTACCAAACATACAAAGTCTTGTAACAATCAAAAGACTACATCTTTTATACATATAGTGAAACTTCTACAAGTAAAATCTTTCAACCAGAGTTTTGGTGAAACTTGCCCTGTAAAATTTTTCATGAACTCCTTTAGTTTGAAACTTCAAGGTATTCTCCTGCCTGGTCACATTACCTTTGCCCCTTACCCATCATAAACATCTTCCTCCTTGTTGCCCTGTTTTTACCTTAATGGCTCCTGTTGATATTTGGATTTCATGAAGTTTCCTCATGGTCCCATCTCTGTCCACAAAGTAAGAAGAAGCCAGATGGTGCAGGGACTCCACGCTCTGATTCCCATTCCCAGAGCGTCTGTCCAGTCGACTCTTGTCCATGTACATCGTCAATGCCTCCTCCCCTGCACCATGTAAGAAAGGAGGGTTATATCCAATGTATTATAAACTCTATACCATACACCATATACATATTTTGATATAGCTGTTTCCTGTTAGAAAGTATTTGTATGCTCACCCCCCAGCGTGGCGGAGACCAGTAGGTGGGTGCCGTACTTCTTAATTATGGACTCTATTATCTGCTGCGTGGTCGGCCTCCGTCCTAGGAGCCTTAAGCTACGTTGGAATTCAGGCATCAGGGGCAATGGGCTAGAGAGTGGTTCCTTCCGATCCACAGCCACGTTCCTCACCTTCCAACGGGCAAACTCCCTGTTGGATAGCAGAGACAGAAAGCAGTGTTGAGAAGAAATATCTCATGTAATTGACCGAGCGCAGAAGAAGTAGTTAAGTCCGGATGGCACTAACACTCCTTTCTGTCCAATGTCCAATAGATTATTTGTCATGTAGTTTCTAAGGTTTGAATCATAAAGCTAATGAATCATATATTAAAATGAATTGTTATTTGGATCAGGCTTTGCAGATAACATGAAAAACAAATTTTTCTGCAAATTCATTACAGAAATCGCCTATAGTGGGTAAAATGCTTAGAAACATTGCCACAGTGATTGTTACTACCGTGTCATCCTGGTAACATCAACTTCACCGCTTTGCAATGTCACCTCATCTGGAAACACAGCAAGAACCAAGAGTTGCAGCTACCAACTACAAACTGGATGGACTTAATGATTACCTATAGACTATGTTAACTTTGCTTTACACAAAATATTGCTTTTAATGTCATTTGAGAGGCTTTAGAACGGATCCAAATAACAGCGCCTCTTAATATTCTATATGTTTGAATACTAGGGGACTGAAATATTTAAATTTGTACCTCACTTCTGCCTAGCTCAGTTTACCTATCTAATTGAATCACAAAACGTCTGCTTCAGTCTAGCTTATCAAGGGATATAATGCACCTATAATCACACAAGCTGACACAGCAATATAAATTATATGTTGATATGGAGAAAAAACAAGTAAAAAAGTGCAAATTTACAAGTAACATTTTTCTAAATATATTTCAAAGATGTTTACCTTACAGTCCAGCATATTGTGATATGTATCATAGTGTTTGATTGAGTACTGTTGTTGCATCCTCATCTTGATAGTTAATGAGTATATCTCCTATAATAATATTTTTCTCTAAATAATTACACACAGTCATACCCTTCTTGATTTTTTTTTGTTTATTGCAGATTAACATGGTTCAGGATCATATTTATGCCATTATATATTTGCCTCTTCACTGTTCCATCCAGTTCTAGAGCTCGTCAGGTGAAAATCTTTCTTAGTAGTAAACCTGAGCCTCTTGAACACACTTGCACAATAAGTGTCTTGACAGTTTAAATAAATAATATACAAGATCTTTGTAATGTGCGGGTCACACAAAGGGTCTATTTTATAATTAGTAAGCACTTACTGGTATTCAAGATTTAATTTGCCCAGGAAGTTATCTTTCCATACAGCCAAATTGACCATTCTAAACACAAATTTTAGACCAGTTTGGGCAAATCTGCTCCAATACCTTTGTTGTTCTTGGAGAGAACCAGAACTGCCTTCAAATGTAAGTTTTAAAGGTTACACCTATTCTGTTGCTCATAAATAACATAAATGTGTAACCACTACAATTGCCCCTTATGTTGCTTTAATTTAAATAAATCCATCCTGGTAGTGCAAAGCCTAACACAGTCCTCTACAGAACAAAGGCCTATAGATTCCCTTTGCGAGAATCATTAGACCTGTTTTTTTCTCTTTGTTTTTTATTTTATTCAATATATTAAAGAATTGAAATTAATAAAATGTGAGATTTGCTAAGTAAACTATATTTCCACAAAAAAAAATACATGCTTTACTGATATTGACTGCAGAATTACATACGGTTGCGTGTTACACGGAATCGAAATTACCCTGCCTTTGGCATATCTTGACTTCATATTAGTGTCGCTATGTGCTTCAAATACAATAAATAGATCTGATTTGCAAAGAAAAGGTCAGTGTCTCATGATTTACAGCAGTGTTACCCTCTGTAGCATTTTGCATTTTGTTTTTCTATTTTTTATAATTAATCACAATATGAGAGCTCTCTGTTTGTTGCAGTGCTTTCCATTTTTGTCAACTTGTTCCCTCGGGTAGAAAAAAAACAGCCTGCTTGTTTATTGCATTTTTGGCAAAGTGTTAGCAAAACCTGTCAGAAAGTCCAATAATGGTACTGGAAGTAATTTGCGTATTCATGAGCTTTCTACTGCATGGTGCATGAAGGTCAAAATGGTGACAGGCAAGGGGAGGTTTCAAAAAGCCGTTCAGTTCTTGAATTTATGGGCTGGGGGTGTACTTACAAGTTTCCATTTTTCAATATTGTATCTCTCTCCTCATATTGGGTCTTAAAAAACATCAAAATAGGCATTTTTCCCAAAGAAATTGTACTTTTTTTCACAGGGAATTCCAAAAAGAATTAGTAGACTGCCATACTTAATATCTACACCTCCTTTCAGTATATAGCGTTGAACTTTTTAATCACTACACAACTAAAAGTAATTTATATTGATCTTTATCACTTGAAAAGGAAAAGAAAATGGATCATTATAATCGCTCGTTAAATAAAAAAAATAGATAAAAAATGCAAAGCATATGGCAATCTACTTTAACAAGAATATCCCAATGACATCCAATATTTAATTAACCATAACTATTTGATTACGTTCAGTTATTGTAATATTTTTGATTTCTGTAATCAGATATAATTTGAACGTACTGTAATCTCATTAGGAGCGGGCAATTTTGGCTGCTATATTCCTCCTATTCTGTGAAGTATCTAGAAATTAGGTGATATTGCTAGTATTATTATTATTATCTTTATTTATATCGTGCCAACATATTCGGTAGCGCTGTACAGGGGTTGAGTACATAGCAGAAAACTAATTAAACACCTTGTAAAGAATGGAGGGCCCTGTTTTTGAGCATAAAATCATATGTACAAAGAGCTTGTTTCCAAGGCACTGACACAAGATTGAAAACTCGCAAACTTACAATCGAAGGGTTACTAAGATAAGCCTCTGATTACAAGACAACAAATAAAGGTGCAGTGTAAGCAATGCATCAGAAAATGTTACTTCACAGCACTTTCACAACATGTACATTTATATAAACTTAAAAGATTACAATAATGGCAAGTAACCAAACATTGGTGATTAATGACTCCTTGGCTAAGGTACTTGGTAATATTTAATGTTGTCTTCTTGATGATACCCTTTAAACGGTGCATTGTGTTCATTTTCCTGTAATTTTAGTGAGAACTGGCAGGAACTGTTAGAAATCAATCAATTTGTTTATAACTAGGTCACTGTCTAACTTTGCTATTGATTCATAAAAGTCTTTACATGTTTGCCTGGTTGTAAACTCACTCACAAAGACCCAACGGCAATATTTTTCAGAACAAATAAATCTATATCTTAAAGTTGCCCTTGTTATAATTTCCATCCAGAGTCTCAACTGCGGTAAAACAACTTAAAAGTCCACCATGGTCCCACATTTTCTACAGGATATATTTAATAAAAACATTCAAAAATAGGCAAACACTTATATGCCATAATTCTTCAGTACCATTTTATTTTCTGACCTGCCTTTTTCTGATACATTTCTCAGGAGAGTGAAGGCCCGTTGTGGGCAGGACTCCTGTAGTATGGAGGGTATTGTGACCTGGCGGAGCCCTACGCACGATTGGTCGGTGGGCTGGACGCAAAGATGAGCCGGGTGGGGGTTTGGCGCCCATTCAGCGCCATTTTGTCTTACTCTGCGGCCAGCCAGCGTTCCCACCCTCCCAGGATTTAGGTGTCAAGGGGTGGTTAGGTCAAGGGTACGGTTAGGTTTTGGTGGTGTTATGTTAAAAAAAGAAAAAAATAATAATATATATATATATATATATATATATATATATATATATATATATATAAAGTATTGTGAGAATTTGTTGATGCATGTCATGGGGTATATGTTATACCTTCAATTATTTTGTATGTAAAAGTAATGGCCACAGTGGCGGGATGGGGAGTTGCCAGGGCCATGGGTATAATTAAAAAGGGGCTTGCCCCTACCTCTTGGGCGGGTGCAGCGCAAAAGTAGGTGGACCCATGGGCGCGCGCCCAGGGTCAAGAGGTTGCTGCCCCTGATCTGGCTCCTCCCACTTGCTATAACATGTTGGTACATATATATGTTTGTTTAATACATTGGCTGTAGCCCGTTGGTTTACCCATTCTGTTCTTTCTCAGTGTCAGTTATTGTACGAATGCGCAGAATGGATCCTGCTGGGGTCGTGTGTGCTCGTAAAATAATGTACTTTCCATTAGCCCAGTTTGAAGCATTAGCAGTTTAAGCTGCTACATTGCCATGGTTCATCGGGAATAGTGCTTTGCAACAGAAACCAAAATGGTAGATCTCACTATAACATAACGGTATATAATTGATAGTGAATTAAATGCTGTAGTATTTTGTTTACATTCTAAAATGTTGCCTACTTTCCATTGTAGGTCTTTCAAAGTATATTTTGTACATAGGGTCACAATAGACCTTTAAAAGGACACAGATGACCAAGCACATGACCAAGTGAATTATAAAGCTTTTTAAAGGCTTTTATTTGCCTGAACATTGTTATAGTATTTTAAAAATGAACTTAATTGCCTGTGAACCACATGGTATTCTTCAAAAGGACATGCGTTTTCTAGATAGAAGGGATCCATGGGTGTAGGAGCCAAAGAAAATCTGGGGGGGCATACTGCATATGGTATAAAAATATCACACAACTGCTTCTCTAAACACACACACACTGAAAAATCTGGGGGGGATTTGTCCCGTCCCGTCCCCCCACCAGTTCCTACACCCATGCAAGAGGGGCCTGTATTTTCTGTAAAGAGGTCAGTGGTAACTTGATATTTATATTTATTGATATATTAAGTTGTGAAGATTGAGGATACTCTGAGAGCCACAGTCAATTGAGCTTTCGGACGATCTGGTAGCCTGTAAGTGAGGTCGCAAGTTAATTTGCTATTCAATTGGCGTCTTTTTGCAGGCTCCAAACGGCTTACGAGTTACAGCCTTGAAAAAATGGCGATGGTTAAACCCGTAACTTACAGCCTCCCGAAGCCTTTGATCTTTCAAGGCCGCAAGACTTCCGAATGGAAAAATCGCGAATTGCTATTCAATTGCAAAAATCGCTCAACACCGCAGCCACAATCAAGCCTGCAAATGCCAAATGGCATCCCAGTGCTTACGGGCTCCAAATAGGACCCGCAAAGGGTTTACAGGCTAGTTTGTAACACTGCAAATGATAATATAAAGACACCAATACGCTTTAAAACATGTCAAAGCAATGGAAGGCATTACAATTACATGCATAACAAGTCACAAATATCAAATATATCAAAAATAAAAATATTATTTTCCTAATAGGTTGCAATGGTCATGCACATGTCAATATGAACAGCCATGCTGCAAAATGCTAAAAGCTATTAAAGACACACTACAACATTAAATTGCAAGACAAATACATGCAAATGGCTGACATATTAACCCTTTCTCACTCACAGAGGCTCTTAGGTGGACCCTAAAAATACAAAGATCATCTTATATACATTTCTCTCATCACATCTACATTGGGACAACAAATTATGGCCAAATGCCACATGGCATATATGAAGTACTTGGGGAACATTTTATTTATGGTTGTTCAGTCCCTCTGTTGTGTCCTACTCTCTGTGACCCTATGGACTGCAGCACACCTACTAATGTCTCTGTATCCGCAGAAGTTTGCATGCCAAAGATACTGGAGTGGGTTTCCAGTTCCATTTCTAGTGGCCTGTGATTTGTCTGATGTCTCTGCTATGACCTGCCCACCTATAGTGGCCCTACATGGTATAGCTCATAGCTTCATTCAGGTACACAAGCCCCTTCACCACCACCACTTTGCAAACCACAAGGGGACCAGGGGATCATGTTGCACAGCCTGGCCTGATGTTGGGGATGGAGGTCCCAGGGGCGTGGCGTGTTGAGGAGGTGGCGGTGTGGGAGTGGGGAGGGTCTGGGGCCCGGCTGGAGGGAGTTGCAATGTCGGCGGTGTTGTGGTTGAGCACGGTAGTGGTGGTGTTGGCCAGTTTAGTGCACTGCTGTGGAGGGGAGGAGGTGGTGGCTGGCTGTTGGTTTCATCATTCCAGTGGGAGGGCCCTGGCGATATGCTCAGTCTTTAGAGGAGGGGGATAGTCGGATAGAAACCCGGCTGTGTTGCCGGTGGTCCTGATGTGACACCACTAGACATATGACATCCTGCTCTTCTGAGCCAGGACCCTCGGGTCCTCTTCTTTCCTCCTCCCCCTGCGACTGTTCCTGCTGGGCATTGGCTTGCACCTCCACTTCCTGTTCCGATGGAGCCAACGCTCCCGCCACTGGCTCGCCACTGCACCCAGATCTCCTTGATGCTGAAAGAGAGAAAAGAGAGGTATATGTCATTAGTATGATGAATAATACATTTGTGTGCATTCCTAACTATCTGAAATCTAGGCTTGAACCTGGATTATACTCCTAATTGGAACTCAGATTAACTATCATTTGCTAGATGTGATCTTCTTTGGCTCTTGGTCTTGATCGTTCTTGTCTCCTAACGCTATCTTGATTCCGGCTGCGGTCTGTAACTGCATAGGCTGCAGTGGGCACACCAATACATGGGCTCTCTATTAGTTAATTATTGTTATTGTGTCCAGAAATGACAGCTACATGGATTTAATGAGGCATCCTTGTTAATTTCATGGAGCTGACATGTCAGTGTCCTTGTTGGTCATCATGTACATGTGTAGTGTGTGTGATGTACATGTGGTGGCATGATGGTGTATGAGATATTCACCTGACATGGAGGCTGGGTCCTGCTGGGCCACCAGGCCTGAAGCTCCAGCGGCAGGCATGTGTTTTAGAAGGTCCCTGGTGAACCTCTCCCACTCATTGTAGCTCACGGTCTGGTCCTTTTCCTTCTTAGCCATCATCGTCCTCACCTTGGCCCTGATGTCTTCGAACCGGTGCTTGAAAGACCTCACCTCCCATGGTGCTGTGCCTATTGATGTCACCTCACCTGCTACCTCCTTCCATGCCTGAGACCTAGGCCCTGGCCTAACTTCCCACTCCCCTGCAAGAATCATGGGGCCACCACGGATAGCACCCAGGAGGACCACATTTTCCTGGTGCGTGTAATTGTGGGCCCTGTGCTTGCCCTTAGCCTCTTGCCCTCCCGACCATGAATGGGGATACTTGCCTCCCTGACCTGTCCCGGAGGCCTGTCCCTCCCCCAAACTACGTGTGCTGCTCAGGCCACCCTGACACCACCCACCTCCTCCTCTACACTCCCCTCCTCCTGCTCCTCCTCAGCCTCCTCCTCTCCACCACTCCTCTTTTCCTTCTCCACCTCCTCCTCTCTGCCACTCCTCTCCTCCTCCACCTCCTCCCCCTCTCCATCACTCCTCTCCGCCACTCTGCTCGTCCTCCTCACCACTCCTCTCCTCCTCCACTCTACTCCTCCTCTCCAACACTGCTCCCCATGGCCACCTCTCTCTCCTCCTCGCCTCTCCTCTTCTCCTCCTCCCCACTCCTCTACCCTCCTCTCTCCTCCCTCCATCTCATATCCCAAAATAATAGAACGATAAATAAAAATAAGTGTAACTTTAAATATATGAAGGAAAAAGAAAATGTGTGTATTATATGTAATTAATAACTGTTGGGGGATGGGGTTGGGGGATAGGATGGGGGGTGTATGGAGTGACCTAGCTCTATAGGTCTCGATGTGTGTTCTTTAAGTAATGTGTATTGCAAATATGTGTAATCGGTAAATATGTGTAATCAAGATTAAGTGCAAAATATTAAATATTAAATAGAACAAAATCGCAAATTACTGCTCTGAAATAACTCCTGCTCTCACTCTGAAAAACCACCACCTACAGGACATGCGTGCTACTTTGAAAGAAAATACAACACAGTCAACGCATAGGTGGGTAGAACGTAAATTTATAATGTCCCTCTTTCAATCATCTGCGGCTAGACCGTTTTCTATTGGCTGAGAGTCTGTGTCGCATACCATGATTGAATCGTAACGGCAGATCGCACCTCGGCCAGCCCCTTAACAGTTTGCGGCTGTGGGAGGGATTTACAGGCTTGAGGCTTCGGCCCATAACTCGAGCCCTTGCTCAATTGAATAGCAATCGGAGACGAATGGGAGCCCGCAACACACCCGCAGACATACGGCCTACATCGCTAGAATACGGGCTTGCAATTGAATGGAGGCCTAAATGTCTGGTATACCAGTAAAAAAGTGATACAATTTTTTATTGGACAAATATTTTATTTAGAGACAAGCTTTAGAGAGGTACACCTTTCTTTATCAAGTCAGATGCAGTACTGGTTTAAACGTTACCTTTGCATTAAAATTAATAGAGTAAGTGATCAACTAAAAGCTAATATACATGACCCGTGAAAGGCCCAGTGAGTGTGTCCGCGTGACATTTTGGGTATAACTTGCTCCCTGAATAATCTTGTTATGCAGAATCCTTTCTAAACCCTTAATCAATAAATAATTAGACACAACAACTTGCTTGGGGTGCATACTGGCCACAGCGTTTATTGGTAAACCAAGTTCACGTAATAACAAACCATTAATTAAATATACGTAAACAAGAGAGGGGAGGAGCCTGGGAAACAAGACAGTACACTCTGCGCCCTGACCCTCGTCCAGGGCCTACCATGATGGAGCATCCGTGCCCCCGTAGGGTAGGATCACCCCCACTTTACCACTGTCCCGGCGACTCCCCTCACCACCGCCTTGCTGTGACAACAACAAAATACAGGCACATCATAACTCGGCCTGAAATGAATACATATACAACTGCTAATAACGTAAACAAATTAGAGTAATATACTCGACTTATTGTATGGGTACTTGTTTTTTTTTTTTTTTTTTTTTTTTTTTTTTTTTTTAAAACACATATTTTCCCATTTTTCATACATAAATATATATATATATATATATATTGTTTTTTTTTTGTTTTTTTTTTTTTTTTTTTTTTTGAACACATATTTACAATTTTCAATAATTTAACACCTATGTTCCAAAATATATAAGGGATGGGTGGGTGGGATCTGCCTTCTTGGCTAGCTGGGGGCACACTGACAAAACAGGCGCCAAACCTCTAGGTGGCCCTGCCCCCCAGCTAGCCACTCCTGTCCTACCCTGCTCCCGCTCCTACCAGGGTCACGACCCTGCCCCCCAGCTAGACACTCCTACTCTACCCTACTCCCGTTCCTGCACGGGTCACGTTGCCCTCCGTACCGACCCCAGGAGGCCTGGGGCGGTCTACAGCCAGTCAAGAAATACACGTTGTTAAGTTAAAATATTGCAATTATCAATTGTCCTTTTATTTAATAATAGCACAATCTTAATAATGTAGTCTCCAGTTTTTAATATGGCCAGTAATGATCTTCAATGAAAATAGTTAAAATTATGGTACCTGTTTATTTACCTATTACTTTATTTTTCCAAGAAATCTGAGTGTTAGAGGAGTTGAAGGGCAGCTGCAGTTTAAGAAAAGGGCACTTCTTTATAAAGTATGTAATAATTAACTTCAAGTGAGAAAATGATGTAGGGGGAGAAAGCAGAGAAAGGTCTTGGTAGATAATTTGATCTGATTGAAATTGGCACAATATCCCTTTCTCCTCACTGGCAGAAATGCAGGCTGCTTGCATCAGAAGATGCAAACATTGCTCTCCAAAAATGTAAATATCCCTCTTACACACATAACTTCGATTAAAGGATAATGGATGCTTCCAGGTTCCAGCAGAAAATGTTTTCCCTGCTTATTCATGCTGTTAATCAGAATCAAAGTTTTTTAATTGTTTAGTGCTCCCTTTAGTGATGTGACACTGACTTGGATACACATCTGTATTCTAACTTAAGAGGAATATGTGGGTTTATGTAATAGTTTGGGTGTGAATTTTTATATATACAGATGGTTGTGTGTACATATTGTATATAGCGGGAACCAGACATAGACTCCTTGCTCACTGTGCCTTAGGTCAAACAGCTGTACCTCACTGACGAGGCCAACAGAGGCTGAAACGTATGTCTGGGTTTTGCAGTTTCTCCTGTTCAGGGTAGAATTGCCTGGTATTTCGGGGCTGGATCACTCTTTTGAGTGAGGCCAGACTGATATACTACAGGTTATATATCCTTTTGGAGAGCACAAGTGAGCTAAAAGAGGCTGCTCTCTGAGTAAATAACCAGATCTATAGAGCAAACCTACTTAGGTGTTGTTTGTTCTCAGATGAGCGCGTCTACTCTTGCTACTACTTGCTTTTTACATACTGTATATGTCTGTTCATTTGCATTTGATTGAAGATGATATAAGTATGATGATAATTATTGTTTTCTTGCAAAATTTTAGTGGCCACCTATGCCCATTTGTTACATATTTATACAAGATTCCAATGGAACCTAGTTTGTGGTATTTGTCGTCCACAGTCTAGGTGTTTGGATTGGTTGTGATAATTGGATATCTTTAAACTCATTGGTTGTATAGTTTATGAACTGACCTGCTACCTATATGACATTTCAGACTACATAAATCCATTCAGCAGCTTCTTATATCTATACGCCTGTCTAATTAATTGATTGTCCGCTTACTTTTAGATTATTAGCTATTTCATTATCTGGCATTTCACCTGTAGATTTTGGACTAACGACTACTTGTCTTCCGCTGCATATATATCTAGTATAATTGGATGAGCTAGTTTGATATTTAGAGGATAATTCATTGATTGGCCTATAACTTTTACTTTTTGGCATTTTGGTTGCTTGGCTCCGAAGTCCAAATTTATGGCTTAATTAAGTCCTGACAACGCGGAAAATTTAACTCAGTGTTAATGTGTAGAGCCAAGAGTTTTAATTAACTTTTAACCATTTGTGCAACTTTTTCTCCAGTGTACTAAAACAAATAAATACAAGCAATTTTAAATTTGAATAGATTTTTCTCATTTGAGTTTGAAATATAACTGTTTGCAGGAACTGGATATATTTTTAAAATGATAAAAATAACACTAATAACTAAATAGTTTGCAAAGTCGAAAAAGCTTTGTGTGATTGGCGACCATAGATTATATGAATCTGCACGACATATAGATGATGTACATCTAAAATTTATTAGAATTGTTAACGCTATTTTGAGTAAAGGAATAGCTATACCAAGTACATATGAAAAATGAAAATTACACCATAAATATTGAAATTTTACCATATGTTTGGATTTACTTATAGCTCCCATTTTAATAAGTTAGACTATCAAATTTGGGTGTTTAAGTAATATTGTCTATTGCTTTTTTATTATAGGATCATTGTAATGGTGGAGTTTCTTAACCTTTAATTATTAAAAATAAGTATAAATAACTTTTCAATTTATTGTGTTTTACAAATGTTGAATGCCTATGTAATTAATTATAGTGAAAAAACATGTAATTAACTTAATTATATTATTTTATTAATAATATTATTATCCTTTATTTGTAATGCGCCCATATATTCCATAGTGCTATACAGGGATTAAGTACAAAACAAAATACACATGACAAAAATAATTAAGTTTAAAATCTCAAGAAAATACACTTCTGTTGTTGTAAGACAGGTATACAATTTACTTGGGTAGCAAAATGTGTAAAGTTAGAAATAAGTTTTATTTAGCAAGACAGGGAAGTCATTAGATATGAAGTAATTGCAAGAAGAATATCACTAGGAAAATCAGTTACAATCAGTGATAGTGTTCTCACAAGAGTATTTCTTTTTAATCACAATAAATCATAAAATTGTAGCCTTATAGTTTATTTTCGTACTATAAGGAATTATAATGAACATTTAAAATCTAAAACATAAGCGACAGTCTGTGATTTAATGCCATCTAAATTAAATAAATTGGAAGGATATGCAAAACAAGAAGCAACAATAAGCAAGGAAGAGCTCTGGTTATCCCTAAATCTGGTGGATGGGTGCATGACCAATACAAGTCCTTTTCATAAAAGCAAAACATAGATAGATCAGCCCTCTGTAGTACCTCTGGACGATGTTTGTATAAAAATTACATTTATTGAAATACAATTAAAGCACAAAGAGAACAAGGTCATCAACCAACTGAACTGCCTGATGCATTTCAAACCTATGAGTAAGAGTTTTGCTACTCTAAACGCATAAGGAAGTTCATTTGAATGCTGACCAGGCCTCCCATGTGTATTGTTTCCTTGCTATTTTTAATTATATTTAATACATTTTATTTTTATACGAACACAGTCAAGAGGTACTACTAGTGCTAATCTATTTATTTTTGCAAAAAGTAAAGGACATCAACCTGATATTAAATACGAATAAAAAGTGAAATATGGCTTAATATCCTTATGAGAGTATATGTATTTAAAAAAATTGGATATGGGCTGAAAACTAAATGAGGGACCAACCCGTGGTCATCACTGGTCTACAAACAGCTTTATCCTTATTTCCACTCCAACATTCTTCTTTTATCTGCAGGCTACCTCTGATTAATTTCCTAACTAAGGCTTTCAGTGGAGGAGGTACTGAAGATGGTCAGTAGAGGACATCATGAAACACAACACTGATGGCTCCAAAGACTGACAACATTGATGGCTCCAAAGATTCAGTTAGCTCTCCTACCTGTAGATCTTGTATCTGGTCGAGTATCCCTGCCGATGCCTCTCCACAAAGGACAGGTAGCTTCGCGAGTGGTGGAAAGGGCCTCGGTCTGAGATGAGCCAGTCAAACTCTTTGGAGACATGTTGCTGGGTTTGGACTGATTCCTGCACCGTGATCTGCTCCCAAATAAACAGGAAGGAGAGCAACTCGACCAGACGCCAGCTCATGCTTCTCCCTCTGCCTCTCCCCTCTCATTCTTGCTCCATTTTCTGGAGTCCTGTAGGAAGAGAAGACAAATTCATGAGGATGATTAAAGCAAATCATGAAGACCATCAAAGCTCTGTGGAGCCACACTATTTGAAGTGAGTATATGCATATGTATGTATATAGCAGAAAGACATAGATAGATAGATAGATAGATAGATAGATAGATAGATAGATAGATGGATAGATAGATACATAGATAGATGGATGGATAGATAGATACATAGCTAGATGGATGGATAGATGGATATATAGATGGAAAGATAGATGGATATATATGGATGGATAGATGGATAGATAGATAGATAGATAGATAGATAGAGTGCATGTCACCTCTTTCTCTTGTTATACTCGACTGATAATGAAACCAAGTGCAATTGTTCACAAACTGCCAATATGTAGCAATTGAGTGTTTGAGGTAATTACTTTCAGTAATAGCTTCCACAGCAAAAAATGTCCTAATCTTTAAGCATGCTGTTTCCTCGCACAACTCTAAATATCCCACAGGTCACAATTCCTGCTTTCCCTGTGGGACACAACTCAGAGTCTCTATAAATATTGGAAGGAAATCTTCACAGGAAAGATTCAGTTTTAAAGTTGCCCACATGGTAGTAGCCTGGGGCACACAAGACTGTGGGTCCTCACAAGCTACACCTTGGGAAGTCAATGACAGCAAACTTGAAGGCCTCTGTTCTTGTCTACAGACATAATTTGAACAATTGCTTTGAGTGGTTCTGCAGTCTCATGAGATAAGAGATATTTGCATGGTTAGATGTTATAGCATAACCCAGTTTAAAATTAAACAATCTCACACAATCCCATTTATAGATACCTATTTCTCAGAAGCTTCCTCGGAAAGCAATCAAATGTTTACTACACATTTTTTACCTACTCAATGTTAACAACCTGACTTGTAGACAGCTGATACCTCAAGAGATACATAAGAACTCATTCTGAAACACAAAGCTATTTCTTCTGTCCAAACAGAAAGATTATTAACAAGAGCATATTGATCGGTCAAAGAAATCCAGCTTCCATTGCCAGACAAGTAGACTTTATCCTGATGATTAAACAGGACTGAATACATAGCACCACATGAGAACAGGCATGAGCTTGGGCACCTCAAAATGGTCTAGTTTGCTTTGATGTTGACTTGGGGCTTCTTCTGAGGACAGCGTGTCCTGTGGGATGGTACCATTCATGATGCAGTTTTAGCTTACTAGAGACATTACAAAGGAGTCCTAGAGTATATCAGACTGTACCTGTCCCTAAGGGCAGACCAGAATCGGAAATGCCAGGCAAGTCTGATCTGCAAATGAGATACAAAAACACCCAGATGTACATTTCTACAATAACTAAATATCATCAGTGAGAAGATATTGTTCTCTTTAGGCACAGTGATCTATTTGCCCTGTACAAATCTCGCTTCAAGGGTGAATTTCTGCTCTAACTAGGCCCCCTTTCACGTGGGAAGATGGCGGCTTGAGTACCCATCTCCCAATGATCTCATAGGAATCATTTCATATTCTTAGTTTTCCTAAAAAACACCAACTGCAATTAAATTGTAGATCTGTTTAGTGTTAATTTAAAAATGTACAACCTAGTGCGATCTTGAGAAAATCACCATTTACACATTAAAAATACAAATGATCAGAACATAATTTATTTTGTGGGGAACAAGCCTGTGCTAGCATGAATACTTAGTATATGTGTAATGTTCTCACAACTGTGTAATGCTCTAATCTTCATCCTAAGAATCTTTTTTTTAATTGTCAATGTAATAGACCGCTGTAGCTTGTGCTTGTAGTATGTAACAAACTAAAATCATTAGTCAATGTGTAAGAAATCCTTTTTAGAGAAGACTTTAATTTTAAGTAGAATCTGCTTTTGTCTTTTGTTGACATATAGTTGTCCAGTTGAGCCCGACTCTCCATGACCCTATGGATTGCAACACGCCTAGCACATCTTGTGTCTGGTTGTGTCAATCCATATGGTTTTCATGGCAAAGATACTGGAGAGGGTTGCCAGTTCATTCTCCACCTCTCTGCTATGACCTGCTTATCTTGGGTGACCCTACATGGTATAGCTCACAACTTCATAGAGGTGCACAAGCCCCTTCATCATGACAAGGTAGCAATCTAGAAGGAGCTTTTGTCTAGGGGCCTCCATATTGTATACTTGTCTGTGGTTGTGTGCTCACCATTTTCTTATTCACAAGTAAACATTTGGCTCAAGGTAAATTCTATTTATTTCTTACATACTTCACAAAAATGTGAGATGTGTGTTAGTCCTTTCAGTTTATGGTTAACAACAGGTAGAATTATGTCAAGATATTTAGCTACAGCCCTTAGGTCGGGACCTACGAACAGGAGAGTTACCAATTTGTATTAGCCACTCTTTGAAATTATGGAAAGACCTGAACAGAAGGGTGGACCTCCTGAGCGTGGGTTCTGGCTTGATTCCACTATGGCAATCACACAAAGGTCAGCACCTCAATAAATTTACCCAGATGAAATGGTGGATAAAGAACAAAATAACAATTGTGGCAGATACCTGGGTGACCTCACAAAGCAACACATCGTCAATTATCACTGACATAATTCAGGTGCCACATAGAGAGTGGCTTAATCTGATGGCAATTAATGAGACACTAACACACTCTACGAAAATCAACAAATATCACACCAAATCTCCCTTTGAGAAATGCTGTATCAACAATCCCGGAGGTAAGGCCAATATAGCCATCATTTACAATCAGATGGTGTCTCTCACCAACAGGGTTAAACCACATTACCAAACTGCATGGGAGGCTGACTTGCAGGTAACTCTAGACGACAGCCAATGGAATAAGATCCTAAAACAAGCCAATACCTCTTCACTAAACGTGACACTAAAAGAAAACTCTTTTAAGACAATAATAAGGTGGTACCTTACACCAGCAAGACTCCATCTTCTGAACAAAACACACCCTGACACATGTTTTAGGGGCTGCACAGACACTGGTACACTGATTCACATGCTGTGGGAGTGTCCGAAAATAAGACCCATATGGACAGCAACATACGACCTATTAGAAACACTTTTGGGGACAACAGTAACACAAAAGCCTGAGGAAGCTTTGCTAGGCCTTCCAATTACGGGGCTATTCAAATCAGAACAATGTTTAACAACACAGATATTTTTGGCCACGAGATGCATCATAGCTAAACACTGGAAACTTACCTCCCCTACTCACATTGAAGTACTTCACAAAATCAGGTTCATTCGGGCTATGAGCTCACTTTCAGCTGAAATTGATGAAAGATACCGTCGATGGGCCTTCTGCTGGGACTTATGGACTCTACGAGGTCCACAATAAGGTTCGTGTGAACTACTTTTATGGGTTGACCTGATGTTTGATCTATGGTTTCACCTTACTGTACCTCCTAGACACATGTCTGCTTTGAGGAATGTATATATGTTCAAGACCTTGTGTGACTTTATATATATGTTTTACATGTTCATGTGTTATTCTAACCAAAAAAGAAAAACTTTGAAAGAAACTTTTTGATATATCTTGTTGATACTTGAGAGATTTGTTATATGATTTGCTGAACTTACGATGTTCTATTTGTTTATTCTTTCAATAAAAAAGTTAATTATAAAAAAAAAAAAGATATTTAGCTACAGCCATTGTTTTTCCACATTTCCACATATTTAAATAAAGTATTTTTCCTCCTGATGTAAATGAAAGATGTTGCAGCAGAACAAATATGAAAATAATGTTAGTTAAAAAAAACAACCCTGTGATCAAATTAATATCTATTAATTTCTATATGCAATTATGCTGCTGTGGGATCTATCATTCTGGTATCTGTTGATCAACTTCCTAAGGTAGGAGGAGACTTTGTATCTGAAGAGTGGGAATGTGACAGCTAATGCTGTGTTCATTTTGTCTAATAGGATGCTCATTAAAAACATCCTCCTGAAAAAGTAACGAACAAAGAAATGATTCCTGAAAATTATGGCTAATTGGGTATAAAAGGTAAAAATGTACCATGCAGGCTGTGTAACTGCCTCAACCATAGGTCCTAACAACACCATCACAGTTTAGTGAATATAGGCCGTTATCCAATATTATATCAATGCAATACATTCAATGCAACACCACTACACAATCAAAAATCATTAGTTAAAACGTTAAAAAAAATTAAAGATTCTGTCTTTGTACTAAAACTTAGAAAATTCAAATCGTTTTTTTACAAATTCGGGTTCAGCAGTATTTTTTGATCCTAAATAAATATGTCCCATAGTTGTGCTGTCAATAGTTTTGACATCTATCCAAGGCTTTGCATTATTACATGGGCCAACCTAGCTGTCTTGTCCAAAGTGATTGGCAATTTTTGCCTAGGGTCTATCAAATAAAGTAACTCACAATCCTTCACAAATTCTGAGTTAACCATTGGTTAATGTCCAATATAACTGAATATGACCTGTATATATGTGTGTGTGTATGTATGTATATATGTATGCATGTATATATATATATATATATATATATATATATATATACATACACACACTTCTGGCTCAAGTATTATATATGTAAGTATAAAAAGAGATCAATTAGTCAATTAGTCAAACCCAATGGCAAAAGAGATCATCATCATTACGTCACTGAAAAATGGAGGTTAGATTTCAAAGCCTTACGGGTTTTAATTACGAGTTACGATCGGACCCGCATTCAAGAAATAATGCAATATTAATAAATCAGTAAATATGATATTCTAGTCCATGTGAGTTATATTATATGTAATAACACATTGATTGCCGGGATCGATATAACACAGAAATTAAACATTAAAAAATGTATTTTATATTGCAGATTTGCCAGCTTGAGAATGTTGTGCTATTAATTTTCATACCATTCATCGCTTTCCCCTTAATTTACTGTGTTGATATTTGCATTTACAATGCTACGGATAGGACTTTAAACCCCTTGTGGGTCATCTCTTGTACCCAGTGGCTTTTTGGCTCCATTGGTGGCTTACGGGTTTGAATGCCAGTGGTTTCTTAGCAATTTAATAGTGATTTTCGAATGTAACAGTTACAGGCTTGACAGAAGAAAGAATTTGCGGCAACAGAGTTCAGATTTCGACATCCTGTAGTGTTTTTCCTCATGTAACCTGCAGGTCATTTGCGGGTAGCTCTACAAGGCCTATTTAATAGACGTATGTCTTGCAGGCTCCGTTACTGGCTATGGTTTTACACGTTGGGGGAATTTAATATGGCTGCTGGTCTAGCCAAATATCCACTGTACCAGGATCCCCACATGTCTAGTGTACTCCTGCTGTACCAGGTTTTCTTACATATATATATATATATATAAACTATTCTCGGAGTATTAATAGACCCAAGACAAATTGTATTCAACCGTCAAATAATAATGGATTACTAAAAATTTATAGGTCAAAAAAATCATGCTTTTTTGGATTATCATTTAAACATTACAATATTCTCATAAAAATAGCATAAGAATAATAAGATTCAAAATAGATATGATTAATAATAATGGTACATCAACTCCGTTTCAACGCTAAGTTTGCAGCTTCCTTAGTGATGTGATACCCGCTGCAACTAGAGCTGCTTCCTACTATTGCGGGCGAGGTATCTCCTCAGGATAAAATATTTCCCTTTCCAATCCTGCTCAACTGAGCTCTAGCTGCTTCTCTTTTCTTACTGTCTGTTTTTTTTTTATGCATAGACTGACAAAGCATTTTTCCTGCTTTGGCCTACCAACTTTATACATACATGCAAAAAAACTTAAGATTCTGCACTTTAAAAATAAGTATATTCACTGACAACCTAAAAAAACTAGAATCTCAATGATACTGATGACTAATGATGCATTGGCTCAGACAAGGATTAACAAGGAATGTTGTTTTCAAGACCTGGGATTTAAGCATGGAATTTACAATAAAAGTGTATTTTACATGAAAAATGTTTAAACATAATGGAAATGCCACAGAAAATACCTCTGTGTGAGCAGTAGAATATGCATGGGTCTAGATCTCACTGGTAGTAACTTATGACTATATGGCTGCACATTGGCTGATACAGGTATACATTCAAATCAGTATATTATGCTCCAGGACCTTACCTAAACAGAAATATCACTGTATGAATTCATTTTTGGCATATATAATGCTATTCTCCATAACCCTGTATCAGCAATTTGAGGCAGGCTACTGTCCCCTGAAAATTTGCTGCCTTAGGCCTGGACCTCATAGGTGTAGGCAGAAGCTCATCCATGCATCACCAATAGGTACACCAATGACAAAACAAACAATGCCCTTGGCAACTACCAGAGGGAAGATTGTTATTAAAGGGTAACTATACCTCCCCTTTAAAGGCAAATTGTCACTACATTTAAACATTTTACAGTTTCTTGTTATCTATTGCCAAGACTGTGTCAGTTTACATATGTAGCACAATTATATGAATATTTCAATATATTTCTCATCTATAATATACTTTACAAGTGTAATTAGCACCAACACACACAGCATTATAGGAAATTAAGCCCTCTTTCACTGTAGTGCAGCAAAGCAAGACTTCCACTTTTGAAACTTAAGCTTACACTAGAAAAAATGAAAAATTCCTGGAATATGTAAAGTAGTATCTAAACATTATGCTGACAGAAAAAAAATATGTTTTTCAGTGGTAAACTTTCCTTTAATTGAAAACCTCCAAGGTTCCAAATATAGTATAATTTAAAGGTATATGTAATGACGTTATCAGTGTTATTAAATAATAATATTTTTTACAGTAAATGTACATTGAAATTCAAAATATTTACCTGTGAATCAGTTTTTTTGTTCAACTAATTTCTAATAAGAGATTATTAATAACATTTACAAATTACCCCCTTGCATGGGCAAAGGAGCCCCCAAAAATCTGGGGGGGTAATTCAACTCTACTTCAAGGACAGGAAGCAGGAAAGGATCTACCACCGGTGCACCCCGGTGTAATGCAATGTTCCAAATCTGGCAATGCATGATTAAGTTCAATTTTGCTATTTTTTGTGTCCTCTATTCGTCTAATCTGTGTGTGTGTGGGGGGGGGGGGGGGTCCCCCAACACCGCCACGGTTCCTATGCCCCTGCCCCTTGGTCTCTGTTTTTATTATTTTCAGTGTAAAGCCATATGAAACTGACAAATCTGAGTTTGTGCAGACCCCAAAGATTATCTACGTTGAATAAAGGCATATTTACATTTCAAGGGTTATGAATGAATCTAATAGAGGAGAATCAGTAAAAAAAAAAAAAATCCCCAAATAAACAAAATTACCCTTATATTTGCAAATGTATTCAGTTTTCTGCCACTGGATTTTGAGATGAGATTTTGATGTCCCTTGAAAACTTTAGGTAAATTAGCATAAATATCATGATTTGATTTGGCCAATCACATGCAGCTATACCATTGTTTCTATGACTGGGAAGATTGTGCAGCAAAGTATAATGGGAAGCAAGCAGGAGCTCAGATATGTAGAATTGTGCATTGTGTAAAACCATACCAAAATGCAGTGTTTCTATTGGTAGGTACACTGTGTCTATGTAAGCAGCTCTGGGGGTGTGGAAAACAAATTTTATTTTTTAATAAAATAAATCTATATGTGTATAGAACGACTCAATGTAATGTGTGTGTTTCTTATAAGCAGAAGGTGCTAGATTAGGAAAAGAGAAAACTTCCATGTACCTTTAAGCTCCCTAAACGCTTTGCCCCCACTCCCTAATAAAAATGAAATTGCATCAGCAAACACAAGATCAATCTGAAAAATGCTACCAGCCAAGCAACTAAACAGAATAAAGACTTCCACTCTAGAAGATGTTATCTATATGAAATATTTAAAAACAATTGATAAAGTTGGTTGAACATTTTGGAAACAAACAAACAAAAAAAATCCATGTTCCAGTAATTATCTTTAAGCAAAAAACAATATAATCCAGTCGATACAATGTCTTACAGGTGAACTTTTGAACCCAAGAGCATCTTGATGAACAATAGAGGAAACCGTTTTCATTATTAGAAAATTAAAGTCATCAGAATGATGGATGGTACGAACAGTGGTTATGCATTAAAAAAAGATTTACTATCCAACAGAGGAAGTTAAATAGTTAATTAAGAAGTTAAAATATTGATTGGAGGGGTTGTCTGATTGATTAGAATAAAGCGTAAGCATAATATTGAACCAAGCAGCAATCTGATTGATTGAATGGTAGCAGAATATTGATCGATAGCTACGATCGAAGTCAATGGAGATTTCTTTCATGGCGTAAGGAAATATTTATTTGCCGTGACAGCTATAATTGGCGCCTCCTTCCATATCTCTATAAACATTATTTATTAGTACATGTATGGCATCCAGTATAGATTTTAGAAGAGGCAGTGTTAATAATTCTTTTTTTTCCACAGATTCAGTTATTAAGTAAAGAAAAAAAAAACGTTAATGAGGCATAACTAAGAATGATTAGAACATTGTGTGCCATTCTCATAATCAGCCATAAAATTATCTTAAGAACATTTTCTATCAGTTCCCAAGAGTAGCCATGAGGAGTGCAATTAGATAGGTAACACTAAGCGTGGTACAAGTTAACTGCAGCTTTCCAGTTCCTTAGTACTTAAAATCTAGAATATATTAAAAGGTGCTGTTGTTTCTCAAATGATATTTAAAAACAATCTTTTGTGTAAAGCAAAATTACCATAGTCCTTAGATGATCCTTCAGTTCATCCAGTTGGTAGCTGCAGCTCATGGTTGCCACTTAGCTTCAATATAAGGTAACCAAGGACACAGTAGCATTCTATATGGCAATATTGCAACGTGTTTCACCCACTGTGAGGCTTCTTCTGGAGTATCTGCTAGCGACTGTGGTAACTTTACTTTACCAATTATCATCTGATAAACAACAGCGCTCCATTGCTATTTTTCCAAAACAATACAACTTTGAAATATATCCTATAGTATTTTGATTATTTGTTATTGTTATTGTCTAGTCGTTCAGTTGCGTCCGACTCTTTGTGAACCTGTGGACCACAACCCTACTGGAAATATATGTTTATGTTTCTGACCATGCTTATCCATAAGGTTTTCTTGGCAAAGATACTGGAGTGGGTTGGAGTGGACTGTGATTTGTCTGACTTCTCTGCTATGACCTACCCATCTTAGGTGACCCTACATGTTGTAGCTCACAGCTTAATTGACGTACACAAGCCCCTTCACTACGACAAGGGAGCAATCCAGAAGTGATAATACTATACATATTTTTTAAATAGTTATAGCTCAGCACAAAAATTTTCAAAATGTGACCTTTTTGGTTAGTTTTTCTATACTGCAATTCATGCACAAAACTAGTACAAATAGCTACATAGTAATTGAGGTTGAAAAAAATATGTTTAGTCCATCAAGTTCAACCTTTTTAGATCTATCTGATCTTCAATATGCGGATTAATTGTTAACTGATCCAGAGGAAGAGAAACAGAAAAAAAAATAAGTCAAACTTTGCCAATTGTCTCAAAAGGGAAAAAAAATTCCTTCCCAACCCCAGATACTGGCAACCGGATTCCTCCCTGGATCAATACTCCCTCTCAAATTAACCTGGATAACCCTGAATGCCCTTTTTATTTAAAAATACACCCAATTCATTTTTTACAGTTATCTATCTTTTTAAATAACATTCCTTATTCTATGATGCTATTTTTTTAAGTGCATAACATTTCAGAAAAATGTAATTGCAGTACTCATGCAAACCAGAACAATACAGCAGAAAATAATTAAAATTAAAACAAACTAAAATGTATTCAACAAAAAAATTATCCTAAAAGGGTCTACTAAATAATGTTACCAAATATCTATAGTTGCTAGGAAACCCATTTACTAAAAATCTTCACACAAAACAAGACCAATAATTAAATAACAGCAAGCATCACAAAGTGGTAATCTAGCAACAGCAATTTTGGGTGAATAAATACATTTTAATATCACATATTTCCTACGGGTCGATCAGGACTGTTTTCCAATAGTGATAATGTTGACAAATTGCAAACAATTTAACATTGATAACAAATGATCCCCATTCATGCAATTTCCAAGAATGAGAGGCATACACTATGGGCATTAGCAACAATCGCCTTCACAAAAGCACTGTAGAGGTCATATATAGAATTGAATTTGTTTATTTAATAACTCATTGCCAATAAAATCAGTATTTGACAAATAATCAGTGTTGCTTTTACAACTTATAGTTAGATCTGCTTCTCTCTATATCCATTATCAGGTGTCCAGAGGCAGGATCTATCAAGAAGGCTGTCCTGATATGAGCTTTTATTTGCCTCCTTCCCTGCAGTGGCTACTGCAGGCAAACCTGTACCAGTCTGAATTAGTTTTAGGACCGCCTCCTGGGCAGATTCTCTCTCAATCATTGCCATCTAACCTGGAATGGAGAGAAGCATCTCCGTTAGAGTCTACAACATTAAAGTTCAAGTGAATTGAAGAAATGAAACCCAATTTGGACAAATGAAACCAGATTGTATGAACACTAAAGTGGTCCTTTAAGTCTGATTGCAGGTAGAAAGACAGATGTGTTTATATTCCGATAGATCGATAGATCGATAGATAGATAGATAGATAGATAGATAGATAGATAGATAGATAGATAGATAGATAGATAGAAAGATAGATAGATAGATAGACAGACTGGTAGATAGATAGAAAGAAAGATAGATAGATAGATAGATAGATAGATAGATAGATAGATAGATAGATAGATTTAGATAGATAGATAGATAGATAGATAGATAGATAGATAGATAGATAGATAGATAGATAGATAGATGGATATATAGATGGATGTTTAGATAGATAGATAGATAGATAGATAGATAGATAGATAGATAGATAGATAGATAGATAGATAGATAGATGGATGGATGGATGGATGGATGGATGGACAGATGGATGGGTAGATAGATGGATAGATAGATGGATAGATAGATGGATATATAGATGGATAGGTAGATATATAGATAGATGGATAGATAGATATATAGATAGATGGACAGATAGATAGATAGATAGATAGATAGATAGATAGATAGATAGATAGATAGATAGATAGATAGATAGATAGACAGACAGACAGATTTGTAGATAGATGGATATATAGATGGATGTTTAGATAGATAGATGGATGGATGGACAGATGGATGGGTAGATAGATAGATGGATGGATGGATGGACAGATGGATGGGTAGATAGATGGATAGATAGATGGATGGATAGATAGATGGATAGATAGATGGATATATAGATGGATAGGTAGATATATAGATAGATGGATAGATAGATATATAGATAGATGGACAGACAGATAGATAGATAGATAGATAGATAGACAGATAGATAGATAGATAGATAGATAGATAGATAGATAGATAGATAGATAGATAGATAGATAGATAGATGATAGATAGATAGATAGATAGATAGACAGACAGATTTGTAGATAGATAGATAGATTTAGATAGATAGATAGATAGATAGATAGATAGATAGATAGATAGATAGATAGACAGATTGGTAGATAGACAGACAGATTGGTAGATAGATAGATAGATAGATAGATAGATAGATAGATAGATAGATAGATAGATAGATAGATAGATAGATAGATAGCGGTTTATTATCTCAATACCAGGCAAGGTCAGTACTGCCCTTTCCTATCTCTCCATGGCAGTGGCCACTTAAAGGTAATATTGGACAAGGGGCAATAGTGGTGAAGGTGGTTCTAAGATAAAAAATTAAACAATTTCCGTCAAGATAACTCTAAGTGTCACTGCTTGTTGTTTAAATTTTGGTAAATTATTATAATAATTCTATGTAATTATTTCAAAATGGAAATAAGAGAAGGTGGGAGCTAGTTACGTCCCCTTTACATAGCCCACTCTATGGTCCCCACAGTCTCCATGTCCCCCCTTTACATCTATTGTACTAGGTTTCATTAAGCAAAAATAAATTCCATCTTGACACAGACCTGCAGAGTTTGCATTATGTCCTTCAAAGATTCAAATTATTTAAAAAGCATCAGTGACCTCCCATTGTGTAATAATGATATACAGCCAGCAAAATGCTGGCACGGACAGAGCAGGAGATATATAGGAAGAGAGAGCAAGAGACAGGGGAGAGAGAGAGACAGAGACAAGGATAGAGTGAGAGACAGCAACCGGCGGAGAGAGAGACACAAGGACAGAGAGAGGGGAGATAGAGACAGAGACTGGGGAGTGAGAGAGATAGGAGAGAGAGGGGGAAGGACGGAGACAGGGAAGAAAGACACGGGAGAGCGAGAGACTGGGGAGAGAGAGAGACAGAGACAAGGAGAGAGAGATGAGGGAGACAGAGGAAGGACAGAAATGGGACAGAGGCAAAGAGGGATAGATAATGAGAGAGGGAGACTAAGACACGGGAGAGACAGCACAGGGGGGAGAGAGACACAAGGAAAGAGAGGGGAGAAAGACACAAGGGACAGAGAGACAGGGAAGTAAGAGAGAGAGCTATGAGAGAGAGACACAGGAGAGGGAGGGACAGAGACAAGGAGAGGGGGGAGACAGCAATCGGCAGGGAGAGAGACAGAAGGAAAGAGAGAGGGGAGAAAGAGACAGAGACTGGGGAGTGAGAGAGATAGGAGGGGGGGAGGACAGAGACAGGAAAGAAAGACACGGGAGAGAGAGACAGCAGAGGTAGGGACAGAGATAAGGAAGAGAGACATAAGGAAAGAGAGAGGGAGAGAGACAGAGGAAGGACAGAAATGGGACAGAGGCGAAGATAGATAGGTAATGAGAGAGGGAAACTAAGAGATGGGGAGAGACAGCTACAGAAGAGAGGGAGACATAAGGAAAGAGAGGGGAGATAGAGACAAGGGACAGAGAGACAGGGAAGTAAGAGAGAGAGCTACGAGAGAGAGAGAGAGAGAGTCAGGGGAGAGATAGGGATAGAAGAGGGAAGGACAGAGATGGGGGAGAGACAGGAGAGGGAGGGACAGAGACAAGGAAAGAGAGAGACACAAGGACGAGGGGAAAAAGAGACAGGGCCAGAGACACAGGGGAGTGAGAGAGCTAGAGGAGAGACACATGAGAGAGAGAGTGGCAGAGACAAGGAAAGAGAGAGAAAGAAGGAGACAGAGAGAAGGCAACAGGGTAGAGTGAGACACAAGGAAAGAGAGAGGTCAGAGAGACAGAGGAAGGACAGTGGTGGGAGAAATAGGCAGGAGACAGAGAGACAGGGGAGGACAGAGTGAGAGAGAGAGACAGGGGAGGACAGAGACCGGAGGGAGAGAAAGCCAAATAGATATTTGTTTACAGCAGTAAGTTAGAATGATAATACAAAAGGAAGGCATATTACGCAGATCTTATTTTTAGGTCTATTTCTAGTCAGCGTCAGCCTAATGATGAGATTGAAAACAGCTATTGTGTGATATAGAGAACGAGGAAAGATGAAAGAAACGAGGTGAGACATTCTGGCATCTTTTTGTTCAAAACATTAAAAGCACAGATAGTGAGAAAACACCAGAGTCCTTTCTATATACTCCATGACTAAATATATATAACTGCATCTATTTCTACCTATTTATACAAATCCACATGCCCCTTATTCCTCAATGTAATTATGCACTGAGTTTAAAAAGATGTAAGGATGTAGGTGAGTTTTAAGTAGTTTGGCAGAGAACACAGCGAGATAATATGTATTCAATAACCAAAAAAGCCACTTGCTAATACATCCCTTGGATATCTCCTATGTAGCCATTCTATGACATGTTTAATAATATGAGAAGAAAACCCTCAGATCAAAGGTAGAATAAATGTAAAGAGTGACTATGAAAACATGATTTTTGTAAAGTTCTGAGCCGGAAATATGTATTTTTAACCTATATTAGACTAATGTACTATTTAATTATGGATGACTTCTATCAATGGTTTGCTCTCCATATTCTAAGTGAGGATGTGGAATAGCCTTCCCACAAAACCTATAGCACGAGTTAGGTACCAGCCCCACACTGATGAGATCCATTTAATAGCGAAACAGCTGTCTGTAGGTGGGTCTCCTAACTCCTGCATAATTCATCCAATCCAATGTTATGCTTTAAACCTGTTTAATACAACAGTCATATGCTTAAAATTATCCATATTTAAAATGGTTTTGGAATAAAGAGTAAAACCATTGCAGGCTCATTTGCATGTCCCTGCCCAGTTTCACAGAATGCAGGATTCTGAGCAGGAAATCATTTTTTTAACTAATTTCAGACATTCAAATGTGAACACAAATGTACTATTTATTTATTTATTTATTTGTTGTAAACAACTGAAAGACAATGTCTGTCCTAACATTCTGAACACAGGACATGATTTTCCTGCTTATGTATAGGTGAGTTAATCAAAAAGGTAGATTAAGTGATTTCCTTATCTATGTGCAGATGGGAAATCCACAAACCCTGATCTGGATTACACCCTTGGGTGGCTACGTTGCCTACCACTATTGTCCACTTGCCCTGTATGATTCCCAAAGTAGAGCAGAGGGATCTTATGATTAAAAGATACATTTTCAAAGAGCTCCAGGATAGATCTATCAAGGTAATAGCAAGACTTGTCCAGGTGAAAACCAGAGTACATTGGTCTTGTGTATAACACTAGGCAGACACAATAAAGCTTTATATCCACACTATAACAATACTCTGGTTCATTACAAGACCTGCCTAGTACCATTGACATACTCAGCAAACAACTGTGAATCTTGTATTGATTTCTGAAAGGCCTCAATCATTTGGATTTAGCTGATTAAACACAGAGCCTGCTCCTCCTGTATACTTATCCTCCCACTTCTCTGCTCCCTGATTATTTCATCTCATGGTTCTATTAGTATTAAATAACTCCTAAACCTACATTTATAATCCCCTTTCCTTACAGAACCTTAACTGAAATGAAGGGCTGTTCTTTTTACAATTATTTTTGTATCTTGTAAACAGGTTTATGCTGCCAGGAGCTATTCCACTGCAGGGATTTTAATACATATCACACAAGCCAATGGGGCACCCAATATATCAGTTTATGCAATATTCTCACTGCAAATAAATACAAGCTTCCTCGTCCATTTTTGGGGAGCAATAAATATGACACAAAGCAAAATATTTTTTGCACACATGTGATTGGATATGTACTTGCTCTTGTTATAACAGAAGCAATGGTGTAGCTAGAAATGAAGGGCCCTGGTTCAAAACAAAGGTTGGATCACCCCAAGGTATGAACTCACTTAGTGCCCTTTCCAAGAACCCATCCTCCCTGTACTTTGCTGTCACTTTGCTGCCCTTGCTCTCACTTCTTCATCCCCAGCCTGTTGAACTGCTCCACACTGCCATCTCTTGGAGCTTCAGTAGAAACACTCTTATCTAGATTGTATGTTTGCACAGTGCTTTGGGGAAAGCACACTGGATTCTAAGCTCAAAGACAGGGGTCTCCATGCTCCATGTGTTAATACTGCTAGTGGTTTTTGCCTTGATCTTAACCCATGTAAATTGCTACTGAATGTATTGGTTCGCTACAAATAAACGATAATAATAATAATTTAAACAGGCATGGGCAATTTTCTGTCCGGTGGGTGTGCGGACACATGGGGCACAGATTATGCTGTGATGAGGGGCCTAAACTACAAAAAAATAAAATGAAAAAAAGAATAAATGCAAAGCAATGCCCCCCCCCCCCCCCTCATGAAGGAGGGCCCATTGTACCACTTGCACCACTGGTAGCTCTGCCCCTGGCTAGGAGGGATTCCAAAGATTTTCAAATTAATTTTTTCACAAGGATTCAATTTGGTAACTGAGATTTACACAATCCAGAATGTAAAATTGGAAGATTATATGGCCCTATTTTTCTGCATTTACATAGCAAAAGAAGTATTTGAAGAAAAATATGTGTGGCTTTCAAAACTTACATTTTAATTCAATGTTGCAGTCTCAAGCGGTTTTCTCTACCACCATTCAGGTCACCAGGGGAGATAGAAGACTTTTCCTCCCTCCTTCTCTGCAGTAGCAAACACATCAGTCTGGGACATTTTAGGACAACATCATGGGCAGATTTGCTCCCACCTCATATACACCTAATACTGGTTGAAAATAAGCAGATTTGCTGGAAACTGCAACACTAAAGTTCAAATGTAAGTTTTAAAACAATATTGTTTTATTTAAATCTTGGTTTTCTTATTATTAAATTGAAAAAATAAACAAATTAAACACTATTATATGACCACTACAAAAAATAAAAATAAATGAAACCTATGTAAAATATAGAAAGCTCCCTGTTCCTTTAAAATTACAGGCACTGAGAGCTTGTGTGAATATTTCTTAATATCACCTCCCTGTTGCCTGACATTAAGTGTATGCATAATTTTTTGTCCCTGTCAGTTCTGATCACAGATCTCTCTTGAAATTATTCTGTTCTTTTTGAAGCCCATGACTACACAGGCGTCGCTGTTTCATTGTAGGTTCCCTTGTTTCATGTCCTGTTTGTGACACCTTTTTATCTAAAACAGAAACAAGGAAGCTGTATTTAAGGCCACACGCAAATGAGGAAAGATCAGAGCAAGCAGAGTAAGGGATTCTTGATAAAAAAAAAAGGATTAGAATAAATGACAGAATTTAAGAACCGTTTATCAGAGCACCAAACCCCCCCTGTGCCCCCCCCCCCCCCCCCCCATCCCAACATTGCCGAGCTTACCCAGTGAGCCCTGGTGTAATAAGAGATCATGCTCTAAACTTGGGCAGAGTTAAAAGGGCAATGCTTAATAGATAAGGAATGTTTTAATGAGTTCTTATTTTAATTCTGTATAAATAAATCATGCCGGAGTAATCGAGAAAAGTTAGTGCAATTGTGTTATAAAATGTAGCTGTTTGGAGCAAAAATAGACATAGAAGATGATATGTAATTAGTAACATGATTGGTATTCTCCTTTGACTTTCTTTCTAAATGACCAAAGGCAGAATTATACTAGATTTCCACTGCTTTTATGCTTCTTTTAATGCATGCTAATAGTCACTTTGCCTTTACAGCTGCTGCATGGCACTGAACGGATAGGTACTGTATGTAGATGTGTTCACAAGAACACCTAAATCCTTTTCACTGCTGATTCCCCAATATTTCCCTTATTTAGATAACAAATTGCATGCTTATTTCTCTTCCCAATGATTCTACATTACTTTGCATTAACTCTGAACTGCCATTTAGATGCCCATCCTTCTAATTTGTATAAGAACCTGTGCATAGGTTTCACGTCCAGGAGGTCTATGGATGGACTTTGGAGAGGGACTGAGTAAATTAATGGGTCCTAGGTGGGTTAACATGACATAACAGATCCATTATCTTCCTGAGAGACATTGCCTCAGACCACCTGGATTTGTCGGTTGGCATTGCCCTGCTGTCATTCATTGGTTTATTATGTGTTTGGTTATAGCTGTTGCATATATGGCATGTTTGGTATCAAAATGACAAGCTTTCGCCAAGAATTCAATAAAGCATATAGCCTGAATCCTTTGGGAATAGGGTAAGAGTTATGGGGTACCAGGTTAAGTGGATTTGGGAAGGCTTCATAGGTTCAGCAGACTCCTAGGAGCCCTATGGATTCAGTTAAGTGAAGGGTGAGCGAGATCCGTTATTGTCCTCTTGTGACATTTAGTTGGTATCACTTTAAGAGCTTGCCAAATGAACTTGAAATCTCTGTCCTCATGCTGTGCTTTCGTCCCAGCATGGGCTATCACATCAGGCACCAGTTGGGGGTGAACGCATGGTCGCTGGCAACACATAGAGCTCAGACTTCAATGGAGTTGTGGGGGGTGAATGGAGATATCACAGGACTTGTTACTGCTGTCAAAATAGAACTTTGAAGTCAATTACTTCAACAAACAGAGGTCAATTGGGATCAAGATATTGCCACCAGTATTGCCTTTGATCTATTGTCTGAGATTTAAGTCCTACTGATTCCATTCAAAACCTACGACCCCATGTACAATCTATGAGCAATAGCAATAAAGAATTCTATGAAAGCTTATACTAGTTTTAAAAGAGGGTGTCATCGTTCTCATCCCCCGCCCCAAGTTAACTGAACCTAGGAACGACTAGGTACCTTCACAGTGTCCGACTAGGGAAGGTACCCAGTCGGCTCACACAGCCAGCCCCAGCACTAACAACCATCGGTAACTGTGCCCCATACACTAAGGTTATTACCCGGTCCCCGGTCTTCTGCCTCTATACACAAACACCACCCATTACAGGGAACTATAGAGGCAGACACCCAAGTATGTTCAAGTCCCTACTTTAGGTAACTTGGCCTCGAGTATAACTTGTCCCAGCCTGGAGCAATCAGAGGCAAAATAGAGAGTAATCAGCCGCTCACAGGTTACCGACTAGTACTGAATTCTCCAGCTTGCATCCGATAGGCACGCTGCACATTGGGGTATTGGCATTTTGAATTTGTTCCTAACAGGATTAGTTGCCTGAGAGAAATGGGAGGAACCATAGATTTAGATTATATTTCTACTGTTGAAAGACTGCTAGTATAAATAGTAGAGATCAGTATGTACACCCTCTCCCTTCAGCCACAGGTAAAATAGAAATTTAAGATGGAAATTTCTATGACACAAAAATAGCCTGCAGTTTAAGGAACTTCCATAGTATTGGTCTATTGTTGTTGTTCAGTCCTTCAGTCGTGTCCGATTCTTTGTGACCAAATGGACCGCAGTATGCCAGGCACATCGATCTGTGTTTCTGGTTGTGCCTATCCGTATGGTTTTCTCGACAAGGATACTGGAGTGGGTTGCCCGTTCCTTATCCAGTGGCCCAGTATTTGTCTGACCTCTCTGCTATAACCTACCCATCTTGGGTGACCCTACATGGTATAGTTTGCAGCTTTTTTTAAGTGCACAAGCCCCTTCACCACGAGAAGGGAGGGATCCAGAAGGGGCTTCCTAGTCTACAATTCCCTTATTTGGAAATTATTTTAGAAATATATTGTATGTGTGTATGTGTATATGTGTATGTATATATATATATATATATATATATATATCAGTCATTTAGTGTATAGTGAGAAAGGCTTGTACAGAGTACACAAAATGAATAATACATTAATAAGCCCATGTGCATGTCTAAAAGGCGGGGACATGAAAATGAGAATACAATGTACCTCACTCTTTTAATCCAAAAATAGCAATTTTATACAATGTTCAATTTTATACAATGCAATGTATAAAATTGCTATTTTTGGACTAAAAGAGTGAGGTACATTGTATTCTCATTTGCATGTCCTCGCCTTTTAGACATGCAAATGGAATTATTAATGTATTATTCATTTTATATATATATATATATATATATATATATGTAGATAAATCTCTCTAGGTTTATATATAATTGTATTTGTTAGAAATGGCTTTCTTCGTTTTTTTTTTATTATTTATAAAAAGATCTAAAACTTATTTGCAGTCGCAGTACATACCACCTCAGTTTTATCCAGCCAACGTGGTGAAGTACAGAGATTGCCTGGAAAGGTTTGGAACAGTTAGGTCAGTTTTAAGCTTGTCTAAACACTCCAAGCACAGCCTTATACTGCAGGACAACAACTAAAATTACTACTACACTTGGAAATATTTGTTTTTCCTAAAAAAAAACTATTGTAATTTTTAAACAATCTCTTTTACCCCTGTGGTAGTATATTTGCTGAAATCCACTGCTCCAGAGGTACGACCAGCAGGGGGAAGATTGCAACTGAATAACAACAGTAAACAATCAATTTCCATCTCCCGAAAAAGAAAAATGTTCTAATTATGTATTTTTTCCCAACAAATTAACATTCAGCTTTTTTTTAAGTTTGATTTTTTAGGTTTTTGAAATAAACTAAGGTAGTATGTCCATTGAACAATATCCCAGCTAAGATGGCACATGGAAGTAACAAAGCTTCTGTGCACCATCAAGCAGATGCTTGAAAATCATGTGGAATGTTCTCTATTTTTTTAAATCTATATAGATATTTTAATTATTGAATATATAGTCCTTCAAGCCTCTCAACAAGAAAGTTCAGAGATATTGAGTTTCAGGGTATGAATGTCACAACGAGAATATTTTAGCTTTACTGATTTCTGTATTTCATATTTGTCATGCAGATTGATGGTGAAACAATAAGATTAATTACCTCTAATATAAGTAGTTGTGAGTTCAAATATCAGTTCTCACCTTTATTTTACATTAACATTTTATTTAGTAATAATAATTATTACAATACGTTTGTCTCACCACTTTATGGTTTATATCTGTAAAAATAATTAATATTTAAATACAGATTCAAAACAACTGGTAAGATTTGACCTTATAATTTTCCATAGCAAAGGCCATTGTTTAACCATTGTGCCTTTTTCTATAGATGAGTACCAATGGGTATACAATAATAACATAAGTAATATAGGAAATGCAACATTTGCTCACTCAGCCGGTACAGATGGTTCTAATTAGTGTCACCAGTCGACGGAGCTCAGTAAGGATACAGCTGATTGAGGGAAGGACAAAAGCATTTTTAAACCATTTAAAATAAGGTATAAAATATTGGTTTATAGCAGATGGTATTGGATAGCCAAGAGTATTCCTATTAGTGGTGTAATTTGTATAAAATATATTTCAATATCTTCAATTAACTAAAAGGGAAACTGGCAGTTGGAAAGCTGCTGCTTCATAAATACATATATTTATATTTAAAAATATTTCAGGTGCTATATGTAATTAGTTAACGTTTGCTATATTTTATTTGTGAAGGTTTTATGTTAACTATCATTATTTTCAAATGTCTTTTTAACTTCAATTGAAAAGCAAAAGAACAGCATGGCTCTGCTTTACTTTATGTCACAAACTGTCTCCTTTTGTAAGGTGGGAAGCCACTCTTGAGATACCATCACTTATGACTCAACCCATGTAATATCATTGTGTAGCTACATTAGGAATGAGGGCCTTCAAGCAAAGTGGTGTATTATTTTTCTGTGAAAAAAATATTATAAAAGATAAGTATTTTGCCATTAAACCCAAAAAATGGCTTAAACCAATCTTGACTAGCTACCAAAACAGTGCAACGTAGAGTATTCCTGATTCTTCAGACAAGGAGGTGGTTAGCTCAGCTGACTTGACCTCCTTCCTATTGTAGGTATATGAAAGTGAGGTGGGTTATGAATGCATCCTGTAGAATGCATCATAACCCAACTAGCAAAAAAAAATTGCATTAAAAAAATGCAAACATTTTTTGCAGAAAAGAAAAATTGTGCTGGGGGTGATGTAGACACCCCCAGCAACTGAGATTTGCATATTGGATATCTCATTTTTAATGAGATATCCAATATGCAGCACATGCGCATGCTGGTTGGCTAAAGGAAAGGAAAATGTCTGAAGTCATGTGACTTCCCATAGTAGGGCAGACTACAGGTGCTAACTGAGCATGTCTGTACAATTCCCAGGCAAAAAAGAAACATTGTATAAGTTATGCTAATTATCCTTGGGAATTTCAGAGGGTGTCAACATTGAGAGAAAACAGTTTGCAAAAGCAAGAAATTAAGCAAACTTCAGGCTAACGGTTCAACTGTTTACTTTGGAATTTTTTATGCAAACTATTTTATCAGACATTATAAATTCTCCTCAATCAGATGCATTAATAACCCAGCTCACTTTCATATACCTTTTTACGTAAATGCAAGACAAGTGGAAATCTCTATAAAGCAAATGGGGTCTGCGACAAGTATATTGACATGATACTGCTGCAGATCACATCACCTGCTCCATACAAAATGCAATTACCCCAAGACTACGTAAGATTGTAAGAGTCTTATTATGAACACATTTGATCTGTGCTTATGAATTTACCTTTAATTAACACAAACAGTCCATTTACAAAGGCATACAGAAAAATAAGAGAGCATGAACACTGTATATATATATATATATATATATATATATATATATATATATATATATATATATATATTGTAGTTTAAAGGATAATAATCATAAATAAATAGTATAATCATTATTTATCCTCATACACACACGCACATATATAGGAATATACTTTCAAGGTAGAAGAAAGCTCACAAGCAATTTATATACCACCGGCAGTCATGCAAGAAAGATATATATGAAATGTTGGCACTAGGATGATGGAGGAGTTTTATTACATATTCTTTTTTGCATATTTAGCATATTGTTTCAAATTCAGTATTTCACAGCCATGTAATATTTCCTGTGAGCTATTTCTTATAATTAACTGAGATGAGTTCATTGCTAGAAATACAATTACATGTAAACTAATTACACATAAACTGATTAATTAATCATGTTCTTGTGATATGTACAAACCACTTGGTGTGGCTTTTTTGTTTTTTTAATGTTTCTAGAACCCCTCAATGGCAATATTGACCGTCCTGCCCATTTATCTGCTACATATTGTCTCTCTCTCTCTCTCTCTCTCTCTCTCTCTATATATATATATATATATATATATATATATATATATAGAATCTCAAATTAGCAGGATTGAGGGAGCAGTGCAGCATCATTCACAGGATATTACCCTCCTTATCTTCCTACACATTTCATATCGTACGTCCTCAGGGCTTAGATCATGATTGTGTGTTATACGTAGATAAGTATTAAGCACTGATTACTTTTTTTTCATATATTTTACATCTACCAACAAAAACTATACACACTCACACTGTACCAACTCAAACTGCACAAATCTACACACGCATATTCATGCTGGTCCAAGACACAAAGTGGCAATATACACACACCAAAATAAATTGATCCAATATACACACTACACCAGTATGTGTACTGCAATTAAACACATACTGCACCAATATATACATAGAGTCAATAACCAAAGGATGACAATAAACACATTGCAACAACACACACACAGTGGCAATATCAGTCACCCACCGTCCCTTTCCTATAAAAAGCACTTAAAACAATGTAAAAATGGTTATCTTGTTATATGTATTTGTGAAAAAAGAGGAATAAGATACAAATAAAAATAAATAAATAAATATATATATTTATATCACATATAATAGTTGTCAAACTGAGAGACATTGTCACGCTTTGCGTGGTGCGTACGAGTTAGGCGATGAGCCAAAGGCGCTCATCGATTCGAGCCTCGCTTGCGAGGTGAGCCATTAACACATAGCACTCAGGCGAGGTGAGCCGTTAAGGCACTACAACGCACTACAAACACTATGAGGCAATGAAACACGCAGGACTTAGCCACAAAACACTTCTGAAATGCGGGATCGCCTTGTCCTGTAAGTGGTTGACAAACATGGGACTTAGAAAAAAAATAACGAGAGAGCGGGACTTAGAAAAAAAAATCTACAAGACGCAAAAAATGACGAGATTAATGAACGAACTGCGAAAAAAACAAACAATAAAAACACACTAAATACAACAAAGAATTTAACCCGATTTAGACGATTTTCGCCACTAGAAAATCGCCTAAGCAAGGAAAAAAATGGCCACTGAAAAAAATTAAATCTAGGCTACACGACCCCGGACCGCGCAAAACACTGCAAAACGCGTAGCACTTTACACATCAAACTACGACCTACAAGATACACTATTACAAAAGCCGGAAAATGCGAATATACAATGCCGCTTTACACAATAAACCAACGGCTTTACGCAGCCACGCAGCCTATTTACAATGCACACTTCAAACATTCATTACACTTCATAAGCAGGGCACTAACACTCACAATGTATATTCTATGCTGTCGGAAAATACAGATTGTTAGCTCTTTAGGCTATTGCTGCATATATTAATTATAAATACTTAAAGTATATTAATTTATTCAATAAATAATTCATTATTACTTAACTACATGTACATAAAAATGTATCTCTTTCTTTATCATGACTGATGAAGGTGCTCAGAGGACCAAAAGTACACGACAGTAGAGGCTCTCAATGAGCGCTGAAGGTTTACATTGTGTGTCAAATAGCATACATATGGCTTAAGATAGTCTTGCCCAGTCATTTTTGACGGGCAAGTCGCTAGAATATAATATTGAGCAGTAAATATATCAGTGTATTGAAGTGTTTGTTTTATTGTTATGTTGTTTGGTTGTCTCAGCAGAGTTTATCTGGTTTGGTGCTGGTTGGCAGGTGGGGGAGTTGCCTGAGCCAATGGTGAAAAGGGGCCTCCCTACCCCTGGGAAGGTGTGATGACGGCACAGAGGTTGACCCCTTGAGCGTGTGCTCAGGAGATGGTGTTTTACTGCCTAAGCCTTACATATGTCTTTACATATTATGTTTCATAAACTCGCTAAACACTGCACCAATTCATACCTTGTGGCATTACAAGCTCTGCTCCAATATGCAAAGTAAACCAATACACAACTGTGGCTATATTCACAAATGTCCTGTACCAATACACATTATGGCAATGTGTGTACTGCTCCCTCGCTTCATATACTCCAGCGATATACTCGCAGTGCCAGGACATCCACAGCATGAATACGCACAAATACTATGCCAAAACACACTGCACTGTATGGTTACAATAGCAACACATAGTTTTCCAGTATTCATAATGTGGCAACAAATGTATTGTGCCAATATATAATGTATACAAATACAAACGCACTGCTCCAGTATACGAACAGCACCAATCGCACATCTTGTGCCATTGCATAGACACATAACCTCAATTCATACATTGGATCAATACAAACACACCTGTATACATCCTACACTGGGCTAGTTCACATACTAAGCTAATCCATAGACACACTGTCAGTACACACACTGAGCTAATACACACAATGTGCATAATGCACTATTATACAAGCTGCACCAATACACACACTTCACTACACCAACTAGACCACCACTCAAGCTGCACTAATACAAATAGTGGACCAATACAGATACACTGTGGCAATGTGTACACTGAGCTATTGAAATAGCTATAGACAGACAATACATGCACTGCACCAATATCCGTTTTGCGTCAGTGCACATAACGCTCTAACGTACACACACTGCATCAGAAGCATACTGTATCAGTGTACACACATTGAACCAATACACATAGTGCACCAACACACACATTGCACCAATGTAGACACTGTGCTGGTGCAATGTAACAGTATAGTGGGACTGATTAGGTGCACCAGAACAATGTATGTGCTGTCTGTGTATTATGGCCTTCCTGCAGTCACTGCTTCCAGCACTTCCTGAGTAAATCAATATGTGATGCAGTAATAAGGCACTGCACCACAGCCTCTCTGTAATCTGGCACTGCACTCACTGTAATCAGACACTGCACCACAACCCCAATGTAATGGGGCACTGCACCATAATTCACTGTAATCAGGCCCTAGGTCATAAACCCATGTAATCAAACACGGCATCACAATCCCACTGTAATCAAGCAATGTACCCATTTTAATCAGGCACTACACAATAACCCACTGTAATCAGAATCTGGACCTCAATCCCACTGTAATCAGGCACTGCACTATAACCCACTGTAATTAGACAATGCTCACACTGTAATCAGACACTTTACCATAACCGACTGTAATCAGGAACCGCACCATAACCTACCGTAATCAGACACTACACCATAACCTACCGTAATCAGACACTGCACCCTAACCTACCGTAATCAGACACTGCACCCTAACCTACCGTAATCAGACACTGCATCCTAACCTACCGTAATCAGACACCGCACCATAACCTACCGTAATCAGACACTGCATCCTAACCTACCGTAATCAGACACCGCACCATAACCTACCGTAATCAGACACTGCACCCTAACCTACCGTAATCAGACACTACACCATAACCTACCGTAATCAGACACTGCACCCTAACCTACCGTAATCAGACACTGCACCCTAACCTACTGTAATCAGACACTGCATCCTAACCTACCATAATCAGACACTGCACCATAACCTACCGTAATCAGACACTGCACCATAACCTACCGTAATCAGACACTGCACCCTAACCTACTGTAATCAGACACTGCATCCTAACCTACCGTAATCAGACACTACACCCTAACCTACCATGATCAGACACTGCACCACAGCCGCACTATAATCATATCCTATACCACAATTCCACTGTAATCACAAACTGCACCTCAACCCACTGTAATAAGGCACTGAACCATAACCCACTGTAATCAGACTGTACAACATAATCCATCCATTGAAGCCAGACACTATACCACAACCCACTGTATTTAGACAGTGCAATACCACCCACTGTAATCAGGTACTGCACCACAACTAACTGTAATCAGGCACTGCACAATAAACCACTGTAATCAGGCATTGCACATAACCTATTCTAATCAGACCTGGTGTTACTACCCCACAATAAACAGGCACTGCACCATAACTCACTGACATCAGGCGCTGCACCACAACCCACTGTAATCAGGCACTGCACCATAATCCACTGTGATGCTGCACTGCAGTACAACCCACTATACTCAGGCACTTCACCCCAACACCACTATAGTCTGTAGTCTGGCATTACACAACCCCACTGTAATCACGCACTGCACCATTACTCACTAAAATAAGGCAATGCACCACAATCCCACTATGTAATCAATCACTACACCAGAACTCAAAAGCTATAAGGCACCGCACTACAGTCTCATACTATGGGAAACCTTCTTCTACTAGTGATATTGTTGCAAAAACAGTTTGCACAGAGATTAACAGTATTAATAGAATTAATACTATATTACTAGAAATAATTTTAAACATATTCCCATTGTAATCAGACACTGCACCACAACCACACTGTAATCAGACACTGCACCACAACCACACTGTAATCAGACACTGCACCATTACCCACTGTAATCAGACACTGCACCACAACCACATTGTAATCAGACACTGCACCACAACCACACTGTAATCAGACACTGCACCATTACCCACTGTAATCAGACACTGCACCACAACCACACTGTAATCAGACACTGCACCACAACCACACTGTAATCAGACACTGCACCATTACCCACTGTAATCAGACACTGCACCATAGCTCACTGTAATCAGACACTGCACCACAACCACACTGTAATCAGACACTGCACCATTACCCACTGTAATCAGACACTGCACCATAGCTCACTGTAATCAGACACTGCACCACAACCACACTGTAATCAGACACTGCACCATTACCCACTGTAATCAGACACTGCACCATAGCTCACTGTAATCAGACACTGCACCACAACCACACTGTAATCAGACACTGCACCATTACCCACTGTAATCAGACACTGCACCACAACCACACTGTAATCAGACACTGCACCATTACCCACTGTAATCAGACACTGCACCACAACCACACTGTAATCAGACACTGCACCACAACCACACTGCAATCACACACTGCACCATTACCCACTGTAATCAGACACTGCACCACAACCACACTGTAATCAGACACTTCACCATTACCCACTGTAATCAGACACTGCACCACAACCACACTGCAATCACACACTGCACCATTACCCACTGTAATCAGACACTGCACCATTACCCACTGTAATCAGACACTGCACCACAACCACACTGTAATCAGACACTGCACCATTACCCACTGTAATCAGACACTGCACCACAACCACACTGCAATCACACACTGCACCATTACCCACTGTAATCAGAAGCTGCAGTAAATCAGATACAAAAACCACAACCTCACTGTTATCACACTTTACACCTGAACACTGCAATTATAAGGCACTGTACCACAGCCTCGTAGTACTATGGCTACCGGCATTGTTGCAAAAGTAGTTTGCACAGGAATTAATACAGTAGTTTCATTTTAAATATCTTCTGGTAAAACATTTGTAATATTTACCTGTTCTTTTCAATCGCTTGGGAAAAAATGTGCAGCTTTGACGTGTCTTTAAGCTTCCATACTTTGTCTGGATCAGAAGGTTATAGGCTACACCTCCAGAAAGATTTGACTCTGTTCAAATCCTTGTCTTGTAATTTAAAAATAACTTGTCTTCCATTTTAATCTTACTCTATCTAACATATTTTCTTCAATAGTGTGAAATCTGTGCGCCTTTAAGTGAGGGTACGTGATGGGAAACGTTCCAGAGAAAATCATGTTTAAATTAAATTTAAAGCTAAAAGGAATCCAATCTTGCACACAATGCGTCTCTTGCTCTGAACCCACATCGCGGCTTGTTACTTACTCTGCAGAACAGATGGGATGCGAGCGATAGATATATTTGTACGTGTGAAGCAATGATAAGTCTACTTGTTTTACAGCTACTCATAAAAGACTTCTTGATTAATTTAGTAAAACATTGTAAAGAGGCCTGTATCAGAGAACCAAATGCAGTGATATATTAAAGGGCTCAGTCACTGATAGGGCCAAAGTGTCACGTTAAAGGGTTAATTCCCTCTTAAGACCAAAATGTACTAATGACATTGTCGAGTTTAAAGGTATATGGAAGTTTCCCTGTTTTTAAATTCCTATGATCTAACACAGGCGGCTTATATTAGAAACACACATTACATGGAGTCATTCTTTACACATACAGATGTATTTTATTTAAAAAAATAATTGGTTTCCACACCCCCAGAGGGGCCTACATAGGCACAGCATACCTACCAATAGAAAAACTGCATTCTGATACTTTGTTAACCCTATATGAACATTCAAGCCAACAGCAGAAACAGTGCAGAAACACCAGGAAAGAATGAGCTCCTCCTTGCTTCCTTTGGGTGGGGGAAAAAACACTATACACCCCATGATGCTTTGCTACAGATACTGGCTTACCAGACATTTCAACAATGTTAGAGCTGCCGGTGACTGGTCAAGATGAATTACGAATGTTATGCTAATTTGGAATTTCAGAGGCATTTCTTCTCAAAATCAGACAGAAAACAGAAAAAAAAATCAAAATGTCAGGGTAAGTGTATTAATACTTATTTTGAGGGGGTTTTTATGCACAAAAAATGTACTACTGATTCTACTAAAATCAAATTAATTCTTCATTCTCTATATACATTTAATGGCTCAGTCCCTCTTAGGACCAAAGTGTACCAATAGCAATAATATGTTTAAAGGGATATCTAAGTTTGCTGGATTAATACATTTCTGCACTCTATAGGCAAAAAGCAGCCTATATTTGTACAGTACATCTCATAAAATGTTTTATTTATATTAATATCTAAAAATCCCTCTAATGATTGTGTTGACACCCCCGGGGAGCAATATTAACCCACTATTTACCTGCTCTTACTTGCTCAGCAATAGTGTTGTCAGCAGTCACTGCTGGGATATGACTCATCCCTGCTTCCTGACTATGCTGTGTGCTGTTGCTAACAGTGCTATGTCTCAAATCTTTCATCTAACCGGATTGACCAAAACAAATTGCAGGGGGTATTAACCTTAATTGTAAACTGGCAGAAATTACAATAGATATCAGATGCATTCATAGTCAAGGAAACTTACATATCCCTTTAAGGGCTCAGTCCCTACTAAGAACAAAGTGCACTAATGGCAGTAACATGTTTATACTCAGTCCAGGCTAGGGCCAAAGTGTACTAATGGCAGCGATATGGTAATGTCTAAGTCCTTGATAGAACCAAACTATACCCATGGCAGTTGTATATTTAAAGGGTCCCTTCCTGCTAGAGCCAAAGTATACTAATGGAGTGAAATGTTAATCTACTAGTCACTCCCACCATATATACAAACAAGTTATCCTTTTCTATCAAAAGTTTAAAATATAACCCAATTATCACTATTTCTCTCCATCTTGGAAATCAACTCAAAGTTGACCCCTAGTGGAGATTTCTCTATAATAGTCCAATCTCTGCACTAGATGCCCTCTGAACAGAGAAGGACAAGGATTCTCCAGTATAAGGCATCTACAAGCCGGCTTTACTGAATGCAGCAAGCGGAGCCTTCTGTTGTTACATTTATTGCACTAACACAGGGAGGACAGACTTGTCGAAAGATGTTTGTGTTCGAATCATAAAAGCTAAATGTTATCAGTTGCCTGCACGTAAATAGCAAACGCTTTCCAAGTAAAGAATAGATAGAAAAGTCAAATGCAAGTTTTAAATAATAATTCACTAGTGACATTATTTTCCAGAACAATATGCCAGTATGATAGCTATAAAGTTGAAAATTTCAGAATAAATATTGTTCATATATATTCAAACTTGTAGAGTGCTCCATATGTGTATTGCTGCCTTGTCGAAGTTAAGGGGCTTGTGTACTTCAATGAAGCTGGGAGCTAAACCATGCAGGGTGATCCAAGATGGGCAGGTCATAGTAGAAAGGTCAGTCCAATGCGGTCCGCTGGAGTAGGAAATATCAACCCACACCAGTATATTTGCCAAAATACCCTTATGGATAAGCGCGACCAGCAAAATAACGATAGATGTGCCTGGAGTGCTGTGGTCCATAGGGTCACAAAGAGTCGAACACGACTGAACAACAACAACCATATCACAGGAAAAAAAGACCTAATGAAGCACAACATTATACTGATATCTGTATAATACTTCTTCATTATGGTAGATTTGGGTTAGAGATGGCACCCTATTATTGACAACAAAAATATCTAATCCTTAGGAGTCAGGAAGATATTCTAGGAGCCAGACAAGTGATTTTAAAGGCGACTGAAAAGAAGCCCTTCATAAAAATGCATTATACTTCAGAAAAATGCTTAGGAGCCAGCAATACACATTTTAGACTCCTGGGATATGCATACACAAGGGGCAAGAAATATATATATATATATATATATATATATATATATACACATATAAATATATATATAATGCACTGATTTCAAAAGATGACATGTACATTTATAGAATGAGTGACAGATGCATATAATTTAACTATGTTTAAATTCTTAGGTTCTCCTCATTAGGTTCTGCTCCTTAGGTCCTCATTAGGTTCTTCTCTCTATTCTGGCAGGTAAGGTCTCATTGATCAATGCTGGTCCTAGGGCCAGCTAATGAGAACCAATAATCTAACACTTCTCCATTTAAAAAATGCACCACCTGTCAAGATGCTCTTATATTCAAATCCTCTCTTTCTTCATCCAGCGGTATCTTCTGATGCTGACTCCAACTGGTACCTGTCACCAGCAGAGACATACAAAGGATCTCAGGATGTGACAGCTGGTCAGCGGGACACTCAATGAACATGGACAATCTCACATCACTTTGATGCTTTTAGCCTGTGATGCGTATAGCTCTGCTTTATCATAGTGAAGGGGTTAATGTGAAAAACACACAGTATTGTGGGTCTGGTCTGTCTTTTTCTCTGTCTTGTGGTCACTGCATCTTTTTTCCTCTCAATCTTCCAGGCTCCAGATTTTTTGCTGATGTTCAGCTGTCTGATCTGGAGACATCTCTGAGCCCTAACCTATTGATAAGACATAGATACCTCCTAGCCACTTAGTATCTGTCATTAGGAGGCGTAGAGCCTCTTAACTAATCAATGGAGAGTAGCTCGGTGTCATTGACTTTCAGATGGGGATCCTACATCGCATGCCAGAGTAACTAATGCAGGTAACCTTGAGCAAGGTCATTCCATTGCTTGGGCTGTGGGTATCAAACATTAGACTGTAAGTTGTGCAAAGAGGAAATCTTTAATTTCTAAGACACACATCGGAAGTAGCTATTAATGATGAAGGAAATTCATATATGCAATGTACCCTTTGTATACTATAGGAGCCTAATAATCTAAACTTCTGTGATTGTTTGAAACATACGTAGACATGTACATTTACACATATTTCACACATAGGTAAATAGATAGATAGACAGACAGACAGATAGATACATAGATAGACAGATAGATAGATAGATAGATAGATAGATAGATAGATAGATAGACACAGACAGACAGACAGATAGATAGATAGATAGATAGATAGATAGATAGACACAGACAGACAGACAGACAGATAGATAGATAGATAGATAGATAGATAGATAGATAGATAGATAGATAGACTAACAAATAAGCATAGAATGATAGACAAATAGATAGACAGACAGATGGCTCTGTTCTCACTGCCTTCTACTTAATAAATATTTTTAATTCATGACAGAATATGAGGATAACAACTTCACACCTCTACGACAATTCTTTTAAAATTTTTGATAATCCTCTTCACTGCAGATAAAGACTTCCTGCCTCCCTAATTACATGTCTGGTTATAAATACTCCTTTCCGCAAAGCGGCAAGAGGAGACTTGAATAGGGAGTTTTTACCTCACCTAAAATGATATTTTCTCTCTTTAAATATATATTTGTATATATATATATATATATATATATATATATATATATATATATATATTATTTATACATAGTAAATAAATAGTACATATTCATTCACATTTAAAGGTCTAAAACGTATCACCTGCCCATAATTCCGTGAAGTACAGTTAGTGCACTGCATTCTGGGAACCTGCTCAGGGACATGCAAATATGTACATAAAGGTTTCACTCTTTAATCCAATACTATGTTAAACTTTTAAGCTCCTTTTAAGCACATGCCTGCTGTATTACACAGCTTTAAACATTATGCACAAGCCAGGAAACCTACCCACAGACAGCACTGTTTTGATGTTAAGGGATCTCATAAGTGTGGGGCTGGTTCCCAGTTTGTGAAGTAGATTTTGTGGGGAGTTTGTTTACCACAAAAGTCATTAAACTTACGGTGGGCAAAAGAGCGATAGAAGGCTTCCACAGTACAGTAATACAATAAATATAAATATATATATATATATATATATATATATATATATATATATATATATATATATATATATAAAATACACTTACTAGTTAATAAGAGACATACAGTCTTCAACTAGTTAAGAAGCTATTAAATAAATATCTTGTATTTACGGTAACTGTTAACCCAATTAATATATAACACAAACCTTGCTATCCAAATACACATTTAACCTATTATCTTATCAATGATAGTTATGCAGTCTCCTTGCCAATTACTAAGGGACACATAACCTACTTATTAAGGAGTATTCATCTTGCTAAGAAATAAAAAATAACAGCAGAGTCGTTATTTACCACCAATCTGTGCGCACCTCAGGTGTTGCTGGGAGTTTAGCGCAGCAGCGGTTCCACATAATCAGTTTAGTACAAAAGAAAACAATGCATTGTGTGTACTGCAACAAGAATTCAAGAACACACACAAAGTACCTAGTGGCTCTCAGGCTGTTAAAATGTCCCTTTCTTCCATTATTGCATCTTAGCTGAGGAAAACAGAGTTCACCAGAACAAAGGCTCACGCGTTTCGCAGCAAAGCAGCACTTCTGACTACGACATTCCCTACTAAGGAGCAATCAGAAAAGAATGGAACTTGAACTAGGCCCTATAAGAGATATACATCTGCACTAATCGTGTAGTAATAGGTGCTCGGTCTCCTTGTGCTCACCAGTTAATAACAGCTATTAAACTACTAACCAGTTAGTGACTGGTCAGAATAAATATTACACATTTTCTGCATGCACCTCTTCCATTAAATGACCACGGTAATCATATATCTAAAATATCTACACTTGAGAACAAGCAACATTTTGAACGTGAAAAAATACAGTGTGTAATTTACTGCTGTGAAATCTACTCTTTTGGTTTCTGCTAATCAGCTTCTGGAGGTCGGAGTGGACTTTGAATGCAGAGGAGGCTTCTATCTGCACAAGGGTAATGTAGCAAATGCCTTCAGCTTGGCTAATCCTTAGTTTACAAGAATACACCATTGTAAGAAATTAATAGTAAGTATCAGTTCATAAAAGAAACTCTAACCGCAGTGTTCCTTTAAGGTGGATATTGATGAATGATGAACAAATTAGGTTGTTTTTCCTTATATTGATTTTGCACAAATGTTTGTTTAATTAGTTTCTAAAGCATAGCAGCTTTTAGAAAATGCATTCAATGATTGTTGTTACCATATGCTACTAATTCTATTGGAACTGATTAATACATTTGGATGCAGCATTAAAGGACCACTTTAGCCAACTTTTTTCTATATGTCTTTTAAATGACAAAACTTGATAGCATGTGTCCTTGTAAACCAATGAGCTTTGCCTTAGTTCTAATTAACGCATTGTGCACTGATATACTGCAGGATATTTCTCAAGTGTAGTTCTTCTTTATATGTATATACTCCACACACATTTCTATATATGTGTATAACAAGGGGGAAGGAGGAGTAGAAAAGGGAGGGCCAAATCAGACTGGGCCTATGTTAGCATTATCATTATTATTGTTTATTTGTAATGGGCCAACATATTCCGTAACAGCATTCATGAACATAGTAGTTCTACAGAAAGACATTGGAATTTACATATTTTTTCAGTTCTAGTTCTTGAAAATAGCACACTGTCCTTTTAAATAATTTTTCACGCACTAAAAAAAAAAAAAGAATTTCCATTTCTGTTATATATCCCTATAGAATTAGGTTTGTAATGTATTGCTGGTCTAGACATTTCATTATTAATAATAATGCTCTACATATTACTGATTTATATTATGCCAGAGGGGCCTTGATTATACATATTGAATATAGAACTAAATAATAATTTATATTCCCATGAACTTCAATTGGATTTACTATATGTTTGTGTTCATTAGCAGACAGCACAGCTGATACATCACTGCCTGAAATGCATAGTTCATACAGCTGTATTTGCGCTCATTGGCTGGCTAACAGGCACAACTTGTTCTGTTGCATTGTCCTTATTGGTTGAGAGGTACAACTCATACTAGTGAACTGGTATTTATTAGCAGACCTCATAATGCTGTAAGAAGCCAAAGGTATAGCCCATACATTTGCATTACTGCTCATTAGTTGATAGGCATAACTCATACTTTTTATTAGTGCTCACTGACTGATACTGTTACAGTTCATACTGCATTATAATATGAATGCACCTCAATTAATGATCATTATCTGAAAAGCATAACCCATACAGCTGTATTAGTGCTCTCTGACTAACAAGCATGCCTCATACTGATCTACTAGTGCTCACTGGCTAAAAGCCACAACTCATACTGCCCTGTTTGTGATCATTAGCTGACAGGGAGAAGCTCATACAGCTGTATTAATGTTCATTGGCTGCCAGACACATAAACCTAATATGAAGGCGCTTCAGAAATTTTACAATTACTCTTAATTAAAAAATTGATAAAAAAAATGTTAAAAAATAAAGAGCCTGGCGCCAAACTACATAGAGATATAAAACTAACAAGTCTAATACCTCTACTGTGATGGTGAAAAAATCTAAATAAAGTTATAAATGAGTGTACAAATAACACATACTCATACAGCTGTATTACTGCTCGTTGGCTTGACCAATGTATAGTAAATACGGATTCCCAAATAATGCACACCACACAATATCTCATATTGGGGTTAAACGGCCACAGCTTCCTTTATTAGCCACAAATTCATATTATTAACAAATAACGAGAGGTGCTTGCCCACCCACCACTGGCATACAGGGAAACCCTGTGCCCCCTGAGTGCTCCCACCACAAGATCTTCCACTGCTGCTAGTACCCACTATGGGCATGCCTGCCCATACCCACCAGCTGTGACAAACAACTAGATTGGAAAAGATAACCCTGAGGTGGGGGTGGCGGGGTTTAAACCTATAGCTCACTAACATAAAATGGGTAACCAGTGTATATATGGCTAACCCTTGTTTATAAAGCTCTACTATGACATATGGTGCAAAACTGAAAATACAAAATTACTTTATTCAGAGCTTAGTCATTTCTTAGGAATAATTGTGTATACTTTCAAATGGTCTTTTAAGAGGAAATCAGAAAAAAAAATGTCCACGATTTTTAACTCTGAATATCCAAGATTTTTTACAACGCTAAATCAACTAGTACTTGTTAAAACCAGTTATTCGAAACTACTAACTAATAAGTAGCAGGCATACTGTCCCTGGTACAAGTTAATAAGCAATTTCTACTCGTAATGAGTGTGCCAGGCAGTTATCTCCCCATGTATACAGCACCCACTTTGTACAGAGCTGTATACAGGCCCTCAATAACCATGCTGTGCACATCCCATTCATATACAAATGATGCCCCAGTTTAACAATGTGCGGGATACTGGGGGCAGGATGTGGCTTTGCAATATACAGTAATTTTATTTTATTTTTTTGCAAAAAAAACGCTTGTTGTTTTGACTCCCAGGGATATGAAAAGATACACGAGGCAGAATTACTGCTGAGCAGCAAAATGCTTCAGCAGCACCAGAAAAAAATCAATTGTTGGGAGAAAATAGAACAGAGGTTTACTATTCAGTAAGATGGCAGTAAGAGATCACAGGGAGGGAGGGAGGAGGAGCGATGAACGAGGAGAGGGAATGAATAGAAGGAGAGAAAAGAGGGAGAGAGAAAGAAAAATGAGGAGAGAGAGATTGGAAAAAGAGAAAGCAATGAGTGAGAGGAAAAGAAATAAAGGGGGGAAAGAAATGAAAAGGGGAGAGAGAAATGAGGAGAGAGACAGAGAGGAAAAACAAAATGAGTGAGAGGAAAATAAATAAAGAAGGGAAATAAATGAAAAGGGGAGAGAGAAATGAGGAGAGAGAAATTAGAGAGGAAGAATGAAATGAGTGAGAGGAAAAGAAATAAAGGGGGGAAAGAAATGAAAAGAGGAGAGAGAAATGAGGAGAGAGAAATTAGAGAGGAAAAATGAAATGAGTGAGAGGAAAAGAAATAAAGGGGGGGATAGGAGGGAAAGAAATCAAAAGGGGAGAGAGAAATGATAAAAGGGGGGATAAATAAGAGAAAAGGAAGAGAAAATGAGAAAGGGAAATTATAGGAGAGAGCAATATGGGGGAGAGAGTGTTGAAAGAAAGATATAAAGTGGGGAGAGAAATGAGAGAGTTAGAAAGAAAAGAGGGGAAGAAATGAGAGGGGAGAGAAATAATAGTGTTAGAGAAATTATAGGGGGAGAAAGAAATAAGAGAAGGAAATAAGAGGGTAAATGAGAGAAGAGAAATAAATGAGAAGGGGGGGAAAAGATGAAGGCAAAAAAGGAGAGAGAAATAAGTGACTTGGTGAGTGAAATGACAGGGAAAATAAGAGAGGAAAAGAAGGGGATAAATGACAGGAAGAGCCAGAGAACTGAGAGAGGGAGTGAATTTAGAGAGGAAACGAGGGAGAAAAGGAGATGGCAGAGGGAGAGAGAAAACAGAGAAATTAGAGATGAATAGAAAAAGGGAATGCACAGAAAAAAAGATTAGAGTGGGAGAGAAATATGAGAAAGAAGTGGGAGATAAATTACAAAGAAGAGAGAAAGAAAGAATAAGCTAGGGGAAGGGAGAGAAAAAGTGGTGTGGAAGAGAAATGATGAAGAGTGAGAGGGAATTAATAGAAAGAGGGGAAGAGAAATTAAAGAGAGTGGTTAATAGAGGAAGGGATGGACAAGGTGAGGGATAGAAAAATGAGAACAGGAGAGAGAGACGGGAGAACAGATAGAGATATATAAATGAGAGATGGACAGGAGACGGGAAGTCATTGTAATATATTAGTGAGAGAGGGAATTAAAAGAGTGAACGAGAAATGAATAGAGAGAGATAACAAAGGAAATGAGTCAGAGAAAGAAATGGATTAATATGCACACAGAAATATATATATATATAGGGAGAGAGAAAGAATACGATTGAGAGTGGAGGTGGACCCCAATAAATAAAAGAAGAAAGAGACATAGATGATTGGGAAAAAGGGAGACCAAGCTAGACCAAGCTTTCGATCTGCCAGACATGACAAGTGGGAGAGATATGAATGCAGTGAAGAAGGGAGGGAGAAATAAAGAAAAAGAAATGAGAGGGGGAAGGAGAGATAAATTAATGTAAGGAGAGAGAGTGAAAAATCATTGGTAGTACAACATGAAAGATAGATAGAAAGATAGATAGATAGATAGACAGAGAGACATATAGATAGATAGATAAATAGATAGATAGATAGATAGATAGATACATAGATAGATAGATAGATAGATAGATAGATAGATAGATAGATAGATAGATAGACAGAGAGACATATAGATAGATGGATAGATGGATGGATAGATAGATAGATAGATAGATAGATAGATAGATAGATAGATAGATAGAAAAAGAAAACAGAGACACTTGGGGAGAGAAAATGCAAACAGGCAGAGGGAGGAATGGAGGGGGATAGAAATAAAGGCAGAGTTGGAAACTTAAAAAGCACTGTAGAGAGAAAACAGAATGAGCATTAGTACAACATTAACGCTACATCATTCTGTATTATACTTTATGGCTGGCGATAGATTTGCTTAAATCATTGTGTTAAGACAATTTTAATCTCCTGAACATGGTGTACCCTGAATGTCAGTTGTTATTAGCTTGGTGAATATAAAATAACACAACAGGAAAGCTACAAATTGGAAAAAGAGATGGATAGATAGAAAGGTCAAGAGATGGACACAAAGTGAAGAAAATGGGGGAAATCACGGGGAGAAGAGAGAAAGAGAAAATATACTGAGAAAGAGACACAGAGACAGAGCACACATAAAAGAGAGAAAGGTTGACAGATGTCAAGGGAGAGATAAGGAAAGGAGGAAGAAGGTGTGAGAGTGAACGGTAGAAAAAAGGAGAACAAGATGGGATGAAAGTAACAGAGAATCAATGAAAAAGACTGGGGTGAGAAATGAGAGGGGGTGTGAGAAATATTGAGAGAACAAAAGAGTGTGAAAAATAAAGTTTGTGAGAGAGAGACAGAACTGGTAATTAAAAATATTTTCACGACCATGAGAAACAATGACATTATCATGTGGAGCATCATCTGACCATTAGAGGACAACTGAAGAGCTCATACTTTCCACACTCTAACCAGAGGGACAGAAAGGGTCTGCCCCCCCCCCCCCCCCACCCTACTGTGATAACAGAAGACTGGATAACAGTCTTTACCTGCCTACTCCCCTCCAGTGATTATTCCCGGGCCAATCCTCTTTCATATCCTTGGGCGACACATCAGCCGGAAACTACAATGCTAAGATTAAATGACAGTAACTAAATAAACAAGTTAAACTGTACTGTACGACCATTCCTGGTCCTGCAAGTGCTAAAAATACCATGATAAGCATCAAGTTAAGAATAACTCTCTCATTACCCTAAAGCAATTCACATGACCACGAGGAGCAATAAATGACTAAAGGGCTTTATCAAATTACAATGCGGAATATTACATGAGATCACAGGCATTATAAGATTACCATGAGTGCCCATCACATTAGCTTGAGGAGTTATAAAATGAACATGGCGAGCATCACATAGGCAAATCAAAATTCACATGATTATGATGTAATCAAAAACCATGAAGAGAATGAATTTATCACTGGTGATTCCAATATTACCCCAAGAGTTATCATATTATCCTTACCATAAGATATAACTATGATCAGGGGTGTAGGAGACAGAATAATTCTTGGGGGGATATAGCTCATTGTATACACAAGCCATAAAAAAAGCTTATATATACATACATGCAAACATAGAATAATCTGGGGGTATTTGTCCCCCCCCCCCCCATCCCTTCCAGTTCCCACACCCATGACTATGATGAACATCAATGCATGGGAATGTTATATATGGAGTGTGGCTGTCTGAACTGTGTGACATACCCCAACATGAAATCCCCCCACCTCCAGCAAATAGAAATGCTGAGCACCAAAAAAATATTTAGTATTTTTGTTTTTATTATAGATCATGTATTTTATTGTAGCCCTATAAGCATGTGTGTAGGAGACCAGATAAATCTGGGGGGGATAATTCAACTCTACTCCCAGGACAGGAAGCAGGCGTGGATCTTTGTTTAAATTCTCAGTGGCACCACCCAATATAATAAAACATGATATATACTGTGTATTGTTGTTTTTTCTGCTTCGTTGCAAAGAGAACAGTAGTTCCAAAGCATCCCTAGGTCGTCAGGTAGTGGCCCTAGCTTTCATGTTTAAGCTTGCTGGGTTAAAGGACCTGACCAAGGAGTTTGTGGTCAAACGGGTGTTACAAGGCATGTTTAAAGGCAAACTTAGGCAGGATAGGAGGTGGCTATCTACTTTTTTACTTGCAAAGCACTATATATATATATATATATATATATATATATATATATATATATATATACAGTATATACTGTATATATATAATATACATTTACACACACATATATATAATATACATTTACACACACACATATATATATGTATATATATATATATATATATATATGCAAATTTATTATGTATATTAAGGGTGAAAGCTTTCATGGGGAAGACATATTGCACCCTTGGTGCTGGACAAATCTGGTAATGCATTATTACGTTTATTTTTTGTTTCCCCTATTCATTTAATCTGGAGGGGGGATTTGTCCCTGTCTATAAGGGTTGTTAATGCAATGGTAATAATAATAATTATTGTTAAAAAAAAAGAATTATTACATTGAAAACCATTATTTTACTTCGATATATATTTACATATATACTCTTTTATATTTTTCTATATTGCAGACAAGATGGGAGGAGCTTCTGGCTCCAACCAGTGTATTAAAGACATACACTACAAACATTGCTTAGGAAGGACTCAAAAATGGTTAGTGTAGAAATAAATACAGAAATTCATTGGCAACTAAATAGTTAAAGTAACCAGCCAACCATGGAAATTACTTGAGTTGTCACAATGAGTGGTCAGCATATTAGTTTGATCAATAGATTAAGCAGGTGTGGGTTCTGTCTTTGTAGCTATTCAGTACAATGGGTGGAGAGTGATGATCTTTCGATATACCAATCATCTAAATAATAATAGCAGGGACCTAAAATATTTTTTTAGTTGTATTACTATTTTACTATCACAGCTCTTATGTATTTACTTTGTCTTTTGTTTAAAGAACCCTGGGAAAAGGTTGGCACTTGATGCATAAAGTGTAAAAATAATAATATTAAATGAAGACGTCATGTCAAAATTATATTTTAACTTCTGTTTTATTTTTATTTTTTTGATGAACTTGTTCCGGGGGCTGATTTATAAAACTATCTAAAAAAATCCTATACTGCTTGAGAAACCCGACTCACAGCAAACTATGGATTGAAGTCGTATTCTGTGAAATAAAATGACACAATTTGCTGTATGTAGGTCAATGCGTCAAGCATAATTTCAGATCCATACTGTACTGTAGTCTGTGGATAAAAGAGATGTGACCTCGCTGAGTTAACCTGTGTCTGTGATGTCATCTTCCTGCGACACATTTGTTCTGACATCCAGACATAAATTGTAGAACATCATTTGTAATGAATAGAGCGCACCTACATCTTAAATAACCAAAATCGACAGAAGTAAAAAATGCATAAAAGAAATTCGGGACCATTGTATTTAAAAATATTTCAAAAATATACTCTTTTTGAAGAACTGTATATAATAATGGGCAAACTGTTTTCAGAAAAGTCCCTTAATATGTTTTATACAAAAAATGTATGCAAATTTTCTGCTGATCCCCTGGCTCAGAGGAGAGGAGACTTTGGATACAGGGGAAGCTTTTATCTGCAAAATTAAAACTGCATGTGCTTAGCTCAACCTTCTAGAGACAGATCCAATCAATCAATACTACAGGAAATCAAGCCAAACTGTTCACTGGAAGGTATGATCATGAGGCTAAAGCTCAAATATTTTGGCCATATCGTGAGAAGACAGGATTCCCTAGAGAAGACTCCGATGCTGGAAAGGCACAAGAAGAGGTGGAGATGGATTGATGAGGTAATTGAAGCAATGAACATAAGCTTGAGGGGGCTTAAATGGGCCGTGTCTGACAGATGTACCTGGCATGCTATGCATGTCGCAGAGATTCAGTCTTGACCGAACGACTAGACAACAACATACAGCCTCTTATCAAGATTACAAGATTCATTATCCAACAGATCATACAGAACAAGATATATATTTACAGTACATAGTTACATAGTAATTGAGGTTGAAAAAAGAATTTTAGCCCATCAAGTTCAACCTTTTAAGATCTCCTCTGATCTGCAATATGCAGATTTATTGTTAATTTGTCCAGAGGAAGGCAAAGAGAAAAAAAAAAGTTTACAAAAAGGTACATTCATATTTTTAACACTTGCTCTTTTTTTTTTGCTTTTTGTAAATTAAGCTTTTCATAGCCCCTTAAATGTTTAAGCTTCACCCCAAGACCCATCTAGTTCTGTAGCATCCATTTTGGAGAGAGACCCTCACTTGGCACTAGTATTGATGCCTCTAAATAATGAAATCACCTTGTGCCATAGCTAATGCCTGATACCCTAACTATTACCTCAACCTTCAAATGACCTTGAAAAAAAATATATATGTTATACTGAGGTCTTGTATTTACAGAATTCTATTCCAAATAACTATATTTACTAAGTTGCACAGTCATCTTAGAAGGTTAATATATTTGAACTAATATGTTATGCAGTCCATCCTATCTCTTTTATAGTCTTGTAAGACCTCCGCTACCCTTGAGTTTATAAGGGGAACCTAGTGCGATCATTGGACACCATTGCAAATTTATTTGCAGTTTAGACCAAAGATACTTGAGCAATTGTAAGTTACAGTAGCCCTTAAGGGAGCCCGTCAGTTAATTTGCTATTCAATTGACTTTTTATGCGAGTTGAAAATGGCTTACGTGTTACAGACTCGAAATCCTTGCGCTTGTTAAAACCGGAACTTACAGCCCAGCTAAGACTTTGATCTTTCACATCCGGAAGAGTTACAATCGCAAATCGCTATTCAACTGCTACAATTCATCAAGCCCTTCAAATGTTTTCATACCCGTAAACGGCTAATGTAGAAGAAAATCCTACGAGTACTATCGAGGACTTGCAAACAGTCTAAAGACACGTCCGTAGCACTGTAAAAGCAAATAAAAAAATCAATACTGCACTGAAAATGACTATCTAGTGCAGATTATTCAAAAGGTAAGCTATTGGATACACAATATGTGCAACTAGAATAATTAGACTCTCACCTTGAATACAGTATATAAAAACATTGGTGAGATTGTTCTTGTTGATCTCTGGTGGTATGGTCATCCACTATTGTTTTTAGATGTGGACAAAAGTAATGAAGTAAATAATAATGGTGATTCGTGGAAATAGATCATACAAAGTCCTGTAGATTTAAAGAAGGACTTTATTATACACAATACTATTCCACATAAACAATTAAATAAAAAATCACAATTATGAGTAATGATACAATTGTGGCAGAAGTAGTACACACAAGCTAGTGTGCTTGTTAGGTACAAAAATCCCAGTTATATTGTGATGATAGGATAAACGAGTTCCTCTGCTCTCAGCAGCTTCCTCAGTATCTCATCCCCTTACAGGTAGTTAAACTAGTAAGGCTTGTGTGTTTTGAACATGAATGCATCTGAGAATTAGCAGTGTATGGAAAAAAAATGTTTGCATGAAAAAATATCAAAATAAACATGTAAATAGTTACCCTAAATTTTGATGAATTTCTTGCATTTGCAAACTGTTTTCTATTAGTGTTGAAACCCCCTGAAAATCCCAGCAAAAATTAGCATACATTGTATCTTTTTGACCTGTGAATTGAGCTGCAGCTTTCCTTTAGATTTCTGTAATACCCAGAACAAGGTCTATGTACCTTCATTCACTGATTGTTTTATCTACATCCCAGGTAATACTTCCCCCCGCCTTAGTGACTTGTCCATGAAACTCCCCCCCAGCCCCAGTGATTTACCCCCTCACCTCCCCCACTCCCAGTGAATTGTCCCGGTGATCTCTCCCAGCCCCAGTGAATTGCCTCATTACCTCCCCCAGACTCAGTGAATTGCCCCATTTTCTCCCCAGCCCCAGTGAATTGCCCCTGAGATCTCTCCCACTCCCAGTGAATTGCCCTTGTGATCTCTCCCAGCCCCAGTGAATTGCCCCATCACCTCTCCCAGCCCCAGTGAATTTGCATGCACTCACTCACACAGAGACACATGGAGACACATGGAGACACATGAACAAAAAACCTTCCAGGTCATTGCAGGACCATAAATTAAGCATAAATGCTCATTCGCCTAAAAGACAAATTAGTATAGGAAGAAGAAGCTGAAATGTTTGGTTTCAGTAAAATTATAATTTGTCAGAATTTATCAAAGAGGGGTTGTATGTCTAACGAACAACCATATAACCGCTCAAGCATTTTCACTTGAATGTCGTTTTATGGTCCTTTAAGGACCCAGGGTAGCAGACTCTTCTAGCTGGCTGCAAACAGCATTGCTGATTGGCTGCAAACCTGGGCATGCTCACATGGATAGGGTACACTTTTACAAAAATGAACTCTCTTAGGAGCCTAGCGGAATCCTGGGGGTGTAAACATCACCCGCAACAGTTTTTTTTAACGCAAAACTAAAAAAACATAGTGCATGCAAATACATGTAATCATACACTACTAATTCCCCTGTATTAGATGCATTCATAACCCAGCTCACTTGCATATACCTTTAAGTTTAATTTTGCTATTTTGTGTGTCCCCCATTTATTTATGTGTGTGTGCGTGGGGGGGGGGTAGTCCCATCCCCCCCAGTTTCTACGCCCCTAGGTATTATTATTATTACATTGTATTCATATTACCACTTATGAGCCATTATCGTATTGCTATTATTATTATTAATCAGGTATCTGAGTTACATACAAATCCGGTTTAAAGTCGTTCTAAGGCATCTCGTCCTTAACTCGGATATTTATAATTCTTTTTTGTCTTTTGGCCTGTATTTCACTGCCTTATGTTTCACTTTCCTCTTTTTACCAATGCATAGGATGATTATATTATCTCTGTATTTTCACATGGAAAAAAAAAAAACTTGACCTTGACTTTAACCACATTGAAATTCTATGTTTTTCCAAGCAACTCAAGCAGATGTTTTATTTTCTGCACTTGAGCTTATGTGAGGCTCAATATCTAATCAAATCAGTTTTTGACTAACACTGTAAATAAGTGGATGGCTTTACATTATAATAAAATAAATACATTTCTCGCTGAATAAAGGGAATTACATTGAAGGCATAACAAATAATTTAATAGAGCTTTGTTACATGACAATTCTGGTAATATATTTAAAATATATCTCTAATATATTATTTTTATATTCAATTACGCTGCAGTTGTATCTACCTTTTTTTCTACTTCTCTATTTCCTGATGTATACAGAATCTTTGAATGCTTAGATAGCTAAAATCTGCATAAAGGGTACGTGGCACCTAAAGTTGTCACAGCTTGCAAAAAGATTAATGTAAAACTCATTCGTTTACAAAAACTCAGAAAAAGGTATCCTGCTGTTTCCCGCATCCACTTAAACAAAACATGTATGTAGTTTACCTGCTGCTTGTAGGTAAATACTATTAAAGACTACTGTAGTGCAGGCATTTCTATAATGCATTTAAAACATTAGAAAAGTTTCCTTTTTAAGCAGAAATAATCAATGTACAATTTACAAACTATAGACAATGTGCAATTCTTTTTTCTTCATCTGTCCTGAAATGGTATAGGAAACAGCATGGCAGTAAGCTGTATTGACGTCTTAACTGCAACAGTATTGTACTTTCGTCCACATTGGTTTGAATGTAAATCAGATAGGGAAGCACAATTAACATGACCCCCACTTAATTCACTAATTAGCTTTCAGTAGTTTTTTTGCTATTTTCTTTTTGTTTAAATATCATTTGTTTTCTAAGTGGGGGAACTTTTGCGATGTACAAAACTCTTTTTTTTATTTTTTTATTTATGATGGAAAGTGTTGGATAATAATAGTGAAAATATATAACCATTCTGTAATGCTCCTATTTGCTTGAATTAAAATAGTCCATTTGTGTTCACATTTGAATGTCTAAAACAAGTTAAAATACTTGTTTCATGCCCAGAATTCTGAGAAATACAGTTATTACACTGCATTCTGGGAACCTGGGCAGGGACATGCAAATGTGCCCACAAAGGCTTCACTCTTCACACTTGTAATCTATTACCATTTTAAAAGTGCACAATACTTTTTGTAAGTTATTATTACAGCACAGGGATATTATTATTATTATTATTATTATTATTATTATTATACTACTAACGAATTGCCCGTCAAAAAATGACGGCAATGAAATTGTAAGTGAGCTAATGCTGTTTGGTGTGTAATAATGAAATATATAATACATTAATAAATGAATATACTTTACCTATTTTGAAGCATTGTGTTGAAGAGCTGCAATCTGTTTTGATGTTGCTGCAGCATTAGTGGTGTGGATCTGCTGTGTAAGCGTGCTGAATGTGTGCAGTGTAAGAGTGTGCGTGCGCGAGACCAAACCGTTAGCGTAGTTGTGTACTTCCGTATTAGCGTAAAATGGCGGGTAATGTGTGGTATGTGTCTTAGCGGAATATCCGTAGGTCGTTTGTGGTGTTTTGCGTGTTTCTTGTGGTGTTTTGCGTGTTTAGAGTGCTGTAGCCTCGTTTTCGTTTTGTTCGGTGGCCATTTTTTCTCTCGCTTAGCGATTTTTTTAGTGTCTAAACGCTTTTATTTTGAGTTAACTGAAGTGAAGTTGTTTTTTTGAGGTCCTGGATGCTCCCTCTTGCTGTAGGTAAGCTTTTATGTATGTGCTGTGTGTATTTATTGTGTTTTTAATTTTGTGATGTTCGCGAGTTGCGTCCGTTTTATGCGAGGTCGTAATGTGTGGTAACGTGTCTCGTATGTTGTTTGCGTTGCGAGGTAAAGTTTGCGAGGGTCGCGGTTGTTGTGTTGTTTGCGTTTTAACGTAAATTTTGCAAAAGGTCGCAGTTGCTGGCAAGGAGCGCCATCGGCGCTCCATGCCAGCAACTGAGGCCCTCGCCCGCAGCCCTCGCTACGAGCCCGCAAGCGTTAGCAACAACTCATACGCTCACAAATATATATGTGATATTATTATTATAGTATTGTTATTATTATTATTATTATTCCTCAGGATACATACAAATCCAACCTGAAGACGTTCTCGTCCTTAACTGCCTGTAATAGCTTTAGAGTTTTTTCAAATGTATTGTGCTAAAAAAAATATTAGGTTTTTAAGACAAAACTATTTTATTTTGAAGGGAAATATATATGTATTGTTGAGAGATTCTTTGTCCCACTTAAATTAGTCATGCTAATGAGTAAAGGGTGTTATGCAAGCTGCTATAACTTGTCATTGTTATTAAGCAAGTGTAAAGATTCTCAGATAAATTAAAATGTGGCAGTAATGAATCAGTCCGTCTAGGATTATGTTGGACAACATGATCATTAAGTGTTACCCAAAGGTCTCTGCTGCGATACCTTTATCAGCTGTAGCTCTATGCAGAGATGCTACAGGACAGTGAAAAACAAGTGGGACGTTCTTTGGTGTAAAGGAGGGGGTTGGAGGTGTCTGGAGGAAATTATTTATTTTCTAATAGTGACACACCTCTGTATATCAACGTGAAGTATCTCTATAATCATAAACAACTTAAAGGTAAATCTAAGTTTCGGTGTAATTACCTTTTTCTAATCTAACACATGCTGCTTATATCAGAAACACACATTATATTGATTCCTTCTATACACATACAGGTTTATTTTATTTAAAAAAAAATGTTTTCCACACCCCCAGAGTTGCGCAGTGTACCTACCAGTAGAAACACTGTATTTGGGTACCCTATACTAACCGTCAATACCCCAGCAGAGCATTGCAAAAATACACATAGCAATATCTCAGCTCCTCCTTGTTTCCTTGTGGTGGGAAAAAAAGACTACACATCCTATGATGCTTTGCTGCAGAGGCTAATTTCCCATTCTTTGCCACAATGTTATAGCTGCCTGTGATTGGCCATGTTAATTTAGCTTGAGTTATCAGGGAGCATTTCTTCCTAAAATCAACTGCCAGAAAACTGAAATTAGGGCACGTTTATTAATTTCTTGGGGGGAATTTGTCATGCAAATTTTTTTTTGCATATGGTACTAATTCACCTCTATATGATGCATTCATAAGCCATGAAACTTAAATATACCTTTAATATGTATTTTAGTCATATGTATGCATATTACTATAAAATTAGTTCATGTATTAGTAACAGTAACTGTTTATCAATAACCCTTTAATGTTATATACTGACTTATTCTTGTAAATGATCATAAACCCCTTCATCTGTTATTCACGTAGATTTAGTCAGAAACTGCAGAAAGACCAATGCAAAGGTAGGGTGGATGAAACAGGAGAAGAAAGCTCCCCGCAGCCCCCTGTACCTGGCCGGAGCTGTCAGGACGGGGGCCTTAGCCAATCAGAGCCCTCGAGACAAGGGCATGGCCTCTGCCTCTTGAACTTTCAGTCACTGGCAACGGAGAGGGGAAACCCGGGCTGGATAGAGAGAGACTTTTCGTCGGAGGGCAGTGCTGGCCCCCCCTAGAAGAGTGGGCCCTGCTCCAATGCACCACTTGCACCATCAGTATCTCTGCCCCTGACTACCAAGATCAATTGTGTTCTATATTTTAACTTGAATAACTAAACTTGATAATGAGTAAAATATCAAAAAATAAATAAGCATAGCTTTAAATTATTACATTGTATACGCAATTACTCTTAACAGTTTGGTTCTATTTACTTTTCTCAGCTGATTCTGCTGTTACTTTCTCAGAAGATATGTGATTGTAAACTAATAAACTAGTAAACTACTATTCCTATTGAAAGCACAGGCAGTCTTAGTTACCATATCCTCATTGCTTTGTGCAGACAGAAGCTTCTCTGTAATCAGTCTCCTCCCACCTCATGAAGCTGATTAGCATACAGATACCACAGCATCATAACTACATTAAATAGGTAACAAATTATACGTTGTATTATTTTATTACATTCTACAAACATTGTGTAGTTCTTCAAAAGAGCATTTTTTTAAATAAATAACCTGAACGTTGCTTTGAAAGTATCTGAAAATTGTAACCAGTGTTAAAAGCAGTACACTGCATCCTTACAAGCAATAACTACATTTAATCATGCTGGTAGCTGCAGTATTTTGTAATTAAAGAGATGCTGACACCTCAGGACTAATTTACTTGATTATGACACCGACGTGACTTGGAACTCAAAGCATCATCTCCCACAACAAAGGTTTTGGAAGAAACATTTAAAAAAAAATCCATGAACTTAGCTGCCAGTCGTGGTATAATGTCTGTAGCTCTGGTACTTGCTGCCATGTTCATTGACACTCACGTGAAAATGTGCTTTAGTTATAGATAAAATGATTTGGCACCTTGTCTACTTCTTACTTGCGTTGGTTATGATGATAAATACTTGTACACTTTATGCTTTTCTCATTAATCCTCACAGCAGAGCACCGTTGCTCTATACAGGATTATGTTGTGCAAATTCATTGCAAAAAAAAAAGAGTGCAACTTAGGCAATTGTCTCAAAACGGGAAAATAATATTCCTTCCTGACCCCAGATACTGGGCAATTGGATTCCTCCCTGGATCAATACCCCTCTATAATTATACAGGATAACTCTGAATGCCATTTGTAGTTATTTTATACCCACAATGAAATAAGATGCATATCCAGATTCACAAACATTAACACAAGATCAAAGTATAAATTACCCTGATAAAGTAAGCTGTGAACCATCGAAAAGTGTTGCCACTACCCAACTTTCTGGTCTATATGTGCACTGGGGGCCTCCTCTGGGGGGTCCTTTGTTGCCTATTTTTTGCATTTTTTTATTTTTATTTCTGTAGTAAGGGCCCCCTAACCTGGCCACCCCCTGACTCCCCCCCCCTCACACACACACACATAGGAGAGGGAAAGTAGGAAAGTAAGACCAAGCACACCCTGGCGCTGTCTCAAATGTTATTAGAGAAGCTGGCACAATGCAACACAGGCAGGAGAAGCAGAGAGAGGATAGGCAACAAAGCAAGGGAAGGGGAGCTGCTATGGCAAGGGAAGCTGCTATGGGAAGTGGTCTTGGGGAGGGGAGCTGCTTGGAGAAGGGGTCTTGGGGGACCAGTGGCTATAGGAGGTAGGTTTTGGGGGAAGGGAGCTGCTTTAAGAAGGGGTTGGGGGGTGGGGTTAGGAAATTAAAAGTGGCCAGTGGCTGGGGAATGGGAATCTTGGAGAGGAAGGAAGCTGCTTTAAGAAGGGTTATGGATGGTTGTAAAGTTGGAAAGGCAAGTGCCTGAGGAATGGTGTTACGCCCGCCAGATTTGGGGGTACTACCCTCACCCCAATTCTCTCTCTTTCTACAGGTCGCAACTGTTTGTTCCAGATCTTGACACCAGCAGACACTTCAGATGACAGCATCATTTCTGAAGATGGCAGGCACCATTAGACCCCTTTACTTAGGATCTAAGACACACCATGTACCTTTGATTAATACAAGCAGACTCTGACACCACCTTTGTTTAGTGTGTCCAAAATCAGACTGGCAGTTCTTTATTGTTACAGAGATATATAAAAAAACAAAAAGATGACACAAAACACCAAAGACTTCCCCCCAGTTCTAGCCCATCCTCCTAGGCGAATAGCTTGCGAATAGTCCTCACCCACATGGCTTTCTTGTTCTCGTTACACATTTTTTCTCCTCTTACAGAGCCATAAAACTAGCTCCCCCCTTCATGACTAAAGCCTGAGCCTTCACACGTGGCCAATCACAGGGCCATATAAATTCTTTAGAATTTTTTAACCCTTTGAATATCCCAGATACGACTGTTAAGCAAGTTGTTAGTACCTTCTGACCACACATATAATAACTGATGAACCCCAAACAGTCTAGTGGGCCTTCTGTTCATAACAGATGGGGATCTTGGGGGAGGGGAAGCTGGTTTGGGGAGGAGTCTTGTGCGGGTGGCACCTAGGGTGGGATAGATTGTGGCACTGAGTAAGATGGCAGGGGCAGAGCAAAAAAAATTGGTTTGTATGTATGTATGAACATGTCACTCTATAGAGTTGTAGTGGGTGTTTGTGTCAATGTACTCTTTTTTGTTTTGTGTGTATATTTATGTGTCACACTATACCCGTTCATCCAACTGTAATTTAAATGGAGAGCAGGCTCTGGCACGATGTCTTAGAATATCAACCCCTTTTTTGAAAACATAACAATCTTCAAACTTCACAGAAGGATGTGAGGAGTATTGCAATCTATGGATGAAGGTATGGCAGCAGGGTGAAAGTGTAAACCAAAGCTAGAGACCCCCTGCCAAGTGAGGCAGCGAGGCAGGTGAGCGATTCAGCATGTGTAGTGTATATATGTGTGTCACCGTGTACGCTTTCCAATGTGTATTTGTGTGTGACATAAGGTACTGTTGTTTGTATGCACTTGTGTATCATTATCCTATATGTATGTGCGAGTCACACTCACTCCTGCTGTTGTGCTATATCTCTAATTCTAGTCCAATTAAAGTGCCCAGACTTTGTTTTCCAATCAAACTCCATCAGATCCAGACACAGATTGTCTTTTTCCTGCCAAGTAAATGTTTTGCGGTGTTTTGTTTGGATCGCAGTGTGCGCAGACTGTGTGTAGGAAACATGTGTGACCTGTGGCTCTGACCACATTGATACTTTGGAACAAACCACAATCACTCCTTATGGTGTGGTGTGGTACGCCTGTAAATGTGCATCTGTGTCTGTATCTATTTGTGGGTCTTACTCATGTATGTGTGTGTGTATATCTATTATGTTTTTTGCATAAAATGTATTGGTATATATTTGTATGTGCGATATGGTATATATGTGTCTGTGCATTTTCTATGTAATGAAAGTATAAATGTACTTTACAGAAAGGGTAATAGATAAGACAAACAGCATTCCCATGGAAGTGGTAGGGTCAAGCACGACTGGGCTCCTAATTATGCCTCCCTGAGGACTGATATAGCATGGTCTGTAGGTAAATAGAATGGGCAAACCAAATGGGCCTCTTCTATAATCTATATAGTGTACTTATATGCATTGAAATACACCCTTCAAACCAGATCATAACCAACAGACCAGTATTCTATGTACCTAAAATTCTCAAGCTTAATTATAATTCCTTTATCCTTGAAGATTGTTGAGGATTAAGAGGGGAAGACGGGATGATTAAATCATTGGATCTTTTGAAATCTACCCTTTCCCCCTATATGTCGAGTAGCAAGCAGTTTACCGGTATAACTGTAAACTCCTGCAAAAATGTAAATGCCCCTTTCTTACATACAACCTTCACCAAAGCGGCAATTTTTTTCTAATCAAAAACTAGCTTTATGCTGTTTTTCCAGGCTAACCAGGCTCTTAGACTCAATGAGCCCAATTCAATTTGAAGCCCGCATCTCGCGGTATACAGGCCGTGCTTCGAGCTTGTACTCTGCTACAATTGCGGTGCAATTCTATTGAACAAGAACACAAGTTGGGGGCCGAAACCAGAAACCATGCAATCGTATGTAGCATTTCAAGGTGGGAACATGATCAATTAAGCAAGGCCATAACTACCCATTTAGAAACAGCCAATAGAAAATGAGACCGTCATCATTAGGTCAGTAAAACATGGAGATTACATGTCAATCAATTAGGTTCAGGGGTCCGATATGCGATCAGATTCACAAAACCGCAAAATACAAAATCATAAAAATGAATGTCGATACTGTTCTAGTCCACGTGGGTGGCCTTATACGTATTAACTCATTGATTCCCGAGATCGATATAACGCCAAAGTGTAACATACATTTTTTTTTATTGACGATTTCGGAGCTTGAGACTGTTGTGCAATTAATTCCAACGTCTTTCATCACTTTCCCTGTTATTTACAGTGCAGTATTGATTTTTTTATTTGCATTTACAGTGCTACGGACATGTCTTTAACCCCTTTGCGTGTCCTATACTCTCTGTATGTTTGTTCTGACTTGTGTGCGCAGGGACGTGGGTGTACGCAGACCCTGAACCATGAGTGCGTGCTAGGTATTATTCGCTGTCTTATTGAGCTGTACAGTAACACCCACACATGCTTACATGTGTTCAGACAAACACATGCACATAACACGCAGAACATCAGCTGAATATCAAGGTCAGTAACAAAGCAGGAGTCATACAGGTGACAGAGCTATAATTTAGTGTATAAAAGGATTAGTGACAGTGTGTTTATGTGACAACGGACTGCAAGTTGTCAAGATGAAATAAAAAATACATCATATCTGAGCACAGGCTGGTGTGGTTTACAAAAACCCCAGTATAATATGTAAGTAGTAAGTCAGATATTATACTTTTGCATGGACATGTATGAACATTTGCCCTAGCACAGGGTAGTCAATTCTATTTTTTTTTTTTTACAAAGCTCACCATGGTCCGAACATTTAAAGTCAAATTTTTAATGGGTACTCATCTTAATATTTTATTGTAATTGCATTTAGAAGGGTACTAGAAGGAAGTTTACATATTGAATGGATCTTAGTTAAAGAACAAGACTGATATTATAGCTTATTTAAACATTTGGAGTATTATGTTAAGATATATAAGATACATTTAATCAGGTAATGGAGGTGCAACAGAAATGTACGGAAGATACTGATTTGGACTATTTGTGTCTATATACTGCCAGCACTAGGTGCAGAAATGTTTGTCACACTGTTACACACTCAAACAATATATATCAGACTTGATAAAGGGAGTTTGTCACTGTAACTAAAATGTTTGTTGAATAAAAAAGGTATACTTCAATACTCTGATGATTCATCAAGATTATTGGACACTCAAGGCTACGTCTTTATATATATATATATATATATATATATATAAAGCCCCTATACTAAAACCCCTACACTGCCTAAACTAAACCCACTGTCCCTTGCCTGTACCCCGCCTGTTCTCTCTCCCTTCTTCTACCTGCTTGTTCTCTCCTCTCTATCTCCCTCCTCCCATCCACATTTATTACTTACCCCATCCTACAGGCCTGGTGGGGGCAGTAACACCCCGAGAGCTCACAGATGTCGGGACGCACTTTTACCCTTGGGATGGGGTAATACATTTGAATGGGAGGAGGGAGACAGAGAGGAGAGAACAAGTGGGTAGAAGAAGGGAGAGAGAACAGGCAAGGGTACAGGCAAGGGACAGAGGGTTAGGCAGTATAGGGGTTTTAGTATAGGGGTTTAGTATAGTGGCAGATACAGGGGGAGAGAGAAAGGAAGCTGGTAGGGGCGCACTATTACACTTGAGCGCTTCTATGCCAGCGCACATTTGTGTGCTGCCCAATTGTCGGCGCCCATACATCGGCACAACTTCAGCACGCGCGCTGAAGACGTCGTGCCACACACACACATATATATATATATATATATATATCTAATATGTAAATAGTACATCTGTGTTCACATTTCCCATTTGAATGTCTAAAACAAGTAAAAATAAATGTTTCCTGCTCAGAATTCCGAGAAATACAGTTATTACACTGCACTCTGGGAAGCTGAGCAGGGACATACAAATGCGCCCACAAATGCTTTGTTCTTCAATCCATGACCATTTTAAACATGGCTTCCTTTAAGCTTATGCCTGCTGCATTATACAGCTTTTATGCAAAGCCAAGGTTGGATTTTACACAAGCTGGGAATCCTACACACGGACAGCCGTTTCAATTTTACTGCCTATCATCAGAGTGGGGCGGGATCCCAGCATGTGTAGTGTATATATACACTGTATATATATATCGTTCAGTTGTTTACGACTGTGTGACCTCATGGACCATAGCAAACAACGCACATCTCCATGGTTATGCTAATCCACTTGGTTTTCATGGCAGAAATACTGGAGTGGGTTGCCAGCATAGATGTATGTGTGTTTATGTATATACTCTGGTAATGAACTGAGCCTACTGTATCCTGAAATATGTTGCCGTAGACTTGTGCAATTTGGGATTGTTCATCACTGATGCCATTGGTCAATCTGGGTCTACGCTATACAAATAAGACTGAGATTTATAAAAAAAAGAAACTAAGATTGGAGGAGGCATGGGCACTGGTTGGAGAGAAGCTCAGAAAAGGTATGCAGATAATTCCTTATTAAGATAGATTTAATCATACTTAAGGATTGAGAATCTACCTCCTATATATCTAATACTTTTGTTCCCTTTTGTTAGAGTGATTTCATCTGTTTGTTCTTTTGAAAAGTTGTTTCTTTTTGTTATTTTTTATTTTCCTTAATATCATTTTTTTTTCTTTTTAGTTGATTTTTCCATATAATAAATGGTATTTAGTAATCTACCTCATTATATTTCAACACACTCTTACCCCTAGAACCACCCTCAAAAGTTCTAATTTAGCTACATTAGAAAAGAATAGTACCTATATTTTTAAGGTAAGATAATGAGAATAGGGAAAATTGGAAAATGAGGGAGATGTAGAGTAAATGCGGATTAAAGCCAGCTGGCAGCAACAAAAATAACAGAACAAAACTAGGAAGTTTATTATATTTTTGAACAAAGCTTTATTCTTAGTTTAAATCAAGTACAGATTGTGTATTAGCATATATAATTAGAAATACATATGTTTGTCACTTACTAAATTAAACTGAAATGTATATGTTTATGCCGATATTTCAAACCATACTTATTGGGGGGGGGGGGGGGGGGGGCAAACATTGCTACGTGATGAAAGATATGAGGAAAAATAAAGATACCATGAAAGAGGAAAGGAAGGGTGGCAAGCTGACCTTGAGACTCCAGCCTGGAGGTGTCTCACAATGGAATTCCATCCCACACTATGAATGCAGATTAAGGGAGAATTGTTCTTTTAAGGTCAATGGACATTGAGTGTGTGTGTCTCAGTGCCCTGTGTCACTATGTACTGATAGTTGGTATGTCTGTGAGTGTGTTAGTGTCACTCAGTATGTCTGTGAGAGTGTGTTCCTTGAGTGAAGACTTCCTTCTTGACCCGTCCTCTCATTTTAATGCAGCCTATCTGATATCCGTCTCACAGTAATATTCAGAAATTATGATTGTGTTTGATCTGTTCCCTCTCCTTGCTCTTTACCCTTCTAGCTGGTATCAAGATCCTGAGGACAGAGGGGTTGTTACTGCACCTTCATCACTTATTTACGGAGTGAGGATGATTGTATAAATTCCAAGCACCAAACCAGGCAAAACTGTGACAAAAAATCTGTCTAACAACCTTCTGTGGCAGACGGCCCACACATGGGGGTGCACAAATATGTTTGCTTTTCCAATTTAACACTAAACTCCCTTGTGAGGGTGTCTGCGTAGAGCTACAGGGTGTAACTGGCCAGCAAATGAGAGACATGACAGCCATAATACTGAAGGTGCAGGCAGCTCCCAGCTTGCACTCCTCGGCACTATATATTACTGCAGACTGCCGTAATATCTCACATTTATCCTGCTCTAGCCACATGATACTTCACTCTTTCTGTCTCACATCTCTCAATCCAATCTTCTCTTTCTTACTCTCTCCCATATTCTCTCCGCCCTTTCTTTTCTCTCTCAATTCTCTCACTCTATTTCTTCTTTCTCTCTACTCTCCCACTCTCTATTTCTCTGGCGTATTCTCTCTCAGTATACCCTGCCCCCTAGTTTTTCTCAATATTCTCCCTTTATGTCTTCTCTCTCTACTCCTCCATGTATTTTTCTCCCTATATTTTCTCTCACTCTCTGTGCTTTTCCAGTCTCTCATTTTTCTCTCCTCATTCCTTTGTTCTATTCCCTTTCTCTTCCCCTCTTTTTTCTTTCCATATTTGCTCTCTTTTCTCTCCCTATTATATTAAATCTATTTCTTCTCTTTCATCCTCTATTTTCTCTCCCTGATCTCTTAACCCATCTCTTATCTCTTGTCTCCACTCCTTGTTCTCACTGATTTTTCATTCTTCTATTTCCCCCCCCTAATTGTTTCTACTCATATTCTCACATCTTTCCTATTCACTCCTTCTTCTCTCTATAACTCAGTTTTCTCTTCCCCTTTCCTCCACCCAATTATCTATTACATCTCTCTCTCTTTCTCAAGTTTCTTCTTTTATATATTTTTCAAATGTATTTATATCTCCATTCTCCTCACTCTTTTCTCGCCTTCTTCACTATTTTCTCTTCAATTTTCTTTCCTTCCCTATACTCTCTACTGCTCACCCCATCTCATGTTACACTCTTTTTTCTCCAATATGATAATTTCACCTTAAATTAATTATTTCTACATTCGCCCCTACCTTTTTAAGACCTACTTTCATTTGTATAGCATGCCCTTATAATATTAATTTAGATGTATGTGCATATGCATGGAGCACAACTTCTTGCACAGTTACCTCCTACAGTATCAGGAAGTAGGTCTAGATAGCTGAAAAGCTGTGGAAATGTGCAACCATTCTTGCAAAATGCTATAAAATTGCATAGCTTTTACTACGGTTATCTCTTTTTATTAGGGTTGTCTCTTTCTGTCTAGATTAAACAATTTCTAGGGGGAAGTAAGCTGCACTATTATATAATAGTATATGAATATACAGATATATGTCTATATAGTGACAATTTTATCTTTAAGGGCACCAGTAACTTTCTGAAATACTGTAAATATACACAATCACACATAGATTTGTGTTTCTTAATATAAATATGTAGTGATTTTAGGATGTGTGACCTTAACTTTAAACCATACTAATATTCCAGAAGGTTCTTCCAAGCTGGTGTTCCATTTTCCTTTGAAGATATTCACTTAATTTTACAGTGTTTCACAATAACAGCAGTTTTTAAACCAAAAATATCAAAAACTATAAACAATGCAAAGAATGTGCAACTATAAATACCATTTATGATGTAAAGAAACAATCTCATCCCCCATCTACCATCTAAGCCAATCAGGGATAAGTGGGCGAAGATAAGCAGAGGGATCGCCGGTTTCGCTTGTCGGTGTACCATAGTTGGGCCTCGATTCTACAGTGTCAGTTTGTGAATTTTAATTAAACATAGTTGATTAAATTAATAAAATAAGAGCTACAATGTCTAGTAAGAGAAGTATAATTAAAAAAGAGGGTGGTGATGAGACATTTTTTAGGCAGCAAGGGATGGTTTGTGTGATTTAAGTCTCAAAGGCAGTGCTGCAGCGAAAAATTAAGTGGGAAGGCGGCAAGTGCTGATGCTGAGGCAGCTACAGCATTTTCAAACCACTGAAGATGAGGATAATTATTCTCCTGATCTCTTTTTTAATGTCAATGTCAAAACAAGATCATTACAAGGAACTTACAGTGGTACCTACAGAAACTTTAGGTCTGGACTTCGTACATGTCAAAGTAAATGTACCAATTTTTTTTTTTTATTTAATTAAATTTAGTTTGATTATTTTATGCAAAACAGGGTCCTCCATTTTTTGAATTTTGTTAATGCTGTATTTTCCCTTGTTTTTATACCCTGTATTGCGCTACGGAATATATGTCGGCGCGTTACAAATAAAAGTTAATAATAATAATATGCTGTATCACATTTAATTGATTTTACTTCTGTTTTATAGAATTCATTTCAGTAGTTTAAATATAATAATAAAATATAACTTGTCAATTGTGAGTGGGGCCTGGAACGTATCTCATTGATTTTCCATGAATTTAAATTATATTAGGTTCATTTTACACCACTTTGCTATAGTTTCTACAGGATGGCAACCCTGTACTAAATCGAGGGCTACATCTAACTACGATGGAGCGCACTATCTAAGGCATTGCCAAAGGGGAAGGTACCAGAAGGAATTAATCTACTACTCTTGGGGCTTCTTAGAAGTAAGTGTTGAGTAAATTGTATATGACAGTTACATTGCATATATTGGATATAAGTAATTAAGTCACCTAGATAAATCATTTATATCAAACAAAATAAATTGCCTAAAGAATCCCAATAATTCAAGGTCCTCTCCCACCTCTGGAAATATATCTATGAAAACAAAAATGTCAGCTTCCACTGCAGCATAATTGCATATACAATAATATTTTTAACAGTCTAAAAATACTGGGTGTTTTCATGTGTAGTTATATAAGAGAATGTTTTAAATTAATGACTACAGTGGTTCTTTAAGTATTAAATAAATAATAATAATAAAAAATTTATATATATCATAACTATTGCCTTATTACTATCATATCACTAAGTATAGTTGTATGAACATAACAAACCTCTGTCGCTACCTAATCTACATCTTACTTGTGTTTTATCCATAATCGTGGGCAGCTAGCCCTTCTCACCCACCCATGACTAATTCACTCCTTATTAATGCATGCCTCTCCAAGTTTGCATTACATTGTGCCTCCCACCTGCGGTGGGTCATCGCATTTGCTCACTGCTGCAGAATCTACACATTAAAACAAATTACTGCCTAAGATTTAAAGGACCATTGTAGTCGTTAATTATGAAATTTTTAAATTTAAATATATATATATATATATATATACATATATATATATATATATATATATATACACATAAATATATATATATATATATATATATATATATATACATAGAATATATATATATATATATATATATATATGTATACTGCATATATATATATATATATATATATATATATATATGTATACATTAGGGATCTAGTCTATTTCGGGGGCCGCATCCAGTCAGAACAGTGGTGTTGAGTGCTGCGCCACAGCACCACCTGGTGGTGCAGAAATGTACTGCGGGCAAATAACTATTTCCACCTCCGACGTGGCGCAACTCGAGTCAACAGCGAGGCCATTGCTATGTTCGGCGCGGACACTTGGCCCCCCGGGGCTTCTGGCACACCTCTCATAGCTCAAGGCCTCTTCTGTCGGCGTGCCTTATGAGCCAGATCAGAGGTGGAAATAGTTCTCTGCATGCAGTACATTTTTTGCACCACCAGGTGCTGTGGTGCAGCGCTCAACCCCACTGTCCTGACTTGATGCGGCCCAGAAATAGAAAAGGACCTATATTAGTCATTAGTCTATAAAAAAATACCATTTAGTCTCTAATTTATTACCTTTTCTATGCAATTATGCTGCAGTGGAAGCTGCTGATCTGCAGCCTTATTAAATTGCAATTTGGCCAATTGAATAGGGCTCTATATAAGCACAGAGCATATTTTTTTACAGAAGTTTTTAATTAGTGAACTTCTATCCAAAAGCAAGGTCTTCACTAACTAAAAACGTCTGTAAATAAAATATGCTCTGTGCTTATATAGAGCCCTATTCAATTGGCCAAATCCCAATTTAATAAGGCTGTTGGTTTCTGCTTATCTATTTTTGTGGCAGAAGACTTTGAATGCAGATGTTGCTTCTATGCACAATGGAAATGTGGCAACTGCAATTGCCAGTGAATTCAACAGCTTATTATTTTACTTGGAAACACCCTCATGACAAAGTAACAGGATTAGCAAAGAAAAGAAAATGGGACCATAGAATTAAGAAAAATGCATGGAAGAGTTAAAAATGTAAAGGTTGTGTTTATGTTTTTTTATCTAAAAATATATCCCCATTATCAAGTTCATTTTTCAAAATACCATAGAAAAAAATGATTAAACACAGCGGACTAAAATTAAACAAATTAGTTGCTTTTGTGCTGTATTCTTATGCAAATGAGAAGTCCAAACATAATAGCTGCTTCGATATGCTAATTAGAATTACAGTCTGATTGTCTCTCCTTCTATGATGGCAAAAGCAATGTCCCGTAATGTTATCATGCAGTTAGATCCTCTCTCCACCCTCATCATGCACTCTGGGCTGCAAAATAGCATAGTGAGCTACATATTAGCATTAAGGAGCTGCATAGTCAATGATAAATATCTCAGTAGATAAAAATGCTAGTACAATATATATGTGTGTTTGCCTCGTTCAGTTGTGTCTGGCTCTCTGTGACCTCATGGATCTTAACACACCATGCTGATCCAGTTGGTATTCATAGCAAAGATACTGGAGTGGGTTGCCAGTTCCTTTTCCAGTTCCTGGTATTCCAAGGTGGTCTCCCATCCAAGTACTGATTAGGATAGTTTTTAATACTCTTTAAGAAACCAACTTATTGTTGGGGTGACTACCAAGGACTAAAATAGAAATGTTTTTGCTGTTCTGGACAAATTAAAAAGACTGGAATAGAAAACAATAATGCAACATCTGTTCTATTTTATTTGAACTACCTCCCACAACAACAAGCGGAATAAACTCTGTTATGATTGTATGATCATCCTTTTACTGTAGCACCATTGTAATTGTGTGTGGAGATGTATAATAACATCCAAGAACTTCCCTTTGATAAACAAACACTATAAATTCTAAATGTTAATGTGTTCATTAAAAAGACCCAGCAAAGGTCCCTGCTTTTGCAGAAATGAAAGGTACACATATTAATAAATATAATTGCCACTGGTTGTTAGCGTGGAACTGATCCTGAAAATGAAAAAAAAGTAACAGAGAAGCAGATTTGATGCGAACCAAATAGGCCATATCTAGTCAGCCATTCTATCTACCTAAAGTTTGGCTTGATTAAGCCATAGGATAGCTTTATGCATGTCATTATTATCATCATTATTAATAATAATGCTTTTTATATATAAAACAACAATATTTTCTGTTGAACTATTTACAAAGTAGAATAGAGTACAATAGGTGCAATTAGTTCCCGTAGTCAAGGTGAAAAATGATTAGAACATGGATTAGTTGTGTCTTGTGTAAGATAGTGATTTATTTTTGTGTGAAAATGACAGGATTTTGTTAATGATTGTATAAGAGGTGTAACGGAACCCATCACTGTTCTACGCTGTTTTATGGTTATTTAATTCTTGGTTAAAATATGATCCTACTGTTATATTATATGTATGTTGGTTGATGCTCTGCAGGATATTAGCTGAGACTATTGCAGACACCTAGCAGAATACATAATCCTATTAGGGTCTCCTAGAGGCAGGAGAGCCCTATTGTGTAAAGTGTTCACATTGTGAAAGATGGAACAAAGAGAAGCATTATCTTATCAATGTCTGCTATTGTATCAAAGTAGCCGGCTAGTCCCTGGGAGGTGTGACCACACCTATTGTTCTCTCTATGTGTATTGTGTGGCCAACTATGGGGGATGTGGATTGCCTGTGGGAAGAGATGTGTATAAATATTTCTGCACATAGCAAACTAAAGTCAGTATCCATTTGACTCCCAAATTGTGTGTCGTCCAATATGGGAGGTCGGGAATGGTGAGACTGTAGTGCCTCTTGGGTATTTTACCATATACCAGCGGAGATATTGGACTGCGTGTTCCAGCTCCGTTACAAGAGGAATGAAAGAGATGCATGGGTGTAGGAACTGGGGAGAGGGGACAACGAGGGGTACAAATACCCCCCGGATTTTTCAGTGAGTGTTTATGTGTAGAGAAGCAGTTGTGTGGTATTTTTATACTATATGCGGTATCCTCCCCAGATTTTCTATGGCTCCTACACCCAGAGAGGGCATGGTCCAGTAGAACCCCAGGACAATGAGCCTGGGAGGTGGGAGTAATGATGGCAGTATCAATAGTGAGAGATATTTCAGGAGTGGTAGTTTTACTAGGGTGCGAAGATTAGGAGCTCAGTCTTTGACGTGTTGAGTTTGAGATACACATTAAAGAGCATTTTCTAAGTCTGAAAATAGAAGATTGCACGAAAAAGAAACAAACACTGCAGAGCAAAATGCAAATCCTTCCTTGTGCGTACCATACAAAAGTAGGAGGGCGTCTCGGGAAGGGATAATAAAGGCAAATTGTTGTGTTTTTTTGTAATATGCTTGACAAGTAAAACAGGTAATACAACAAAGCTACTTGATTTTAGTGTCACTTTATTAAATAATTCCTCACAGAGCAGATTCCATTGACTCTCAGGATACAGCCTCATTATTTGCAGAGCATCAAGGTGGTTTCAAACACATTTCAACGAAAAACTAAACTGCCTATATCATAATCAATTCAGAAGCAACTTCAAAAAGGAAAACACTTTTGTCAGCTCTCTATCTTATGGTGCGGAGCATAGCTGGAGACTTCAGCTCTCCTTTAAACATATGATACACAACGTAGGACATTTTTTTATGCCCTGCTTCAGTGTTCTGGGCTTTCTTTCCGTTGCATAACGTTACCTAGACAAAACCTGTCTGCAGCGCCTGTGTAGCATAGACTTCAAACGCTGATAATAATATACAACTCCAATCTATTAAATGACATTGCATTATATTGAATCATCATTCTCTCTCTCTGTGACTGATGACATTACGCAGAACCTTCCTAGTGATTATTGTACAGTACAGTTGGTTAAAGGGGTATTGCAAAGATTTTTGACACCTTGTTGCAAATTACAGATTGTATCCTGGCCTTTCAAGTCTGGGAACTCTCATTATTACAAACACTTATTTATTCTCAAGTATGTTTTGCAGGCTGGTATAATCGGGTCTACAGTTGTTTAGATGAGTCAATTTGGTAGCCGCGATATTATGAAATACAGTTAGAATATTGTTATTCAATCAGGGCCCACTGCTTGGTTTTTGCAACATGAGCTGTGACTTAATGCTCTATGCAGAGAGAAGCTACATAAAAAAAAACAAGTGGGTCATCCTGTTGTGTCACAGACAGGTTCGTTTTTTGCATGCTTTATATCAATTGTCTTGCAAATCACTCTCTACTCATAAATTATATTTAAATCCTTTCAGCCCTATGACACCGTGCTAATGAATAATGATGAATAATGTGTTGAAAATCATTTAGATGACTTAAATATTGGTTAAAATCATGTTATTTCTGTCTGTCCGTCCATCTATCTATCACAAACTTTCTTTTTACACTCTCTTTTGTTCTCTCAATATTTCTCACACTCCCTCTCATTTCTCACTCCAGTCTTTTTCACTGATTCTCTGTTACTTTCATCCCATCTTGTTCTCCTTTTTTCTTTTTCTACCGTTCTCTCTCACACCATCCTCCTTTCCCTATCTCTCTCTTGACATCCTTAACATCTACAGTATGTCAATCTTTCTCTCTCTTTTATGTGTGCTCTGTCTCTGTGTCTCTTTCTCAGTATATTTTCTCTTTCTCTCTTCCCCTTATGATTTTCCCCCTTTTCTTCACTCTGTGCCCATCTCTTGACCTTTCTATATATCCATCTCTTTTTCCAATTTGTAGCTTTCCTGTTGTGTTATTTTATATTCACCAAGCTAATAACAACTGACATTCAGGGTACACCATGTTCAGGAGATTAAAATTGTCTTAACACAATGATTTAAGCAAATCTATCGCCAGCCATAAAGTATAATACAGAATGATGTAGCGTTAATGTTGTACTAAGGCTCATTCTGTTTTCTCTCTACAGTG